>JAGJTL010000104.1:4384837-4416180 GCA_022063505.1 Calosoma granatense | reverse complement strand
ATATATATATATACATATGTAGAACTCATTTACTGGGAAATAATATAATGTAGACGTTACAACGTGTAGTATCCAATAAATTGGATTTGAAATTACATACAAAACTGACCATCAAATTTGTTGTTTTGGTTTGTAACATGTGTATGACGTGTACAGCGGTCATTATAAATATAAAAATTCCAATAACTTCAAGTTATAATTATACAGCCACCTTCGATCTATATAAAATTAAACTATTTGTACGAATCGGCCGAATGAAATCGTACCGTAAATTATTTAATTAATACATATGTACGTACGTGTAACTAATTATCATATATGTATGTATATATACAAATATACATATAAATAGTTAGGTTAGGTTAGATTATGAAATTATCAAGTTAGCTATGATGAGGACTATAGCTACGTATAAGTGAATAAATGAAGACAACATTATACGCTAACGGGGACACAGCATCCTGGTAGCAAGGCGGTTCCGCTCGATTTTTATCAGCTTCCTTTTAATTAATACTGTTTGCCTTCATTAACATTCATGTCTGTAGGGGATATTATTATTTATTTTGTACTACAACATTTCCATAGACTTTAATAATATCAAACCGGAGAGAGCGCGCGTGCGCACTAGCACTGTACGACGACGCGACACGGTGAAATTAATAAATATTCTAACAAAAAAATCACTGGTGCACATTCATTAAAAATAGCGTGCAGTTACCTGCTCTATACTCCCCTTTGTATACTGATTATAATTACCTTTGTAGAAATCTTGGCAAAATAAGGTTATATTTCTTATACATTATATTAAAACAATATTGTATATACTGAATGATGAACTAATAAATCCTTTCCGTGTTATATTTATTTAAAATACTAAATAACTAATGCAAAAGTACGTAGTTTCAGTAAAATTTGCCCGAATACGGTCCTGTATACAAAGTAATGAGATGATAAATTGAATGAATCTAATCTGAAATAAATAAGCGGAAAGAAAGAACGACAAAGGAGAAGTGAAGTAAGTGCCACTAAACGAACTAAGTGACGAATGGGGGAGCGACAGAGATAACATGCTACGGCCCCAGTCTGTGAACAGACAGAGACAAACATATGACCGAAGCAATATTAGCGTGAAATTGATCCGAGAGTGCTGTGGGATCGGGCCCCGGCCCATTCCGAACTTCGAATGTTAAATAAATCCGGCCCAATAATAGACTCTCTCGCTCATGGTCTCTTCTGGTCTCTACATGAAAGTATGTGTGTGCGTGTGTGTATGTGTGTGGTAAAACCTTAACCATAGGTCTGCACACCATCTCTACTGCTAAGAGAAACAGCCCTTGTCTCTCTATTGATATAACGAATTGAGCAGATCGTCCATTCGTCCAATTGTCCAGTTGTTTGTGTATTGTGTAAAAAGTGTTACTTTAAAATTTCATGTACATGCTTGTAACAAATAAAGAAATTTACAATGTGCTTGTAAATCAAATACTGTATCAATATTGCATTTATAACCCTACAATTAAGATATATTTAATAAAAGGGTGAAATTGATTGAATAAGATGTGGACAGCGAAGTTTTAAGGTCTCAGGAACAAACCAATTTATGACGAATAAGAAAAATGTTCTTATTGTCTCTAAGATACAGTTAAGCTATATACAGCAATTAACACAGTTTTCTTAGAGTAATAACACCATACAGGAAGAATCATACTAGCACATTTTCAGTTCCATTATTGCCATCTTTAATAAAATCCCTTGCTATAGAAGAATCTTGACTGATTAAACTAGCTTACAAACAGTAGGTATGAATGTTGATAAAAGTGCGTGCTTGTTATTTTTAGATGTTGATAATTATCCCTTTACACAGTAACCCATTAATCTGTACCGACTTGTGTAAATATTACAATAATTAAAAAACGTGTAATCAGTTCGGCTTCGTATTCATGTAACGATGAACCGTCGAGGGCAAATAATCAACCATGAAAGAGCGAGCGAGAGAGAGAGAGTGAGTGAGACAGAGATAGAAATAGAGCATGGATAGGCAGTGAATTAACAAAAGTCATAATTAATCCAAAACACACCAATTATCTGAGACAGCAGAACAGGGGTAACATCAAAAGCACCACGTTGCTGTTGGCTTGGCTGGTTGATTTCCGTTCGTCTCCTTGTAATCAACGCTTTGCAATTAAGCGGCCGGTTGCGAAATCAATCAAAAAACTAATTGAAAGCTTGGCCATGATCTCCGAGAATCCTTTCCACCTGTTTCTCTCTCTGTCCCACCGCCTCGTATATTACATATATCTTTGTCTTACCAACACACTCAGTCAGCCTGGATATCACAGAAGGCTTTCTTCAATAGTCGCAACTCGATTCCTCTGATTTTTTGATGATGTTCGTCTGTCTGTTTTATTAATAATTTTCTTCGAATCAATTTCTTATTATGTGATTGTGTGGTATCACAGTGCGTTGTGGAACCCGTCCTCCTCCTCCTCCTCCATCTCTCTCCCTCTAACAACAGTGTTTCTCCCTCTCTCTCTTTCTTACTTGTGTGCCCGGAGTTAGCTCTCTGTTATTATTGGGTTTTTGTTTCGTCTCTTCCATCTTTTCCGCTGGTTTATTATTGACGGTTTTGATTGGATTTTAAACGGTTCTCTTGCAGAGTTACTGATTGTTAAGTTAGATTTTAATGCACAAACGTGCACACACATACAAGCCGTGAATAAGAAGAACAGAAATGGAAGAACACTATTGATTCCTTGTTCTTCGTTTATTGTTATTTCAACTCAAGATGCTTCGACGGCTATGAACGAAATCAGATTTGTGTGAACATCAAATCAGGTTCAGCATTTCTATTGGAGTTTTAAAAATCCATTAGATTTTCATGAAATCCATATTGAAACAGTATGATTTTTTGTTCTAATAAGTATAGATTATATAAAATTACTAGTATAAAATTAGTATTTCAAATTGTATATTGATTAGAATATATCTATTAGTAGCATTAGTGATTTGTGATTATATAATTCAGAATAAATAAACCTTATCGGCCGTAGTTGATTTGATTGTGCAAATATGACCCTTTCAATATTTATTGGAAGAGAATATCTGGTGTCTGTCCGTCCGGCTAACCGCAAACCACTCGACGGTAATTGACCAAAAGGGTTTTCGTCAGTATGTTGGAAGATATACACTACGGGCCATAAATACATTTGTAAACGATCTCCTAAGTACCGGTGTCCGGTTACTAATGTTCATTTGTAAATAATCTCACACTAACTACACATACATACATACATATAGCCCAACTAATCGCTAATTGCTGAAGATATTATTACTAATTTCAGTAATCCCACAATGGTAAGATTACAATAAATCTACAGTGGAGACAAGCAAATAAGAAATAAAGTGGAACACTTTGACAAATACATTCTGTTTTTACATATTAGAAATCTCAACTAACGTGTTTGATTCCGTAATATCACATTTACTGTTTTTAACCGCTATTAAGAATATAAATTATATAATTAATTTCCTTTTCACCATTTAAACAAATTAAAATATATCTACATATACGATTAGTATAGTAAACTAATGGCAATAAACAACACCGCATTAATTACAAGTCGAGATCTAATTTAGCAGAAAAAAAAACAAATTCATTAGACACCAGCTGAGTATGGCATTAGAGTTGAGAGATAATGAACTATTTTCGTTAATTAACATTTAACAGCGGCAGCTTAATTAACGCTGCCTGAATCTGTCTATCTTCAGAAGGTCGGTTATAGAGTAATATGTATCTACATATTAGTTGATATTTCAAATATACCCATACATACATATATAAACATTATCTATTACTATATATGGTTAGAATGTATTGTATATATGTACAGTGTACGTACATGTATGTACATATATGTGAAAATTGAAATTTAATTAGTTTCCAGCAATAATCATTATAGATTAGTTACGCTATATTTAGCATTTTAGTTCGAAATTTCATTAATTACGCTCTTGAGAAAACATAATTATTAAATACGTATGTAAGCAAATTATAACTCCATTACCATCCGAACCGGATACACACATATTTATATATACATACTTACATATATACATACATACATACTTGTACATTCGCATGTGGTCACAGCTAATTCCTTAATTACTTGACACACACACACACATACACAGCTGGGGAATAAATTAATGACACATATGTATGACATATTTTATACAAATTATATCGTATATCCGTTATTTGAGCTTGTTTTTCTCAGAAAAGAAAAAAAACAAATTATTCGATCAGAATGTATTATGGATAATAGCGGATATTAGTTTTGAAAAATGGAATCATCTATCCTTGTTTATTAAGTGTATTATTATAACATGTAGTAAATAAGATTCTAATAATGAAATACTTTATTCAGAAAGAATTACACATTTAAAACCGCTTAATGCTATGATTCTCAACCACACCAAAGCTAAAGTTCTAAAACCTAAATGAAGGCACGTCCGTACGTGTCTGTTTGTGTGCTGTATAGAAGATTTCACAGTACATTAAACGATAAATAATCTGGCAGTATTCTCCACTAAAAATAATAAATTCGCTACCCTCGTAATGACTGTAACAGCTGTCCAAACATCCCGTCTGGAGTGACTCTGGAATGTCTATCAGTGTGCATGATCCCTCGGGACTTACTGCCTGCTACTGTACGGCCATTTGTTTAGAAAAGAAAATATTTATCCGGATTTTGAAAAAAAACCCAAGTTCTATATTTGACAACAATCATACGAAAGAATAAACTACACAACTTTTGCATTACAAAATCACATTGAATGTTTCAAACAAAAAATAGAAAGAGAGACAGAGAAACTATGTATAAAATTATCAGCTTACAAGTACGACATTACTTTTATGTTAATTTGTATAAATCTTTTTCGATTTACCCTCGCTTAAAACACATGATACTGCGAACGATTATAATTTACTGGGAAAAAACTACAAATCCCTTTTGCATTTAAAAGAGGTAATCGAGGGGGGGTCTTAATGCCTGTGTATGTGTATGTATATGCATATATACACATGTGTGTGTGTGTGTGTGTGTTATATGTCGCGTGTGTACATTTACACATCCATAAATTTTGCAGCAAGTGCACGTCACACAAAGTATGCGTGCCGGCAAAATTAAAACGTAACCCTCTCTCTTTCTTACACACACATACGTATATATATACTCTCTGTCGTCTGTCTGTTTCTTTGCGTCTTCTTTCTCTGTTTATACTTTGGTATAACAGTTCAGTGTACACACGCACAGTCATACAGTGCAAGCAAGTAAGAAAGAACAGTATGAAAACGAACTCAAAGCAAAATAAAACATACATAGCGGTATAATTTTTAGTATGTTATGACTATCTTCTCTACCTGTATGTGTATGTGTAGTTTCAAGTATACCTTTGTATATCTGTTCATAAGCAAGCATATGTGAGTCTGGAAATTATAAGTGTACATGAACTATCTTAGTAGTAGTATATAAAAGTCTGTTCTGTGTGTGTGTGTGTCTCGCTAAGTGTAGTGTACGTACTACATTATAGTGCATCTACCTTTGTGTGTACATGTGTTCTGCATGCATGTACATGTGTGTTCTGTACAGTTGTATGTGTACAGACATTAATGTCATTCCTGTCTAAGACTTGTGCTTACACGTGTGTAAGTGCCAGTGTCAAAAGCGTCGCCCACTGTGATACTTATGTGTTTGAATGGTTGGTTTGGTTTTGGGGACCACCACCGTAGTACGGTGTTGGTGGTGGTCCTTCGGATCACCACTCTCCATAGCATCAACATCAACATCAGCAGCAGCAGCAGCAGCAGCAGTAGCAGTGGTGGTAGCTTGGCCCAAGTCACTTAACACTGCAGATGGTTTCCATTAGCTGACAAGTGTGACTCACACACACACACACACACATGCGCAGGCAAATTCATACGACACAGACACAATGCACTTGTCACATACACAAATGGATTCTGAAATTATATGCGTTTTAAGAACTAGTCTCAAATTTCACCATTTAAAAAAAAATTTTCCTATTTACTTAAAAAATGTTAAGCCATATAATAAAATGTAGAATTCTTCAAACATCTATAAATATAAGTTTCAGAACTAATTTTTAAATTCAGTAATAATTAAACGTCTAAACTAATAGCATAGTTTATGTAAAAAATAAATAAACTACTAGTGACAATGCTAATGGTTTATATAGTATATTAACTATCGTATAAGCCCTGTTAAATGATCACACTTGTGTGTGAGAAAATTATCTACGTTGTACAAGCCACACAACAGTACAAAATGTGCAAGACATTGAACAACTGTGAAAGAAGCTCAATGTGAAAAGTATTCAGTGCTTAACTACAGGATTTATTAAGTAAATTATGTTGTCAGACGACGCCTTCGTCGCTGTACCCTTACACTACCCCACTGCTCCACCGCGCGCCCCCTAACTGAACACTTGAGCGGCTGTATGGGTGCCTGTGTGTGTGTAGCGGAATCTTGTACTTGGCCGCGAGACGTGTCGTTGTACAAGGCGAAATATTTGTCACAATGAACTGTGAGTCGACAAACAGTTTTGTTTCATCATCTATCACTTGTGCTAGTATTTTTATACGATAAATGTATTACATTTTGATAAAATAATATCAAAATTTCACAACTGTATTTGCAACATCTGTTAAGATTTCAATGACAATTGTTTTTAAATCATAGCTTATATAATAAAAAATTGTTGAAAACAAACAACAAAATACGGAGATCTTTGTCTAGAATTATGTTTTCTTTGACGAAACCTTACTAGATATTAAAAGTGATGATAATAAAATACTATTAGGATAACATATTCCATGAGTTTAAAGATTTTAAACGGCAAGTATTTAGTTATAAATATATCATTAGTACCAGCTCTCATGGTGTTTATAATGTATAAGGGTGTTTAGAATCCATCTTAACGAATCAAGTGTCTTTACTAAGAGATCTTTAGAGTTCTTAGTGAGCGGGGGACGGTGAGTGGAATGGTATAATCGTTGCGTTGATGTTTTTCGACAGACCCTATCTTATGGAGCTCATTTACAGGCTTGCATCATTTCAAACACACCCCACACAAGCATGATTGGAACATTTCAAATAACACACGCACGGACATATATACAGATGGATACCCTTAGCTCAATGTCTGAAATGAGTGACATGGGTTCACAACTCGAAAAGTGCATCTTACACAGAAAGTCAGAATGACAGCAAGCCCTGGCACAGAACTGAACTAAAACCTGTCCCGTATCCATTAAGAGAAGATACTATTATGAAAATTATAACAGGCAGATTAGTATTAAATTAAATTGAAAACAGCGTTATGTTAAATTTAATTGAAAATCTTTTCTGTAATATCTTGATTTGTTTTATTGTTTGTCTGAAATATGTTTCAGATATAAATGTTTATTTTTACACAACACAGATTATAATTTATAAAATGGAACACCTACACATCTTCTACAAAGGATTATAAACGGATTAAAAAAACATATGTAATATGATTGTAATATATTTATAATCTTTTAATATCAAAATGTCTGATAAATTATTATATAGTTGTCTAGAACAATTTAATTTGCTTCTTTCTTTCTTTCTTTATTTATATCGTCGCGTCTCTGTTGCGTCTCGGAATTATGAATATTATTATATCAAAATGAATAATCGCAACAAGAGATCTTAATTAATCTAACGGGTTTTCAGCTTTTTGCATTCTGTCGACTCATACTCTCTGAATGAACACTTCCAATCTAAATTCAAATGATTAAAATCACATTTAAAAACGTTAATTAAAAAAAAAACAAAAAATAAAAACACAGGAGATGAAATTGAATATTCTTGTTTGTTAATTACTTGTTTTAAATCTATGATCTCGATAATTAAAACCTGTTCTCGAGACGGACAGAGATGGAAAAGAACAGCTGAGCGATTTCTGCACCCTCTACAGGTCTGTACTCGGAATATTTGTGGAGAATCTTAATGCAACTAAATAAGAAACTGATATACATATTATTAACAACGATGTTATTGTTTCAAATTAACCGTTGTTTCTAACTAACGTTTCTATATATTATATGAATCATGACGGGATTTATTATAAAAGTATAAAAAATTGTAGATAATGCATATGACGTATACAAGTCCAAAATAACCCGCACATCTGTTGAAATAATTTATTGATGTGTGATTTACGTCCTTCGTAACTGAATAAAAACAAAAGAAAAATTTAATAAACTATAACGATGTCATTAACATTCAGCGATAAAATACAATACATAATAAAATAACATACAAATGTAGCATCATATCAGTGTGTATGTGTATATTAATCAACAAACACATACATACACACTTATGTATGTATTCATATTCAACATTCTTAGAAATAATATATACTTCAAAAAGACATATGTACTTTAATTAAATCAAACATACCATGTAATAGGTACATATATAAAAGTGGATATATGTATTTTAATTGATAAATAGTATGTTTGTAAAATCATTAACATTTGCGTGCGAATCATTAGCATTCATTTACGTTCCAGTTACATGATTATGGTGTCATCATATCAGTATATATGTATATATACGTATATATGTATGTATACTTTATGTTTACGCAACATATATAAATACAAGTATAGTAATATATAATTTCAATACGCGGTTATTTATTCAATGAAACTCATTTTGTATTATTTCTTGACGTATTGCAAGACTGCTAGTTTGGAATATATAATTCAATACAATTTAACATTAAATTGTCAATCTATCTGTGAACAATCTCTAGTCTCCTGTATGGAATGAAAACACTATAGTTAGGGCCTCTAATTAACAATCTACGCATCAAGGCTTTTCATTTAGTAATAACTTGAAGGACTATTATAGAGACTTTATATTTCATTCCATGTACTATACTATACGAAATCCAAGGTAAATTCTATTGAATCAAAACAGTTGTTGATCATTCTGACTACTGGCTGCCTGACTGTTGCTACTGCTGCTGTTGTTGCTGCTGCTGCTGCTGGTACAAGCATGTGACGAACGAATCTCCCATTTGACCTGCCGCAGGTCAAACATAACAAGCTATACACTCACAGTGCAAAACAGAGACACATGGATACAGTGCACGTGTACTAGACAGAGATGCCAAGTGGCAATTAATGACAGAGCAAGTTAATGAGTGAGCGAGACACAGGAGGCACTCTCCATTCAAAATCAGACTTATCTCATTCTCTAATTAATTCTCTAATGAGTGGAATCATTACTGAAATTGCGTCACACTGGTATAGATATAGAGACAGCCGTGCTAGACAAGGGCAGAGACAACGAGTGAATATGTACAGGCATGTGTGTACGAGAGAGATACAACGAACTGACAAACCGAAGCTTATCGTGCATGTATGTGTGAGTGAGTGTATGTTGTGTGGGTTGAAATTGATTAGTTTATTTTATTAATTAGAACGGGTTTTGAAACGCTTAGAGTAGCGATAACTGTTGAACAATAATTATGAGCTATAATTACCTGCTCTCGCGTTCAACTCTGTATATTCTTTTCACAAAGGATAATTAATGCTCTGTGTATGTATTTGTATATTGTATATACAATACTAACTATACATATATATACGTACATATACTGTATACATATGTGTCTATTTAATCAGACTTTGTATTTGCATATGTAAATAGCTGCCACAATCTTAAATATATTTTTATTGTTATTTGCGCGATGAGATGTGTATTAGTTAAGAAATTTAGTTTATCGATATTAGGTTATTAAAACAATATATTTATGTAACAGTTGCACCATTGTATTGCAAAAATTAGCTTACTTATATTTATAAAATCAAATTAGACATCATGCCAAAGTTTAATTAAATTTCTATTCTGAAAATGATATGCTATCAAATATGTCAGCAGTCAATCAATTCTCAGTTAAAATGTATTTTGTTTTTTTTTTTCCTATATACAATCTTACAATCTCAATTAATTTAAAAATTGTAATTATATTGAAATGACAGCTAGATCTGAACTGATAGTACAACTTATTCAAAGAACCAAATTAAAATTTAATTGTATTTATTCTAGTTTATGTATTTCATTAGCGAGATTAAATACTAATGGGCAAAATTAAAAATAAAACTAAAGCCGATACTGAACTGGACCGTAATTCTAAGAACTGCAGTATCAAATCAACAGAGTTAATTAGGTAATTAACGATAATTCATCTCATTAAAGTGGGTATAGAATGTACATAGTTGTATAGTAACTACATTGAAATACTAGAGGCACATTCACATACATCTATACATATAGGAATAATAAGACCGACCCACACACACACTCACACACACACAGACAGATATGTATAAGAAACATGCTATACAACATATTAACATATTATCAGCAGCACCACTCACTCCTAACGAACAAGAGAATAACATTAATTAAAAAAATCAGAGCACACTTGACTACTCGACAAGATAACTATCGCGACAAGAATCAAGATCAAGTAAAGTGGTAGTTAGTAGTTAGCATAGACGGAGCCACAGAGACACGCGGTAGTCTCTATCCATAGACCTTCCACACGCAAACAAATACATGGATCGATCACTTGGTGCAATGGTGATATAATATGGCAAGAAAATGTTAATATAATAGTGCTTATTTATATTTAGTTAAAACAGTTTTTCTCCTATACACTGCATATTTACAATAATCAAAGAGAAATCATTATATATTTCAGTATCATACACAATTAGTTCATAAAATAATTTAGTTACAAAGCATAGAGTAACAAACTAATGTTAAATATCAGTCACTGATCCAGCGATCCACAGGTATAAGATACGTCTAAGATCTATGACAAGTGTCTAGATCTTTTTATAATACCTATATAATATAGAGAGACGATGTGGCTGCTGGGCTGGGTGTCTTGTTTATAATTATTTTCCGCTAGCTGCTCTGACTGAGCAGTAGCACTGTATATGTGTATGTATGTGTGTGTGTGTGTGTGTTGCTGATGTTAATTGCATTTGCATCTTGTGACAGTGTTGCTAGATGTCGCTGCGGGTTAAGGTAAGAAAGTGCTTTCATATTATGAATTATTCATTCACGTTTATGTGGTCTGACGTTCTTAATTGGAACTAACGCCCCTCGCCACGATCATCAAGAGGCGCTGGTGTCGCGCACACACACAGTACCGCCTTCCCAACCGTCGTCGCCACTCTTTAACATGGAATAAGAAAACCTACGACGATGAAGATGACGACGACGACAGAAGCGACCCTGAAGATGGGAAGAGATTTGTTGTGATTTTCTACCGAAGAGGACGGCTAGCGTGATTTTGATTAGAACGAGGCGTGACTATTACTGACGTGAGACAATTAAAATTTATAATTAAATATGTTGATAAGTAGTTACGCATCAGTGCACTTAAGATAAGTGGATCTAAAGATCCCATGATGAGATGACAATCATCGTATGATGTTTAAAAGTTAATCTGGTAAAATAAAGACCAGATTATATGAGTTATTAAATAACAACGCGAAAGCAGAATGTCTTTAATAAAATATCTACATAGTAATGATATTTATCGAATTGCTATAAAATTATTGGTGAACAATTGAATCTCTTGCCCTCGTAAATCCGATCTAAATATATAATGTGCCGTTCTTTACTGCTGTTGGGACTGTACAATTTCCGGAACGCTGTTTTATTATACTTTTTCCTTGTACTATCAAATATCTCTTACCACTTGCCATCATTAATCTCACTAAACTAAGCATTCACTTATTCAAAACAAAATAAAACACAAGATCTATCACACACACGCAGCAACTACGTACAACGTATCTCAATTCGCTTCAAATTTCAAAACAAATTAATTATTTTACAGCGTCGTATAAATCCTGAGCACATTTCAAACAGATTATTTTTGCAATGAAATAAAAAAAAATAAATGGAGCAGTAGCTACATCTGTTGTTGAATTTTAGAAGAATCACTGTTGATTAGGTAGGACAAGAAACATATTTGAGACGTTCGCTTTGAAGTTGTATTTTAAAGCGATAGAGAAAATTAACGACAAACAAGTATATATGGTTCATTAAAACGTGGTTATAGAAATCTTATAATTTGTCACAATTTTTTATCACTATGAGCCAAATTGGCAAATAGTTTTCTCTTTTGAAAAACAAAAACTGATCCCGTAGACCTCAATTATGGACTACCGAATTCTGCATTGAAATTAATTTTTATTCATCATAAATATTTATCAGAACAACTTCTCTAATTATATACCTTGTACATGAAATACTAAAATATTGAAATGAAAATATTTTTCCCGTAGCGACTTAATTACCTAAAATTTAATTATAGATATTATGAATTCCTCGTCACATGAACCTATGCGCTCTCGCGTGGTTATAATTAAAACGTTTTGAAACGAAATTCCACATTTGAAATTCTTATTAGCCACTAAAAATATACGTAGGTGTCAACGTGTGACTTGACAGGAAATTAATTGTTTTTAAGACCACCGGCCTTGCACACGAACAAATCGTAGTAAGCTTAGAGAAATCATCACACTGCTGTTTAATACCTACAGGTATAATATGTTACCATGGCGCACACAGTTAAGATATACAATTGACAGAAGAAAAATCTCTTACAAGAAGTGTTTGAAAAATTAACAATGTGCACTAAAAATACATATCACTTTATATTAAGCAAAAATACTATATGTTATGGGAATAAATCTCATATTATTATTACAAATATAAAACAAATCTTTCAGTAACACCATTCTTCATAATTTCTATCATACAAATTATTTTCAACAAAATTAAACCCACTTGAAACTAAAGACACGATATTTATGAAGATGTTTTTGTGATTTTTTTACGAAAATTTAAACACTTTTTTGTGTCAAGTGTTAACGAGATTTAAAACAGGCTTAATTGGTTCCAGATGCGATTGTAGTCTAAATATTTAGTAGAGGATCCAGTGGCGGCGATAAATATCCCTCTCAACGGGCACGTGGTAAAATAATCTCTATAATTTTTGTCGAATAACCCTTCTGTTTGTAAAAGAAAATAACTACGCCACTGTCTTCTTAGTGTCATAACTAATCAAACTCGTCGTTCTAACAGTCCACAGGCATAGGCGTCCGTTTCAACAGTCGACAAAGTTTTATTTAGTATAAATAAACAAAAAATATGTGTCCCAGATGCTGGTGGAAAAATGTACATGTTTCAGTAATTAGGATGTTTTGGCAGTGTGCGACACTTTTTTGACCTGTAGCATCCCCTCCTGTACCACGACGGGTAAACGGCATCCCGTGTGGTGTGTTCATAGTAAAATAACTAACATCAGGGTGTTACAGTAATTTGTAGCTATTAGCTACATCCGGTTTAAACGTTTAGCACGTCTTCTGAAATCCGCAGCATCCGTTGGGCTTAATGTTGAATAATTTTAGTGTGAAACAAATTTTTTTCACTAAAATTCTATTTTTCTATTTATCTTGCCTTTGTATATAATATACTGTATTAATAATACAGTCTTGTTTGTGTATTTTTATAATAATCTTAATATTTTAAATTTAGTTCTTAACTCTTATAAATGATATATTCTAATACAACTTTATATGTATGTAGAAATGTTGTATTTAGTATATACCAGTAGAAACCTGCTTGTAACAAAACCGTATATCGTGTTATATACATTACGTGTACGTATATTTATCTTAACAGCTCACCAAAACCACAATGACAACGGAAGCGGATGTATAGAAGAATCAGTGGTATAGACAAGGATAGTAACACTAAGTGTGACAGGAGATGATACTAGGATTGTATCCAACTGTTTCTATACGCACTTCCTGTGACACACTGTCACAAACACCACTATCACAGCCAAAAAAACAACACACATCCACACACACACACACACATGCATATGCCGGGTTTTGTCAGATAAATAATGAGTTTTGACTAGCAGTAAGCGTCGGAAATATAAAACTATGTTGTCTGGACAAATTAAGGAACTTCATCTAGGAGAAAATTTTATTTTAACATAGCACAACAAAAAAAACTATACTGGTGATTGAAAAGGAATTTGGCAAATATAAACGTTAATTTTTATGACAAAACGTTAAGCGAATTATCATAGTAACATCGTGTTTTTAAAATTATTCAGTCAGAACAATGAGAAAAAAATGTAGATTTATAAATGTTGGTATTATTATAAAAATTATAACTAATACAGCTCTGTACATTAAGATTATAACTGAAGATAACATAACTATTTCATATAATTAAAAATTTATACAACATTAAATAAATAAATAATTGATCTCATTACATTTTTCCCACAATCTAATTATTAATAATTACTATTTTCTTTTAATTTATTCTAACAATTTTATAGTTACTTTTATTAATTAACTATGCAATAAAATCACATTATGCATGTAATATATCTATGCTACATTATATACGAGTATATGTATATACCAACACATACAGGTATGTATGTGTGTGTGTGTGTATCTGGAAAAAATATTTATCGAAACACAAAAATTAATTAATTTTTTACACAAAAGAATGATTTGTAATTACCCAAACGTCGAGTACACATACATATGGATACATAAATATAATTAAAATAATAATGAAATCATAATTTGCACGAAGCGTACGGAGAATATTCTAGATAATATGTTATACATAGAAATTACAAGCAGTGCGGCCCTGTACAAGTGAGTTATTTAATTAAACGGCAACGTATATACATATCTGTTATATCGCTTATATCAAAGTAATACGAAAAGAGAGAGAGAGAGACAGAGAATAACTATTATTAAAATGCGAATGTTATGTTAGATGTCAAAATTGACATTCAGAATTAATTTTCCACAATGACTTGAGTAATATTATATTAATTATATTTTATCTCCTGATTATGACATTTAAAATTATCTTTCTGTTATTTAACTGAATACATTACTTGTCTATATGTCTGAACGCACCATTACAAATGAAATATACGAATATCTAGGCATGATAAAAAACATATATAAATTATTTGCAACATTACATAGTTTCTCAATACACATTTATATACAACAATTGTTAAGCTGTTTTATGTAAATATATTGTAATGTGGAAAATGTATACTAAAATCAATTTTATTTATAAAATGTATTAATAATATTTGAACTACACTTGCTAGACAAATTTGTCGTCATAAAATTATTTTAATATTACCAGAACGTAGGTACTCGAATGTACAAAAAAATCACATATCTCTTGATGCATAATATTAAAATATCTCCCGAGGCAGTGTAATCAAATTAGCTGATACAACAATGGACACACACAACGGCGGACCAGCGGGGTATGAGGCGAGGGGGGGGGTTGAGGTAGGGTAACTGCGTAACGGTGTGTTGTCAAAAACGTTCTCCCCCTGGAAATATGTATATGAATCATGGATATTTCCATTTAACACATACATACACAAACATACATACATGTACATGTACATATACATATACATACACGCTATGAAGCTCCTAAATGAACCGCACTCAATCAAATCAAAATCACTAATTAGTGGAAAGTAAACACTAGAGAAATAAATAATAGACGGGGGGGGGGAGAGAATAATATATACGCCGGTCCTGTACAATTGTACAGGGGGTAGGTAGGTGTATAGTCTGTTCAAAAAATCACCAAACAATATTTGGAAATAATATTTCATTATTCATTCATTATTCGAAAATTAAATATAATAATAATCATGTGCAGATATTTCGGTGAATTTTGCGCGCAATTACATTATAACTATCGCAAATACACAAGGGAGAAAAATAAAATGCAAGTTCGTCTGTGAAGTTCCAATAGAAATAAAAGTGGTATTAGTGCAACGGTGGTAATAGTTTGTAGAAGGTACACACACACACACGCAGGCACAAGCACACAGAAAGCAGAGTGGAGCAGAGAGTAGAACTGGCTGTACAGCTTGTCTGCCTTTTCAAACGTTAATGCCTCAGCTAATGTAGAGAGCCGAGTAGTTCTGTTTACTAATAAAACACATTGGTAATTAAGCGTTGCTAATTTGGTAATAAGCATCCGTAAACACAGAATTCAATTAGCGTCGACAGCGTGCAGGCAAACACACACACACACACATACACCGTTATAGAAGCATGCTGCTGCTGCTGCGTCGAGCTGTGGCGTCCGTACCCTCTAACATCCCCACCATTACCCTTCCCCCCGCACCGCTACTAACCTAACCTGTAGTACACAGTGGCGCGCATATACGGGTATACAGGTGTATTAGTAACATGTAGGTTCAATGCTAAAATTATTATTATCGTAACAATTTGCAAACATTCAGGATAAGAAAGTACAATAAAAATACAAATGATTTACGTAGTATTGAACAATAGGTTAGGTATATAAATAAAAACTGCAATGGAAACAAAGAACTATAATAGTATTTCATACGAATATAAATAGCAATATGCAATAATAATTACTAATATAATTTACTACATTATCGACCGTAAATTCAGTGATTATAACGACTCAATTATTAAGAAACAATAAACCGCAACTAACACTTACACAAGTTCAATAAAATTGCCGAGTTAATTAAAATCGGCGACAACAACAAAATAAAAACCAGTATTAGTTTATTGTTGTGCTGTTACAACAGGTATGTAGGTACCTGCCTTTGTGTGTGAAATTAATATCATTGTGTTTCATTTAAAGCGTGATTCATATTCAAATGAAGTCATTTATTAAACTCAGCAATAAATTATTGTTTCCTTTTATTGTCTGTCATGATACATGATTGAAGGTCGTGACTGATTTATATTTATTTGCACAAGATTGGATCCTGGGCGGCCGTGTCTGTGTATATAGAATGCACTTGTCTTTACCAATAAGGAACATTCAGTGTCAGTGTGTGTGTTCTGTTTTGGCCATGTTTAATTAGCTATCTACTGATTTGATTTATGAAGCTAGTATGCGATAAAAATTTTAATTAAATTGATCTTGTAATTTGAAATATTTGTATTACTTGTTACAAGAATCATAACATACAACTCGGATTAAATAACTTTGCACTTTACTCGATATATACAAGGTGTTCCACAAAACCCGGGGACATCGGAAATTAACATGTACATATAGAAATATTGTCATTTATTTCTTACCAATACATTTTAGAGCAATATCGATTTACTCGATGTATACAAATATTTGAACAGTGAACATGACTCCGTATTATACAGTTTTTAATTGTGAACAACTTTTTTATTTACACTTTTGCTCTAAAATGTCACGTTGTTAAAAAAAATAAAAAATTATAGTAGCATATTTTTTTCTATAGACTAGAATCACTTTCATTTTCTCATTAATGGCGTAGGATTTTTTTCAATTATTCATTCATCAATTATCATATATCCTGGCGACCAATGTCAAACCTACATACTAATTAAAACAAATCTACCATTAGCGCTGCTCCGCATAACAGATGCTAAATTAATAATCAAATCAATTCAAACCATATAACATGAAACACCAAGGGAAAAAAATAAACCAGGAAAAAGTGTGGAAAATAAATAAACATTCTTGTTCGTTCGACGTCAATAGGATCCTTGATCAAAATTCCTCTGGTGAAGATTTACTTTTAAGACAAACATCTCTCACAGTTAATTGCTAAATAATTAGCATTTAAATTGCTTGTATACTAGAGAGAGACAACGCGAGAATTTGAGGGGGACAAGTATGTTTTCTGCAGATTGGATAAATACTAAAACTAATTAACTAGATATTACGTTGGTCGACTTTATAAATAATTGATTTAGCTGTAATAATTCAACTGTGCACATGAACAATTCAACGTCTATCCAACACAGCATCGATGCAGTGTTGCCATGTGTATGACAAAGATGACACGATGTCTGGGATGTGCAAGCGAGAGAGAGAGAGAGAGAGCGCACGCACGATAGAGTGAGTTAATACAACATACACCGTGTTACACTGAACGGTTTTTGCAACATTAGATACATCGGTGTGTTTATTAGGTATCACCGACAGTAGTTAAGATACCGACACGACAAAACATTAGTAGCATTGAACATTAGAATTCATGAGACGAAGTACGCAACAGTATACAAGTAACTAATGACAGAAAAACATATTGTAAAAGACATTCGAATCCATATTGCATTAGTTTGTATTAGTTGACGTTTACAGCACATTATCAGTAATAATTCTGAGCATAAGAACATATGGTTTATATTTAGTATTATAACAGATATACATAATTGAAACAATCATATATAATACGTCTTGAATAATTTAGACAAATTTACTTTCCAAATACACCCGTATATGAAACAACAAATGTCAAAGAATGAATTTTACCTGATTGTATATTTCGAAATACAACAGCCATTATCATATATGCAGTGGAATATTGTGAAACTTACCTGCAAACAAAAAAAAAGAAACACAATTAGTACACAAATATAATCACTAACTATGATTCAGAATTCCATTACACGAATACAAAACTAAAATAAACAAAGAAATTAATGATGTTTATATTTAAATATCAAATTAAATTTAAAGCCAATTACATTTAAGTGAAAGAACATGTTAGAATAAAATAAATCACTGTTCTTGTTAAATGCAGTGCAAGAAATAAGAAAATTTACATTTCCTAAATTAAACTCGTGTAGAATATTAATTAAAATAAATATAGTCTAAATTAACACATTTCGAGAAAAAAAATGACGCAGGCATACCAAAAATAGACAATATCAAAAAATAGAATTACCTTATTCCATTAATGAAAACTAACTCTATGTTTAATTAAGCGGACACATTTCATTAACATATATATTAAACATTAGAATTTTAATCTTATAATAAAAAGCAATGCAAAATTATTTTTTATAGTTTCGTTGTAACGTTGAAAACACACACACACACATACACATAATTATGTTGGCAAAAACCAGTTCATTAGAAACAACGATGGGTTGTTAATGACAAAGTAAGCAATTAATTACATTCGCTCGATAATTAAAAACTTGTCGACAGGCACACGTGGAAGTTCTAGTAATTTGTACTCGTAGCTATACCGACGTGTTATTTACAAACAGTAATTAGTCGTCTACTCAACAAAAATTATTTACTTTCATCTAAAATAACTAATCTACATATAGTTCTATATATTATTGAAAAATATTCTTTATCCACCACCTCCACAAAACTCAATCAACTTGAAAACACATTACAATTTCCGGCAAAAGCAAATCAAAATTACACCCAGAGTCGCATCAAACAAATTTCATGAAATCGTTAAGTCAATTACGTTAATGAACATTAACGTGTAAATATCCGATGAACGCAAAGCATTGTCAGACGAAGAGGGTAACAACAACAACGAGAAAACACTCTAAGGATCAAATTAGAGTGAATTACACCGGCTATAGAACCAGCAGTAGCAAACACGGTCCCAGGACAAACCAACGTTACAACAACCAGTTCCAGTGTATGTATGTATGTACATGTGTGTGTGTGGGTGTGTATGATTGTCAGACCGACCGACTCCAAGATTCATTAGAAAATTGAAAAATAAATATTGATGATTTCTATCGCTTCCATTAAATCAACGATGCCAGTGCGAGAGAGAGAGAGAGAGAGAGAGAGAGAGAGAGAGAGAGAGAGAGAGTGAGATGGATAATACTATAAGTAACACCGCCAGTGTACAAGTGGAAATCAAAGACAGAGAAAGAGATAACAACACTGTGTATGTATGTGTGTGCAAGATAGATTGAATGAGTCTATGAGAAAGAGAATAAATGAAAAAATAGTTAAAACAGAATCAAAATGAAAAGAAACAGAAAAAATAGAGAATGTAAAGAGAAATGCAGTAATGTATTATAATGTAATAGACAAGTATGTACATACAATACGAATTTCTATTTCTCTTTCTCTCTCCTTGGTTAATTCTCTCTCTCTCTCTCCTTCTCTCTCACACTTACTTATTCAATTCTCTGATTCATTGTAACAACACACTTCATGATGTCTATTCTATTGCCATGTATAAATTTAATTAGAATACAAGCTTTAATAATTAATAAAGTCTAAATTACAAATTTCAATTTCGTAAATTGCTCTGGTAGTACATATCGTCCCTTTACCCCGCACATCCATCCTGCATCCCCCTTCACCGTCAGCCCTGCCCTGTCCTGAACAAGTCTTGTGTTAGCAAAAGTACGAGCGAACAAGCAAGCAGTGTCAAACAATTCAATTTCATACTGCCGCCATTTTACGTTATATACACGGATTTAGTTTTCAACTCACAATTTAACAAATTAAAAACGATATAACTGGTCCACACACTGTAATCTACTTTATGGAACACTTTTTGGTACAACTGTGCCAAGGACACAATCAGTTGTTAACCTATATAAATACTTAATAATTAGTAGTAGTTACTGGCATTCTGGTTTCGTGTCGTTAAGACAAAAATGTCTAATTAATATGGGTTTTTAATTAATTGGTCTAGAATGAAATAAAGAAACTGTTCTTTTTTAAGTAAGAAAATATGAATCACATTATACTAAATAAATGGAATACGACAGTAGTTTTATCAATCTATGCTAATGGAAATGTATACATTTATATTCGATTAGAAATATTATATTCAAATTCAATCCAACTAATGAATAATTTCATTACGTAATTTAATAAGTAATTTTTGAAATGAAGGTCAAATGAATATTGTCACAAATCTATACGTAAAACATGAATGATTAATAGATAGTCGATTGTATTTGTATAATAATATTATGTGAGCCAAATATTCAATTAACAATTAGTAATATTTTATTAATAATCACATCCTCATTTATATAGTACATCTACGAAAAACTTTTCACTACGCCACTGCAAACCCAACAAAAAAACATTGAGAAATAAGTATAATTTCTATTCAATAAAGATAATTGAGTTCGTATCACAAGCGATACTTTTATTCTCGGTAAGTATTAATCCATCAAGCAGACAACAAAAACCTATTACATTATATGCGCGGATCGTTATTAATTCTATATAGAACTAGCCCCTACACAACGCCCCCCCCCCCAGGGGTCGTTACTCTGCTACTACAGGCTACAACTCGTTCAAAACACATACACATACATAGTAGATACACTGAAAGTGAATAAACACTAATGTATTTCCATATAATTGTAAATACTTGCACATATTTCATTATTCGAAGAAGACATTCCTAGTGTTATTCCATTCATATCAGAAACCAAATCCCGAGTATAATCTGTTTGGTTATACCGATTACCTTTTGTACTGTAAATATTTTTGTTTTACATCCCAACTCCCCTCTCCTTCTCCTCCGGCGTTCTGCTTGTGTATATACACCATTTTATTATTATTATTTCAACGTTTTCCTGCTGTTTCGTTGGCACCATTTAAATTAAAGAAAGCAGCAATTTTAATTTGACTTTAGGACGAGGCCGAGGGTGAGAGGAGAACACCAACGTTAAGACACGCAGCAGAAGACGAAAAAAAAACCCGTAAAATAAAAAATCTTTAATATCAGTCGTATAACGAACAAGCCAGCATTGAAATGAACGTTTCAAAATAATATTTTTTAATAATGAAAGTTAAAAAAGTCCCCGTGTGCTTTCACGGGCGCTTGTCATAACACTGTCATTTATATTACGATCTTTTTAATTTTAAAAATCTTTAAGACGCGAATTAAACCTTGCTTGCTTGCTGTCTTGCTACTCAGGATATTACTAGTATAAATCAAGTTGCCACTGGTATGTGTTGTCATCGTCATCAGTGTCAGTTGTCTTAGGTTTCTATTATTATCAAATATTCAAAATGTAGGTAGATATTTCATGTTAAAATCATTGGCAGCACTCTTAACAGTTAACTAACTACATGTGTAGTACGTATTAGCTACGAAATATAACAATGATTTATTGCAGACAAAATTTCGCCGCAGTCAACAATGTGAACAAATCAAATCAGTGTATATGTGTATGTGTGTGTGTGTCTTTAGTTCAGCATTTCGACACGACGATATAAAATCTGTAGCCAATATCTTTAGCCTGAAGGAATCCATTTCAGAAATCATAACACCGGATTTTATCTTCGATTCAAGCTTACAACAGTAGGAGATTGTGCGCGAGCTAGCGATCACCAATGATAGAGACCGATCAACAACAACAAAAAAAACAGAGAGGAGAGAGGAGTATAGTATATAAAAATCATAAGACCAAAATTACAAAACCGAGGCGGCTCAGTTAGCTTGTATTTGTATGTATGTATGTAAGAATATTACAGAGTCTACTGTTGTGTAGACTGGATACTGGAAACACACTATTCCTCTACGTGTGTATGAGTAACAGACAGACAGAGAGAGTGTGAGTGTGTGTGTGTGTGTGTGTGTGTGCGAGAGAGAGAGAGTTAATCTGTGAACGGAATCTGTGATATTTGATCCGGCTGCCGCAATGGCCCTGTTCCAATAATTGAATCGCTCTCCAATAGCTGTAATGCGCTAATAATACGTCATAATGTGTGATGTTATCGGTCTGATGGGATTGCTTTGTTTCGGGCATGGCCTCCTTAGATCTACTCCAGCAGCAGCCATACTCCCTGTCCTCCATCCCCCCAACCACCTACACGCTGTTATAGTAGACTGAAACTTACCCCCCTCAAACCCCCTCCACCCATTCCATTTTATTTAGCTTGCCATGGGACCTAGCGAGTCGAGATATAATTTGCAGAATGACAATGATACAATAAATACCCAATATATAGATGTGTATTCTGGGCTGGAACAAGAGTGTTTTCCCTGGTGTGAAACAGACGTTTTTACAGTTGAAACTGTGATTAATTGTGAGAGAAGAATTGGCTACAATGCACGCATTATACTCGAGACATGATATATTACTACATACCATTATTAAAATTACCAGTAACACACGAAAAGTTTTTGATTTAGTATTATAATGGTACCAGATATACTATAGATATTAAAATTAGTCTTAATCTTCTACTAACTTGTGTTAATCATACTTTAAACTTTCATTCTGAAATCTACAGTATGAACTCTGAATTATGCGTATATAAAAATGTTTTACGAACAGTGACCACTGTTTAGTGGCCACTGGTTGATGTTGATGAATAGTCCACGGAGTTGTTTGAAGGGGAATAAAATTGGAATTGTGCGATTATAGTTGAATCGATTGACAAAGCGGAGTGACTGAGTTTATGCGGTCGGACGAAATCATCTCTCTACTTGGCCTGTATGTTTGGTAGAAGAAGATTTACTGGCATTTTAATTTTTCCTGCTGTTCCTCCCCACCCTTCCTGACAGTGCGGTGTCATTATAATGTCCCCTCTCCCTCCCTCTTCTCTGTGTTCGTAAAATTAAATTTGTGAATGATATATTGCCTACTTCATCTAGTATAGATGGCACTGCCGTCGCTACCCGTACATATGCCACTCCACTTTATATATTAAATCACAAATGTTAGTTCTAATAATATCTTAAAACATGGAGCATATTACAAAATACCCTATCATACAGGGATTAATACATACAAGTACCACAACATTCATTGGTAAACTTAATATTAGAAGTAAACCTTATGATAATCACAAGTGATGAATGTCCATACACACGCATGCGCACACACACACACAAATACAAATTGTGTACCGTCAATGTTAATTTAAAATTCTTTTGGTGAATCTTATTTTATGCACCAGCAAGTTTAAACACACGCACGTAAGTGAATGAAACCCCGTAAATAAAATAAACCAGTTTTGCTTTTCAATTGGAATGTACACTGCAGTCAGGACAAAGTGGAGGAGAGGGGAGAGAGAGGTTCATTCAATACAACAATTTAATATCAAACAAACAAGATCATAGTGTGTAGTATAGAAAACCCATATGTCCATACAGAAACACACACATGTGTGCATATACACATGAACACGCATACCTAGACAAATTCATATATGCATGTACATGGGGTTAACGCTTCAGGCTATACGTATCTCACTGTCTCACATATATATGCGTATATGCTTTGGCTAATACAAACCCCTTACCCCCTTACACTATATTCCTTGCTAGCCGTGGCTACGCGCGCCGCTGGGCACGAGAAAATTGCTTTCCAATCCTTGGACTTTCCCCTTCTCAAGTTATTACAGTTATACATCTCGCACTCCCTTTATACAAGTCCGAGCCCTTATATGAGCAGTGTCGACTCGTCACTAACTGCCCTCATTACATTAGTAGTTTCATGTACTTTATAAGCAGGAACAGAACAAAACAATTATTTTAATTTTGAGAAACTCCCAGCCAGAATATCTAAGTTCAAACTGAATTGACATATAGAACATTGTACAGCTGGCTACCACTATACTTAACTCCACACGCACGCTACTGGTTTGATCTTCAACACCACCATCATATTTATTTTAAATACAAAACATCGTTCAAAAAATAATGCGTTCGCATACTGTTTCTGTGAAATAAAGAACTCTACAGGTCTTAACTTCGTATGGACAACGGAACAATGAGGGTGGCATAGCTTTCAGAAATAATACATAGTTAATTGGATTTGTTTACTACGTTACTCCACCCCTGTATTTCATATCCAATACCAACAACTCAACTTCCCCCCATCCCACACCGCTCTGTTACGTCCCTCTGCCATGGTTGATGTGATTCTAACCAGTTCGTATACTTCTGATACAATAGTTGTGTTATTTTATTGATGTACTTTTCGTTCTGTGCCCAGCTTGACGACCACTCGAAGGTTGCTGTGATTGATTTGATTTTCTGAGGGTGATTTTAACTTGTGCATTTATATATGTACGTGTGTGTGTATACACACATACAGATTTTCGTGCCTATATATGTGTGTGAGTGGATTTGCGTAGCTCGCAAAAGTAATAGGATTTGACTAACCATACCGATGGCCAACAAATATGATTTCGAACATAAAATCATTGGGTGTATATTTTAAGGAAGATTTCGAAAATTTTTTGCATTGTACACGTGTTTATAATATATGTATAAACATGTTCTTGCACGTTCGTATGTGGACGTATTTGTTTGTCCGTAGTTCCTAAAGTGGAAGAATCGTTACGTATTGTCTCTGTTCTCAGCGAAGAAGAAGAAGAAGAAGAACTAATCATGCGTGACTCTTTGTGTTAACTGGATCGACTTTTACCGCAAGAAACGTTTCACGTCGGATGCACTGGTTTGCGACGGCGATCAAGCAAGTAAATAGAAACGGTATCCACAGACGTGCCAGGGGACACATATACATACATCCTACACACACACACACACACACACATATCCATCACCATGGTGTGTATAAACAGTGATAGACATTGGTTTCCCTCTACAATAAACCCACGTTGTAGATTTCACGTACAATTCAATTGAAAAAATAATAGATCTGTCCAAATCTAATATTTTCCAGTATTATACAATATTAAAAACATCTACACTAGTTACCCATAATTTCATGGAATATAAAATCCAGTTGACAATATATTTCTCAGACATCTCCTACAGATATTTGTATAAAAACAACAACATAAGACACTTCCTCCCCTCCTCACCGCTCCTCTGGTTTCCTCCTAGCATCACTGTCAGATGGGCCAGCACCAGTTCTCGGCCGACATTACAGTTTCCTTTTCAATTTTGTTTCTCTATTTGAGCGTAAAAAACAAATTTGTTTTTTCTCGAGTCCATTATGTACAAGGAGGACGGGAGACTCCCTGTAGGACGAGGCTAGCGATATATGGCAGTGTATATAGGTGAGAGTGAGATGGAGTGCATGGGTTAGCCTAAGATCTGTACGGCGTCCGAGAATAGATTTCCCGGTTTCATTCAGCCCTTCAGATTGTGCGGCGAGACTGAACGGATCCGTGTATACATATATGTAACAGTGGCGTAGAGAGTACTTGGAAATATGGGGCCATACAATACAGCCCGCATGTACCCCTATTATAATTATATAAATAACAATGTGAAAAGTTAACGAAACCAATTAAAATTCAAGTGATTCAATGAAGTGTGAAATAGTATAATTGATACGATAAAACATTCTTTGGAAACAGGAAAAATAACATCGACAGTTTTGTCATTCCTGCATAAATTATCGACACAGTTCTTAGACCAAAAACACCGTATATACTTTTTCAACAGATTTAATAATACTTAATATTTACCCACTGAGGATATCAAATCAATCACATATGCATATATTGTATTATTTTTCATCCAACAATAAATGAATAATAAAAGTAATTTTCCTTATAACAATCAATTTATTATATTACCACACGGTAATATTAATCAATTTACTTGATTAGAAAAATGTAGGTGTGTTATAAATTGCCTTAGTAATACAATGGATCAATTTATAGGTATAATCAAAGTAGAAATTGTAATTACAATAAAAAATGATTGTGTGTGTACATTGCAAATTGAAGTACCATAGCAAAAAAATCACTTGCTGGAATTATTATTTACTTTAAATATGTATATACTTTTCAATTAACCAATGGGCAAAATAAAATTCGCACGTCTATGAACGCACGGCGCAAGGGACGGGGGTGGCATAGGCAATCAAACGCAGCGAATATTTTCAAATTTCAAGTTTGTAAACAATTTTATTCCGTCCTCTTATGCTGATATAGAAATATTGTTTATTTAATATTATTTTTTTGTTTGATTTTAGAATATATATATGTGTTTCGCTGGTATAGAATCACAATAAATATGCAGGGCTGGACTTTGGGAAGAAAGTGCACATTTATTTACGGAATAAGTGTACAAATTGTCCTAGCAGTAAGTATACTGGTAGAATAAGACCAATTATAATTAACTTTCCTAAAATCGTGACAATCTATTTCATGGTATATAAACAAGCCTAACAACAGAGGCAGGCGTCACGATTTTCTATTCAACACCTCGTAAGAAATTCACATTTCATTTAATCCATTATCTGGTACCAAGTGTCAAGTAGTAGTTCATTTCTTTTATTCCACTTGCTAGAAGAAATCAAATACTTTGTAATTATTTCTTTAGTTACGGTCACAGCTCGCTACGATACTAACCGTATTAAATTAGTTATCAATCTAATTTATTTATATGCAAAAAAAAACTACACAATATTTTTTACTGAATCTCCTAACTACAATTTATTACGTTACAAGAAATTACAGTGAAGTTGTGAATGTGAATTATAAAATTAATTTGAAACATGTTTCGATAGAAAAATTTAGAAATTTATTACTTGTACATAAGTGTTATCAATATGATTTATTATATGCAAAAACATTTACTGTTTTTTTTTATTTTCGAATTACAATGTATTACTTCATGCATTTTAATTAAATACGTGAACTAATAAATTTAATATGGATTAATTTACATTTAACAAGCGAGTTGATTACTAAAATGCATATATTTATTGGAAGTAAATTATTGCAGAGTAGACTAAAAAACTAAACCGGACTAATTCTGGCACTTTATAACTCTGGAAAGATATTTAGATAAGAATAGATTTTTTGAGGAATTTATCAGCCATTTTTACTAATATTAACTGACTTTTAAATATATGCAAATATCTTCCCGCTTCTAGTGTTATAAGCTACTCAATTCAGTGCGTTTTTTTGCATACATATATATTAAATAATTTAAAAACAAAATCGTACTGATTCCGGACTATACATACTTTTCAACATAAATATTTTCATAATATCATATCTCATAAGATAATTAATAATTGTATTAAAATTCTGATTTCGAAAATAAATCAACAAATCGACCAACAATTTAACTGGATATATTTATACAGGAATAAAAATAGGTGAAAAAATATAAATTAATACTATGCTGGCGGTGAGTGGAATATTGTAAAGCTAATATAACAACGTCATGAATAATAGCTACCTCAGTTCAGTCAAGCAAAGTAGTGACCCTGAATACTTGATCGCCCGGGCAAGTCTCTATTTAACGTAAGGTGACAAGCAAGATTTGTCTGGTCCGTTGCTTGTTTTATTTTCCTTGGATAATTGCAATCGTTTGTTAAAATTGTTTCACTTAAATGAAATTAGATTTAAATTAAAATGTGTTAATTAATTTTTTATTTTCATTATTCAACTTGCTTGTTTTTATATTGTTATTTATATAAATATAGGAAATATGTTTTTTTTGATAATTAGATTTATGACCTAACATTAATGAATTGAAATGATATACAATTAGTTTTAGATGAATACCATCATATTATATACCAACTGATTATATTGTCTTTTTGGACATACCAAAAAATTTTCTGATGATTTTTTCTTGTTTTTATTATCTATAAGCAGATATTACTACATAATGTTTATTCCAATTTCGCTGTATTGGAATAATTTCTTCAGTCCTAATTTTAATTATGTTTTACATAATATATACGTTTATTTGTCATTTGTAATAATTAAATGTGCCTCTTTTAGATATTTAGCTTGTCGATGAATTATCTCGTATTTATTATTCATGATTATTTTTAGATGTTAATTAATAAATGTACATATAACATTTCGTGATAAATAAATAAATAAATACTGTGTTGTAGTAAAAATGTATTTTGACATAATTACACGCTTTCTAGATAAGATAATCACTGTGAAAATAGCAACAATTTTATACAAGTACGTACGTATAATTACAAACATATCTCTGTTAACTCGGTATTTAATAGTATGTATATGTTTATCTATATGTGCTTATCACGTAATTATTCCTACTTATATGTATTCGATTGTCATAAATAAACAAATATACATATTGACTGAAACATATTACTTGCTTTATAGTAACGTGCTATACGTCATAAAATATCATCTAGAGAAAATACATTCATACATACATTTGTAATTATATGTATGTATTTTTACAGAAAAAACATTCGTCCAAAAATCACTACAATATTATTTAAATATATATTTTTATAGGATATATTCGATTTTATACGCAGTTATAGCAGAAACACAATTAATTGAAAATAAATTGAACAATACCCGTCTAAAAAAAGTATGCTGTCAAATCAATTCAAATAAAATAACAATTTAAATTCAACTCTACTGGGCAATAAGCAAAAAACTGTACATTACTCAATTTCAATTTTTTTAAAGAACAATAAAAAACAGTCGACACATTTAATAGAATATTTCAACTTCATACATTTTAATTTATATATTTATAACTTTTTTTTATTGACTAAATTTAGCATTCTTATCTTGAAAAAATACCATTTCATGTAAAATTTTACATAAAATAAATTCAACATTAATTTCCGTTCTACTCAGTAACCGCATTTCCTTCACAAATCAAACTAAATGAATTCCCAATTTCACCAAATTTCCTCGTTTTAATTCATTCATTTTAACCGACATTTCCTATCAATGACCACACTGACATACATGCATCCTGTCAGCCAAAATCTAACTGAATCACTTGACTGTCCAATCAACTGTTCACATTTTACATCCATTACAAAATATATTTAAACATGTACATAATTCAGAACATCACTGGTAATTATTTACGCACAAATAAATCTAACATTTAGTTTGATCATTTTCTCTATGCAATTACGATATTACCTGACAGAGAATCTGGGATAAAGTACAATTTTACAAGAATTTCTCAGCATTTTCTAGGAACCGACACTGAAAATGATAACGCTCTGACACCTGAGACACTGACAACAAACGCGCACGTGGTTTTCAGGCGTCTTTCAGAACGCACTGAAAGGATAAACAGTCCCGGTGAGTGGAACTGAAAATTACACGCTTCATTTTAACTTTCAATTTAGATGCAATGTTGCGGAAGTTAACGCTAATAAACTTTGGTTACAGAAAAATGTTCGATACCGCAAGATCATATCAACCAAACGATTTCCAACAATTTACTTATTTAGGATACGTTTTTTTTTCTTACTGTATTACACTGCTGGCTGTTGCGTTATATTTGACATGTTACAGTTGATTGAATTGTGAACATTTTAAGACATTGCGATGTTTGGAAATAATGACTTTTCCCCATAACAAAAACCATCAACGTAAAAGCCAGTTTTCTTATAGACTAGAGAACATGTTGCAATATTTTAGACTTACGTTTTAGGTGACAGTTGAGAGAAGAAGTGACTTCAGAAGAAAACACACACAACAGGATAACAAACTAAATAACGAAAATCAAAAACAACAATGACAGTTACAAGTGTAACAACAACAATAATAATAATAATAACAACAAACAGACACTGTTTTAATTTGTCAATAAGAATTGTCACTTAGAAAACAAGAACAGTTTACAAAGTCGACTGCGATCTGTGAGATTGCGAGAACGACAAGTGTAAACGATGGGTTTGGGATCCGCGAGATGAGACACATCCACACACAACCGTCGCCGAACTCACAGTGATCGCAAAGTGCTTTCGCGGGAATCCAAGTTGGCTTGTGACGCACGCGCCCCACGACTGTTTTAAGGGTGGGGGTAAACAGTCGCGAACCGCCTGTCAGATACGTCATGTCAAATATTTAAAGACGAAATCGAAATAAAGTTTGATAACATAAACGACCACAGGGGTGGTTCGGAATATTTGGGGTAAAAAATAATATTTTTTAACTTCGGGAAAAAATTGACTGAAAACTGTGTAGGGGGTAGATTTTTTTATAGAAATTTTAAACTAAGAATATACATATTTACTAATGAAATTGCACTAATGATTATACTATACAAATTTGTCGAAAAATAATGACTAACAGGAATTTATAAAAAAAACAATTAAAGATAATTTTTAAAAAATTAACCAATTTAATTGATTTGTTTTATCGTTATGCATTTATGTATTTATCTATTGCGTTTTATTAATGTTTTACTGACAGCATTTGGCCAATAGCGTATATAAATAATAATTATCTAAGCTAAACAAATGCATATATTTATTTGACTATGATAAAAATAATGACTCGTGTTCTTATATGCACGCGATAACAACTAAAATATCCTTGATGTAATATTTGCATTTCTATAACTATATTTCTTAAGCATAAATAATTCTCTATTCTGTAATTATATGATAACAATTTTACATTTGTGATATGTGTATGGTGAAA
>JAGJTL010000104.1:4362143-4384608 GCA_022063505.1 Calosoma granatense | reverse complement strand
ATACATATTTGTGATGTTATTTTACAGTGTTAAATATTGTCTACTGACGGACATAAGTGAGTGAAGCGCCATGTAAGAATGTTAGTATCTAAATATGCATGAACGTATGTATGCACGCACGCGTGTGTGTGTGTGTGTGTCTGTATATACAATAGACACGTAAATTAGGTGCATAAGCAAAGCAAAAGTTTCTACAACCAAGCTCACCATCTGCACGGTGCGTTACTCGTTTCTCATCGCTAGAATTACAATATTCCGTAAAGAGTGGCTGCTGTTGCTGAGGACGAAGTCATCCGCTAGTTAACTGCCGTGTCCCAGTGTGTACATCTCACAAAAAACCTTACAGAGATAATGCAAGATTTTCTGTTAAACCAGCAGTAATTTTTATAGAAGTTTTGCATTAGAAATTTCAGATTTGCAGTAGTCTATTATTTAAGATGAGTGCGACAACATCACGCTATATTCCAGTTACCCCGGGTAGCAAAATACTTCTAAAATGATAGTAATCGAATTTATTATGTTCTTATAAGTATATGCGTAAATTATAATGAATAATATACAAGCATTGTGTAAATCTGTAAAATATATTTACAACTAATAGTACGGAATTATTGGAGAAATTTGGGTAATATTAACTAGAAGATATTTTAAAATTTGAAACACCAATAATTGAATTGTTACAACAGTTATTTTCACTATTTTTTTAGAAATATATACACAGTTATGTCCGCTTATAATGAACCCGCTTATTGCGAACTTTCGTTTATACCAATAAAATAAGGTACAAACAAAAGTATCATTAAACATGTGTTGGTTTTTTCGCAAGTAACGAACCAGTTTATGCGTTTATAACGAACTTTCGGATATGCAGAACCTTAATTTTTAATATAATTGCAAAAGTTTTCGGTTATAACAAACTTAAAACGACATTTCCTTCAGTCACGAAATACTTCGCAACGTGTACTCGATCGACTAGCCGAAGTGGAATTACATATTAATGATATCCATTTCACAAAAATAAAACAAACTAAAATAAGCGATTTTTTCAAATAAAATTCTTCTACAAAACATATTATATACCTACTTGAAACATGTATGAATGTATGTAGGTAATGCATAAATAAAAAGAATTAATTTCTGATATTTTTCGGTCCCTTGAGGTTCGTTATAAGCGGACATTACTGTATAAATATATATAACAGTTTCTATCTAATAAAACTGTATACAAGTCAATCAAAACCCTTATATTTTCCGTAGTACAACCAAAATAAAAATATCTTTCACATTTTGCTAGATAGAGTCTACAAACTGAAGTACAAAACATAAGAACATTTGGTTTCTTTAGCTAATTGGTGCTAACTTCAGGGACACGTATATATACACACTGGGACGCAGGCACAGGTCTGAAGGTAGCAGATGGCTCTGTATTTACGTACACATCAACTCTGTTTAGCATAAAGTGTTCTCAAACATTAGCGAAGACGAGCGTAGGTAGCTGTGTGTATGTATGTCTGTCCGTCGGCACAACAGCACCAGCAGTAGCAGTAGTAATGCCAATGTACGCGACTGAAACAGTATCCAGTCGCTTTTCCAGTTCTTCTCCAGAAAAATACACAGGTGCTGCAAGCTGTCCCAAGGGAACATGCTAACACATCAACGAACCCGCATTGCACGCGCAAAACCAAACATGTTCATACACACATACATACATTGGATAATAATTTAAACACGTTGCCAAAGAAACACAGTTGTAAAATAAACGTAGTTTTCTAGTCTGCAAAATTTATTAAAAACTTTTACCACATATTTATTTAGAAATGTACAATAAATTGGTTATTTTAAACTATGAATTTATATTGTACTTTGTAATTCAAGAGCCATGAAATTGATTACAAATTTATGAAATTTACTTTTTTTTTACTGATTGCAAAGTAATAACAAAATATTAGGTATTGCTCAATTACATAGCAAGAAACTGATTACAAATTAATGGATAAAAACACTTCATTATACAACTGTTTGTATTCTGTTTACGAACTAGGTATTTATTTTCAAAAAAACTTTATTAAAGTACACTACATTACAGTTTACTGTAGTACTGTTTCTAAATAAACACACCCTCCACTTATTTATACAAATAATTAAATTCCTTCTCTGTACTAGTTTTACATATATGATTTTTAAAAAAGGAATATTATATATTGCATCATACAAGTGTGGTATTACATCAGACACACTGTTATATGTCAATAATTTTAACGAGAAAATATATAGGCAACATGACTGATACGAAAATTAAAGACCGATGACAATAAATATTTGAATACATGCTTGGGAAATAATATTAGTGATATAGACACATAAAGAGAATAGATAATAATGAATAAAAACAGCTGAGATATATTCTAGAAACTAATCGAATTCTATTCATTTCAGAATACTTACGTTTTATAAACATTTTGTTATTAAAATCCAATATAAACCGACCTGTAAATGTCACTTTTAAACTATAATTGCGTTATCAGGAATACACACAGGTGCATTTTAGAAATCTCTTTGCAATTTCCATTCAACGTGGAAATAAAATAAAGTCCAACTAAAATGGTCCCTTTGTATTCACGTCGGCAAATTCGTTTATTCACAGATTCGGTTCACACATACACACACACACATATATACTCGTATATAGGTGCACTGCTGGCATCTAGTGGTGGTCATTCGAGCTAACACACAATGCTGAATGGTGGTGGTGAATGGTGCCGCTTGCCCATAACTATTCAATTGTTAGCGTTCACTGTTTGTATGACATGACGGGAATGTGCACAATCGGCTACGTACGTGACATTTCGTTTTTGCACCCGAAATAGAGGGATTTTATGCCCGTGCTGCTGATAAGAGAACAAAAGGGCATTAACGGTAACAATGGCCAAACGAATAACGTGGCCCCGGCCGAGAGAGAGAGAGAGAGAGAGAGAGACAGAGTGAAACAGTGTGATTGATTATATTATTAAACTCGGGTTTTTATCCTGAATTATTTATTACATCGACATTTAATAAACTCACTCGTCCATTTACGGAAATAAAAGAGGAGCGATGTGCGTTTAAGTCTCCAAATGAGCCTACAATGATATTTTGTTGGGTGTATCATTAATCATTTTCTCAGTATAAATGTGGGAATACATAGTATGATTTCACTGTTTCTCTGAGCGCAGTGTTGGTCATCCACTAATGATGTTATTTAATAAAACAACCACTAAATGTAATATGTACGTAATATAACCTCAAAATGTTCTGTCACTTTTGCTAGTTGTGTGAGAAATCACACTGTTCTGTGTGTATATATAATTCATTTGTTCCAGCGTTGACTGTTGGTTGTTGTGTTGCTATTGTTGGATTGATGAGCAAATCTTTGCCGCACGGATGAACAGATAGTACATATTTAGATCTGGCACCGATTACACAGACTAGTTACACTGTACACACAGTGTTCTCGTATTTAGGGTGTACGGTAGAGGGGTGTAACTGTGATATTTCAGGGTGGTGCTTACGTACGGCAGGGGTGGTATATGTGTATATGATCTGTCAGTGAAATGCGCGTCACTGGTAATAGAGAGGGCCACGTGACCAGTGCCGGTATCGCTGGCCGCATTCGCCGCGAACGTACGTTGCAGTCCGTACTATCAGCATTCGCATCGGCCGTATGCACAAGTAATAAATGTATAAGCCACCAATGGACACATGGCTGGAGGTATGGATAGATTCACTTGGGGACCAACTAGCCGAAAGTACAAGAAAATTTTAAGAAATTATGTGCCAAGTTATACAAATAAAAAATAATTAAATCCTGCAATTACTCAAGTAGGATTTTTGTAAGTAGATAAACAAAGTAAATTTGTTTTAAATGATCAATGATGTAATATATAATATATTCTTAAAATTATATTAATTTCTTAAAAAACTATTAGTTCTATATTAAATTCAACATAAATAATTTCTATAGATTTCTTGCAATATTAATGATTTTATGTGGAGGAAATTTCCTCATGCACGCCTATGAGAGATTACTGATGAACGCAGATTGGTAACAGTGTCCCTCACTCATACTTGGCTGTTCCCGCAATTATTATTATAATCTTATATTATAGTATATGGTTAGCTTTTTAATGCCGGCCGCTTGTATACCCCTTGATGTTTGCGCGACGGATTTACTGTGCGTAATGTGTGTACAAAGTACGATGAAGAAGCGACCATTTTTCATGCTAATTTCGACATCATCCCTGATCTTTATGTAAATCGACTTCTGTTTTTTTTTTCTCAACGCTCACACCGTGATTAAATAATGAGATTGTATTTTTAGCTCAGCAACAACAACCGACATTACAATGTTGTTGTTTTTTTATTCATTCTCTTTATATATATGAAAGTATAAGTAAAGACTGCGTATGATATTAAGAATATTTTTAATGATAAAATATATTCACATTTTTATTTGGAACTAGTAATTGGTTTTGAAATTAATCCAAATGTTATTCATAATCTAGATATAAGCAGTGTTGAAATTTTTAATCTCGGTTAATCTAAAGAATGTTAATGTTAAATTACATACGAATTTCTTTTTTTCTGTAGTTGGTGACAAGCAAATTATAGCAAAGATGTAATTAATTAAAGAATTAAATTTAAAATGTTTATAAAAGGTTTCTATTATTCTCTATATTGTATATTATTCTGATTGTGTCGACTCATCCAATAGCGTTGAGCTAAAAAGAACTTCAAACAATTCTTGAGGAAAGGATAAAATGAAAAAGAGGCTTAAATATAAAGGTACCTAGCCATGCTTGCATGGCAAAACCAGGGATACAAACTAGAGAATAAAACCGGCTATAGCATGGTTGGTTAACTTTGGCACCATTAATCAAAATAAATCATCGCCGAATCTTAAAAATACACACACACACACACACACACCAAACGGGTGTCACACGGGGGACACAGCTTACCTAGTAGTCTCTCTCTCTCTCTGTCTCACACACTCTCTTTCATTCACACACGCATACCTGTGGATGCATAATCACATATACAAGACACATTTCTATGTATAGTTAGTATATAACATGCCTAGATATTCCAGTGTAATACTACATTCAATGCCTATCTTTGGCATAAGGCCCGTAATATTAAAGACCCCGGAAATGGCAATGAACAATATCTATGATATCCAATAGCGTTCAATTTAAACATTTTAACTACAATATTATAGCATTTGGATAAAATGCTTATGTTTTCGATGTCTGCATATAATTCTTAAACGCACCATGATGGGGTATTCACGTTTTAAAAATATACTTGCAATTAATATTAGTGCAAAAATATATAAATATTTTATTGTAATGAGGGGATCGGAAAAATATTTTTCCTTGGGCCTGAATACTTCAAAGATAGGCCCTGCATCTACACATATATTTATTCGTACTGGCATACTTTTTTATATAGAGATGCAAATATAGATGGCAGCACGCGTATACTCGTTACGCATCCCTTACATAATTCTTTCCCACGGATTGTCGTCCGAACGCACCAAACATCCCTCAGTCACTCATAATTCCATTCTATTCACCACGCTATACACAGCTACAGTGCGTTCCTAATCCACTAATTTGCACTATGATAAAAGTTTTCTGATCACACACACACACGTACATCCCCATGCATGCTTCCATTTTTAATTTGATCATCACATATTACGGATACATATTGATCCATCAGTCTCCGAGATAAAAAACGGTCTAGTTTATTTCAGTTCAGTTCACGAGTCACACAGTTTGAAAGTTTTATGCGACGTAACAAAAAAAATTGAGACGTGGCCCGTTTTTGGTCATCGTGTGCCTCGTGATTTTTTAACACTTTAATTGGTTTGTGAATTATGCGCAACGTTGTTTTATCGAGAATTTGAATAATTTCGTGGCTCTGGTCTCTGATGTGACCGAGAGATTAAAATGTTTTGTAGTACGGGGAAGGTTTTGTTAAATATTATATTTAGTACGGTTAACATGCAACGAAATATTTTATATAGTTCTATAAACTAGAATAAAGTAGTCTATATTTAAATAAGAATAGAAAATCGCGCCACATCCTAATTCATAAATGGACAGACTACAAACTAGAATTATGTATTATATACTTAAATAAGAAATACAGAGTATTTGCTGAAAATTTTCTCGAATTAAGCTCTAAGGAAATATTGAACATAACATAAATTATGTAGTTCATACAGGGCCGCATTTATCACTAAACACGTGCCTAACGCCAAGGTGAACAGCTAGGCTTACATGTGCATCATTACTAATAAAATAAATGTGAAACTAAATATAATTTTTAAATATATCACTCTCATAAGTACCAAAATGAATACATCCCTACGATCTCATATTAATTTATACTACATTTCTAAATAATTCTAATAACGTATATTTCGTTTGGATATATACATTACCTGCGCCTATGTCGGTATTGCAAAACAAATATGCAATTATAGTTTTTAGTTATTATCAAACAAAATGGAAACGTCAGCCGGTAGCTACGCCAATAAAAATATTTATCACCGAGGCGGACGTTTGTCAATTGTGGACTCTTATCAGTAAATTAGATGTCATTTATTTTAAAATTTCAAGTTATTTTTTGCGAAACGGAACGTGTTCAGCATCAAAGTGGCCGTCTGCTTTGTGTATTTTTGTCAGTTAATTAATGTACGTACTGGTTACTGAAAAACATTACACAAAGTGACAACAAAATCTAAAAGAGACAAACCATCTAAAAAGACCGTAATATCCTGTATAGTAGTTAGTAAATAAATAAAATTATAGCACTTCTGGTGTTTGAAAAATTATATTTTCTATTTTACTTTCAATACAAACCCTGTCCTTGAAAACATGTACCTGTTGTAGTTATTTTGTGTAAAATAAAATTCTGTACATGTGTAAAATTATTTCATATGACTAATTAGTATTTCAGTACATACGTAAAGAGCGTGGTAATTCGACTGTACTGTACCTATTTATATATGTATGTGTGTACAAATGTATGCCTATGTATGTATAATATAACGTAATATACGTAATAAAGCAGACATGTTTTAACAAAAACAGTGCAACCCAGATAGGATGAAGATAATATGTGAAAAAGCTAATTAAAAGCATTATATGAAACGCTGTCAAGCAGCTTTCGTGCTCGACTAGCCGGCGGTGGTAGAATGCGGGGGGAGGGGATGTGGGAGCATACAAGTTCATATACAGAGTTGGACTTTGTATAGAAAAATAATCAGACAATTAACATACTAAATACATTTCATCCTGATGCGCCAACGATACATAATTTTTAACTGCGCCAAAAAAAATTTTGTTTAATGAAAAATTCCAAATTATTATTGCTAATTTGTAGATTTAAATGTATAATATGCATTTGAGTGTATGCTTCATCAAATAAAGAAATTTAATTTTTTTTATAAAAATGCATACATTAGTTAACACTAAAATTAATATCAAATTAATAACAAAAAGTACAAATAAAAAATATATTTTATTTTAGAATTACTGAATACACACACATGTTACTATTATATTATTAGTTTTTAGAATAAAATATCGTAATATTTTAACAATGGTATCACAAAATATGTTTATTTTCTACGCTTCAGAATTATATATGCAATAATAATTCATACTAAATACGGGCCTGCACTTAATAATATAAGCGATGTGGCTACAAGTCTCAGCAAAATATTAATTAAATTATCCATAATTACGATTCCCTTTGCATAAAATGATAAATTACTAAATTCCTGTATTCTGTATTTAATACGTGTAATGAATGAAGAACTATTTTAATTATTTTCAATTTGGTTAGGCGTCTCGCTTATATAGGGGCTTGTATATAGCCGCGCTGTACCGTTGCAATAAGAACACTCAACAGACACAAGTATGAAAGAGAGAGACAGCGATATAGAAGTGTCGGTATTGTTGTACAACACTGTACATTTCATATGCACCATATTATAATATATACAGATACACATACGTTATTATAAACTAAGATATATCATTTTTGGAGTTAAAAAGATAAATGTTATATAAGAATTTTGTAATTGTACCTGATGCAATACATGCAAAGCATGTTGATCAGTAAATAAGTATAACATAGACGCATGATTGGTTGCATACATCTAACAACATATTAAAAAATATCATAGTTTGCTAGAACGTCACACACTTTACATAAAAGTGAAGTGGGTTGCGTGCTCAATACAAATTTTCGCTTCTAATTTTCGAATATATACTGCAACACGCATTACACATGTGTTAGGTTGGTTAGCAGAAATTGTATTGAAGTCAAGAAGCTAAAATATACAGTAGAAGCTCGATTATCCGAACACAGATTATCCATTTGTACGAAACAAATACTAACAGACAAAACCAGTAGATTATAAGAATTTGTTGTATAATACGTGACGGACAGTGTCATCTATCGAAGAGTATGAAATTAATTTGTATGTATTTACATGTATTACGTGAAATTATATATTTTAATAAAACAATTCATAATAAATATCTTTTTTCTTTTCTTGATTATCTGGATTTTTTTTATCTCTACCATCTTAGTTAAAAAATTCTCATTTAAAAACAAATACAACACATATTCTAGTATTAAAAAATTAATGAGTAATTTTACAGATATTATAAATAGAACTGTACAATATATGAAATAATGTTCTAATTGTTGGTCATTATGCACTCTAACTGTTTCTGTTAGTAATTTCTGTGCTAGAGTGCATTCTTGTATGATATCCATGTACTGTGTGTTTATACTTTGTGTAACTAATTATTACACAGCACGCTGTCAGGTGGGGGTAGGTATCTGTGTATGTAATTCCTTCACATACACACATAAGTAGACTTGCTGCTGCTAGCTGCCTACATAACTCAACAGACATTCCTAAACTTGCGGTAACCCTCTTTGATAATCGCGCATGCCTTACACTACATACATCCAGAGTTTGTCACCTCACACACACACACATACATACATACACATATACGATGTATAAACACAGTACCTACTTGTAGTAGATATATCAAATGTTTTATATATATTTGTAAACAAAACCCCGCCGTTTGAAATACATGAAAATATTCTATTTTATATGGCTCGCTTTGTTTTTTAACAGGCACACAACACAATGAATACACAGTTTTCAAGGTAACACACACCATGGAATATGTATCTAATTATTATTTCCAAGTGTTTCAATTACCATCACCGTGCGAATACTAATTAAACAAAGACAATACACCACACGGAGGTGACTAATACGTTCTCCCTCTGTATGCGTGTGTGTGTGTGTGTGTGTGTATGGTATTATAGTTATAATAAGCAATAGTGTATTGATTTGAATAGAGGGCCATGCACCAGCACACAGTACAACGTTGGCTGAATAGCTGCCGCTAAATTATATTACTATGAAGTAAACGTTCGCCAAGTACGTTACATGACGCAAATACAGACATACGTCCCGCAGTGTGAACTATAGATGTATGTGTGCATAGAACAAGGATAGACTGTGTACAGAGTATGTTCGTGCGAACTCAGGTGGGGCACTTAATTCCAGTATGGCTTTAATTAATGAAATTAATTTACGCAAGCTTCCAATAAGCCCTAAAGCCAAGAGGCAATGCCTGAGAACAGTTTTGATTGGAAAAATAGATGGGAAATTAATATAGATATATTTGATTTATTATATTCTACCGTCTCTATTCTGATGCAAGAAGTGTACCACAAAAAATAAACATTGTTAAAAATTCTTACAAAGTTCTACATGTGCTTAAAAATTAAAACTTCCAAAACAGAAAGATAAATATCAGTACATGAGTAAATAAACGAATAAAGATAAAAAACACAAGTTTCTTATACATAATAAAATCAATAAAAACAAATATGCATCATAACTTCACGGAACCATCTTGCAAGATGTTCAAAAACAATTGATATCGTTACAGACCGAATCGGATCGTGCACAGCACACTACATGCCCGTACATAAATAAGAAAGAACGAGAATATTATACAACGGCGGAGAGAGGGAGAGAAATCGTCATTGCCTCTCATATTTACATCAGCTTACTATGTACAACTGCATACCTTTCCATATTTACCTTCGGCCGATTTACGAGTGAAAAGAAATCACCTTATTCTTAATTCTTTTCCGATGAGAACGACGTCGTCTCGCTGTGAAACCAGTAATATTCAAAGTAGAACCGCAAGGCTGAAGGAAGTAAGTAACTTTTTTACCATCAAATTTCCGACATTTCACTACGGTGTTGCATTTTTACCGTCGAGCCTCGTCACCGTCTACTTACAATCAGGAAATAAATAATCGCGTTCTGATGTTTTCGATTTTGTAAAAATAGCAGTTCGACGACGGAAATTATGACATTTTTTTTAGGAATGAGGCGTGATAAAAAATTTTAATGCGGTATATTAATTTCGCCTTGAAATTAAAAATATGTAAAACGAAAATAAAATAAATAATATCGAATTCTGATTATTATAAGTTAGACATTATGATAAATTTTAAATACAATGCTAATAAAAGTACACTTACATATATATGTCTTCATAATATTCCACTGGTTGATTTATTAAAATCACTGGTGGTCTTTTTATGTTTACTTATAACTGAATGCTAGATGTAATTATACATTGTATAAACTGAACCGTCACTGTATCCCGGAGTACAGAATCTTTCACTACACATTATTAGACTGAACTAAAAACATTTTCAAAACACCAAACACAATCCACTTGTAATTGCAGGTTACATCAAAGCTTATTAACTGTTTTAATCCTGTCAATTCACTGCATTCAAACCAAAGTTACGCAAACATTATCTAAATAAACCTGTCAAAATCAATATTACATTTTCAAGAATCAAATTACAAGTTTTTTTTCTTTTAAAATGTAATACATTTCAAATAACCGGTATTAAAGTAACACTAAAGCAAATTTCGATCATATTCGTTCCTATATCATTGTAAGTGTAAAACTTTCTTAACATTTTACAATCTCTAAGGAGACGTTTAGTGTTCAAAAAACCCAGGTTTTCAATCGTCGATTTTATTGCGGGCCATAATATGTCTGAATATCGGTAGCAATCCGACGTGTAAGTATGACAGAAATCAAAACTTTTTGGCGATATATGTATAAAGTAGATATTTTAGGTCTCTTGCTATGTGTATTTGACTAGGGAATTTTGGTTTGCAAATCATGGATTACCGAACTTACAGAGTTCTAGTTCGATTCCCGACGGTGTAATCTATCGCGACGACCCTTCCATACTGTTTCTAGAGTCCTGGAAGCCATTAGGCACTCCTTGGAGGTTGTCCATGGCACTTTCAATTCTCTGGAGAGGACGAGGCAGCCTTACCTCAATTCAAAGTATGTATTTCATCAGTTTTGTACACAAAAACGTACATTAATCCAAATTGGAGAAATCGCACATAGCATAAAAAGCAATATAAAGATTGTATTTAACAAATACTAATTTAAAATATTTTGTAAAACTATAATTTTGCTTAGTTAAATCAGTGATATTCAAATTGACATAGCTACTACTAATACAAACAAATGTCAGTTGAAAGCAACAAAAATGTACCTGTTATTTATAAAAGAAGAGAATAATCCATATCTGTTACAATACTTGTTAAACTATACTGCTTATAATTTCAGCTTTAATTAATTGTAAATACTATTTTAAAGAAAGGAATAAATATAATTGTAATACGTTGTGGAGTATTTCTTGTATATACCACTACGCGCCGACACTAGTACAATAGCAATTGTGACGACACATAGCGGTACAAAATTGAACTACTTATTTGAAAATCTGAGAAGCGGGAATATACAAAACTACGTCTGTTTACAGAAGTCAATAGCTTTTGTTGTCAAGGAACTGTGTGTAGGTTATTTTTATAAAAATATTTACCATTTGTTTTATGTAAAAAAGATAATCACCAATGTTTCTATATATATTTTTCGATAATAAATTGTTAAGTATAACAACTTTTATACATGAACAAATATTGCATTATCAGTCATTTATACAAATATTCACCACATATAAAAATTATAAAATGGAAGTATTTTATGTACAAAGTAATTCATTGGTAATAATAAATATTATCTTACAATATGCAAAACCAGATATACACTTATAAAAAAAATATACATAGTTCATGGGGGCAGGTTTAATTATTACAGTGTAAACCTGGATTCTTACATGATAATCATTCATGTTTATCAAAATTATGAACTAAAACTTAACAAAGTCAAATTTATAATAATAATAATGTTTATAATTATTGGTCGTTCCATATATTATCTGCGAGTATTGTAACATTACAGTGCCGGATTTAGGGGGAGTTAATATCTTATAACTCATCAAATTCAAATGTTGGACGTGTGATACAATGCATATAAATGTTGACAGGTTTTAAATTATACTCTGCTTTAAATAAGATCATCGAAAATTTACTCCTAAAACCAGCTCTGGTCAATTTTATGCATTGTCTCAATTTGGACAATTTAAAAATAATTTACATAATCACGCCTTTTGATATGAAAACAGTTACATTACATATACATAGCACCTCTATCGGACTTTATAAAATGTTTTTACCTAAATTATAACATAACATACATATTCGTATATATTACATACACAGAACTGTGTTTCTAAAAAAATATATAATAAACACTGAAAAGTGTATAGTCGGTCTGAAATAACATAAAACATTATTAAATGTTAGAAATGTATATTTATGAATTAAATCAAATATTGTTTATAAAATGAACTCCTGTTAATAACTGTGTGGTTTGTGATATATACGAACATGTCTTAACAAAAACACACTTAAGATACTTTAAACTAAACTTCATGATCCATCACTGATTTCTATAATTGCCGGTGTTGGTGGTGAGGACGCCACTGTCGCTATTGTGGGGGACGGTGATGGAAGTGCTGTGGGTGATGGTGATGATGGTACAGGTGATGGTGTGCTTGTATGTTTACGTGCTGGTTCACCTTTCATACCGTTTATAAAATCAAGTAACCGTTGAATGTTCTCTTGCGTAACACGCTGCGCACTAATCATCTCTTCACGTGTATCGGCTTGGTTCTTCAGTGAAATGGTTAATTCTTCAGCCCGATTTTCCAGTTGGTTTAGCTCATCTTTCAACGATTTGTTCTTTTCAATCAACTGTTTCTTCTCTTGTGCCTTTTCTTTAATACACATTAAGAGAAAGAAATAAATAACATACAAAATGGCACAGTACAGTACTAACAATTAACAACATCTGGTTGCAACAGCATTTGTTTGTTGTAACTTGTGAGAATGTGTGAGTCACAACACATATATACACACCCACACACATACAAACTGACCGAAAGGATACGTATATACATATGTTTGTATATAGAAATATATACATACATATAGAGAGAGAAAGGCACAATTACATAACAGTGTTCATGGACCAGAACGGGAGAGGAGAGGAGAGGAGTATGTAAGCTTTCCTTTACATCTAACTTTTAGATTATTTTTCTTAATTCATATTATATACAATTTGTTTGAAAATTTTAACAGGTGCGTATAGTCTATTTACCTAATATTTTGCACAAATATTTAGAATTTTCAGATCACATTAAGATCAGTTTATATATTACGGAAGCCAGCATGTAACGATTCACAACACGCTGAATCAATTTGTATTTGTAAGCGTATAGCATTTTAGTGAAAGATCTCATACTAAACTTACTTTAAATGCATATACATGGCAAAAACTAGATCAATTTGCGTTGTAAAAGCAAAGCGATTGTATAGGAAAGCGTACGATCAATCGTCATTGGAATCTTACATATAGTTTATTAAATCTTAATTATAATGAAATATAACGTGTTTACAAAAATTCGCTTAAAAATAAATACGAAACAGCGCAAAACATACGTAATTCATCGCTAAAATAACGAAAACAAACAAAATGCAATCACATTCACATTTGTCAAGATAATCATTAATAATAAAAACAGAGAAAAATCAAGACACTGAAATTCACGACAAGGTAAAGCTGTAACTGAAGTAAACATATGCCTTATTTCAAATAGTTTAAGGTTATACAGTTGACATGAGCGACAACACTCGCGACATCTGTTGACAGTTTATCCAACTTTCTATATATTAAGAGTGTTTGTGCTTAATACCATTGTCCTGAAATTCAAATGTCCCCGAACGTCACACACACAATAACACAATAATTAGAGAACTGATTTGTGTGTGTGTGTTGTGTTTGTGTCCTAACCTTTGACTTCGGCCGAAACGTATGTAGTGAGCACGGTCATACTAGGTGGGACGGAGAGGGAGCCTACATCGCGGGACCCGTTGTCTCTCTTGCCGAGACACTTGGGGCACTGTCTAGGCTGTTGGACGAGCGGACGATTGTGACAGCTGACGTGGAAACAACCGTTACACGTTTCACACACAGTCAAGGCACCTGCAATTAACAATACATTGGAGATATTTACAATTCTCCGGGGTACTACTGTATTATAATTAATGTCATACATCTACATTTAATCATTTAACATAAAGCTATGTCACTATACCTGCAGTGCGGCACACCAAACACACTTTATTGTCTGGCGATTGTTTGTTCCCATTGATTCGTTCAATTGTGAGGCCACTAGGTAAATTAGGAATGTTCAGTCCGACGGGTACAGTCTTCTTATTCACGGGCGATGAGGATCTGGAATCAGCACGGTGCAGCGGTGGTGAGGTACGTTGTTCTGCCTTCATCTTGTTTTTAACAGCTTGCCGTGTGTTGGGCGGTGACATGGAAATAAGGTATGCATTCCTTCTGCGTTTCTATAAGAAATAAATATAACTTAAATAATGTAACTTACAAACGAAACGTTGTTAATCAGACAGAACTATCTCATTGTAAATTAGGCTAACTGTGATCAAATAAAATAATTAAAGTTTATTAAACAGATTTCTTACAGTAGTTTGATCCCAACGATTGCCATACAGGAACTGTGGATTAGCTGTGCTTCGTCTCTTCCTTTCCACACGTTTATTCTGTAATTCTTTAAATACTTCAGGTGTGCAGAGTCCCATACGACCCAGAAATTCAACCTGGCTCAATTCGTGTGGCAACAGAGGCGGTGCCGGCGACGGAGGACTCGAGGGAACATCCAAAGAATCCTCGGAAGTCGATGCAGAACTCACAGAAGCAGATCTGGTGGTGCTAGAAAGAAGTCCAAGAACTTTACATACCATCTACCAATTACACTATTATCAACTTACAGATTCTGTTTGCGTGTTTTGGTTAAAATATTTGCCAAATGACATCGTTTTTCTTCTAAACCAGCCTTAACAGAATTACTTTTATTATTTTTCTGCTGTAACTTCAACTCACGACGTATTCGTTCTATCAATTCTTTCTGCAAAGACAAAAAAACATATATTGTTCAAGGTTAATTAATAAAACTGTTGCATTAATTATGTTTATCTAGTCATTCAGTATAATTATTATAGACTAAACATTACATGACAAACATCAACTCGATTCTAAACTATGCAAAACGATTACGAAACAATGAAATATAATTTTTCTCCTGAAATTATATACAATGAAATATATGTAATGTCACTGGTTCACATCACACTACTGGCTCGAACTAAAAATGAATTATGTACTTCTTGAGTTGAACTTGTGTCGGAATATTGTTTGGAACACATTATGTTGCTGATAGTAATGTGATTGCGAAAAAGAAAATACGAAGTTCTCAACAATTATTATCATTATTTTATCTGACGTAGGCAAATAGTTAAGTTATCTAATCTATTCATAACACAGGAAAATATTAAACAACGAAATATAACTTTATAGAAATGTTGGTATTATAAGAAGGGGAAATTAGTAATTTATATTCACCAAATTACCAACATATACCTATATAAAAGATATAAATAAATGATGAACAATAGCTACGTGTATTGCAGTTTGCAGCTATACACACTCGTAAGTTTTATGTCAGTTAACGCTTCGTTAAATATGACATCTTGCGAGAACTGATGAAAATAAGCAAACAATTTTATAAAAAAGATTCGCTATTATTAAGTTTGTCTGAGAAAGAGTACAGTCCCAGTCTTGTTGCAGAGACGAGGGACGTGTGACGCGACCGCTGTTTGATATTTTCAATATCTTACTCGTTTGAAGTCCGCTTTAGAAGATCAATAATAAGTACCTGAACGTGAAGCACTGCGTTAAAATGGTCCATGTAAAGTTGAACAACAGTTAGCATCTGACATGATACAATAGTCAATGTTAGCACATTGTAAATCGTACACTTGACAGGTACCATATACTAAGAATAGTTACTGATAGTTATTTCCTACAAACTACAGGTTATAAAACATATAAACAGTATTTAAGCGCATTACTCTTTACAAAAATATTAAATAATGAACACATTTCATGCGCCAAAAGTACGAATACAAAAATTTTCAAGTTTTAAACTCGTTTAAAAAGGGCATTACTTATTTCTGTAAAACAGTCCGAAACTAGAGCAAAGTTTGATACTTGTTTGACTAACTGGAAAGTCGCGATCACACGATACAAACGAATCGGATTTTGCGCACGCCGCCTGCACTAAATGACTTCGTTTATTGTTAACCGTGAAGTTTAAACTAATTACACGTGAAACATGTGTTGCACTGTAATTATTACAATGTTAAACACAAATTTCCACACTTCGCTTCATGTATAGAAGTTCTGAAAAGTTTAAATGAACTCAAGTATAATTTCAATGTGTTTGCCCCGTGTAAAACATGCTTTACAGATCTTTTAAAGTTTGCACATGACTATGCTTACAAAAATATATTGCTAGATAGCAAATACACAACTTACCTGATCAAGTCCTATTGAAATGATATCATTTTGAGCAGCTTTAATATCATATTTCACAACTTCATTCTGTAATCACAATAAACAATATAGTTTAAATTAATTGTTTTATTTCAATAATAAATTATTAATACACTTACATCGGGATCCGCCTTTAGCTTCAATACCAGCAACTGGGAAAATTTGTAAAAACACAATAATTTATTAATTTACAAGTCATTTTGGTTATATATTTAGTTTAAAATTAAATATAAATTTATAAATAATGTGAACAGGTGAACCATGTTTGCAACTTATTATTCAATATGTGAATTCGTAAATGGCTCACAAATTCTTCTTTGTACTTTAATTAGTCACTGCAATTCATTACTAAACTAATTGAAAACAATATGAATATTATATAAATAGATAAACACAATTACGTATACATAAACTAAAGCCAAAATGATCGCGTGTTACTTTAATATTTGAAAAGTAACGTACCAGATAGCTTCAGCAATGAAAGGCAACATCAAATCTATATAGGAAAACAAAATTGTCTTCTAAAGTTAAACTTACCTGATGATTCCTGATAGCAATTTTCAATTTGCCCTGGTTCCTTTCGATGTCTGCACGCAATTCCTTCGACACCTCCATGCTTCAATGTTGTCTTACACACAATACGACTGTTTTGAACTCTTCATATGAAAGAAAAATTATTATAATGAGAGAGCGAGCCAAAAGTACACGCGCAACACAACTATACGCCTCTCACGGCCGTCGAGAGCAAACTGAACGCAGCATGCAGCGCACCGAGCCAGCGAATGGACACAAATAAAATTCAATACCAAAGAGCTTTATATCGTCCTGTTCGACGTCGTCCTTCTTTGTTTTTTTCAAAATTACTATTCTTTCAGAACAACTAATGCACTATCACAACATTATATTTCCTTATCATAAACACATACACAAGTGAAAGTTTTTTATTTACTAAAATTGTTAAACGTATTTATCAGCGTTGTTCCTAAAACTTACAACTATGCTTGACAGCACGTTTCCTCGCGTAAGCACTAACTATTAAACGGTCACACAAATGTATGATAAATTGATAAGTCCACGAAGGTAGAACTGCAACTGTTTATATCATATCTAATTCACTGAGTATCAATATATGACGAACACGTTAATCTACCATAAAACGAGAAGTTTTTATAATATCAATTTTGTTTTGGATTTTCCCTAGCGGAGTACGGCCATTGTAAATTAAACACGCAACACACAAATGAGAAAGGTCAACTTTGATTCAATTTACACGGCATTTAATACGTGAATTATAACAGTTGAAAGTGTGATCGAGGTAATACGATGATTTATTTCAACTAGCTAGTTAATTTAATGATTAACGGTAACACGTGAACATAAACAGTGAAGTTATAAATAAAAACCAGCAAAGTTAAAACATCATCATATCATCCCGTCCCGAGATAATTATAAAGAAACTTTTGACATGTGTTACAGAGTATTTTACATAAGAAGTTAGAAAGTACTGGCTAATCTCTGCTACATAACAAAATCAATAAAGAAAAGAATATAAATAAAATATATACCATTTAATTTGTACAGGCATTAAACAATATATCCGTCCAAGTTAATAATTTGTACAACTCGACTTATTTTTATCTATTGCAAGTTTACTTTTCAAGTTTAGGACATAAAAGATAACGTCAGTAAGTAAAATTATTCAATAAACCAAAAACTACAAATGGTGATGCCAATCATCGCCTAACCATAGCCATTGAGATATATAGTTTATGTATCACGTCAAACACGACAACGACTGTAAAACTATCTTTTTGTTTAAATCAATGAATTAATATCTGAAAACTATTTAATTCAGCACCAAAATCTGCACATGCTTCCTACAATTTTGCTTAACATACAACTTTTCTTTCTATTTCTTTTACACACAACCAAGACCTGTTAGATATAGAAACCAAAATTAGTGGTGGGGAGAGACGTCGTTGACAATCTGACAGTTGTTGACGTTTACAGCATCAGCTGTTCAGAAAATCAATTGTTATAAAATGCTAGTGTTATTATAATTTATACGAACATTTATATACACTCAAAATGCTCATCACAGTGAAATATATTATTTACAATGTGATTTTGTGTACATGTTTAGTTAATAGTTTACGGGCTTACAATAAAAGTGATATGATCAAGTTTAGGTTAGTTGCTAGAAATCAAGTAAACATTAATGTAATTCAGAAATTTAAGTGTGTGTTCCTTTGTGATTTTGTGTATTTATTTTAGGGAAGAAGTTCGAGATATGTTCCAACATGCATACGACAGTTACTTGAAGTACGCGTATCCTTACGACGAATTACGGCCCCTAAGTTGTGATGGTATAGATACCTGGGGCAGTTACTCTCTTACCTTAATAGATGCGTTGGATACTCTAGCGATTATGGGTAACTATACAGAATTTCAACGAGTCGTGGACATACTCACAGCCAAAGAGAATTTCGATGCAAATATCAATGTATCAGTGTTTGAGACTAATATTAGAATCATAGGAGGCTTGTTGAGTGCTCATTTGCTGTCGTACAGGTAACAAATGAATATGAACAAAATGAAGCAGATTTTAGTGTTTATCTTACAGAGCAGGTGTGAAAGTTGAACCTGGTTGGCCATGTAATGGTCCATTATTGAGATTAGCTGAAGATGTTGCAAAAAGACTGATTGCTGCCTTCGATACTGAATCGGGAATGCCGTACGGGACGGTTAATCTCCGGTACGGTGTTCCGGTTGGCGAGACTACGGTAACGTGTACAGCTGGAATCGGCACGTTTATTGTGGAATTCGGAACGTTGAGTAGATTAACTGGCGATCCATTATATGAAGAAGTAATCATACGTACATAACAGAGTGTTTTTGATTTTATAATAACTAAATTGAATTGTAGGTAGCTATGAATGCGTTGTACGCTATATATAATCACAGATCACCTATTGGTTTGGTGGGTAATCATATTGATATTGCCACGGGTCGATGGACGGCACAAGATGCTGGTATCGGAGCAGGTGTTGACTCGTATTACGAGTATTTAGTCAAAGGATCCATATTGTTGCAACGACCTGAGTTGATGCAAATGTTTAATGAAGGTAGAAAAGCAATTGACAAGTATCTGAAGAAAGATGATTGGCATTTGTGGGTGTCGATGAGTAAAGGACAAGTAACACTTCCAGTTTTCCAGAGTCTGGAAGCGTACTGGCCTGGAGTATTGAGTTTAATCGGTGAGTAATATTTCTGTATACAAACATAATACTTTATTTTATTGTTAGACCAAATTAGGTTTCCATTATTATGCAGTTTTATTCATAAAACTGGTATTTTCCATATTCTTCATTGGGGTACAAATTATTGCAATTCATACAAAAATATTTGTAATTTTTCACAATAAAATTGTACACACATATTTGTGTTTAGTTTTAAATTAAACAATATCAAAGCTAAATTATTTATTTTACCGATATTATAAACATCATAAATATTTTTATATTTGGCATTATTCTGACCTTCTGAATTAAAAGTGTATATTTACTGGCCTGTCACATTGTACACTGTTACTGGGAAGGTCGTATATACATAAATATAATTGTTGATTATATTCTTAGGAGATACAAGTAAAGCAATGAAATCGTTGCACAATTATCATCAGGTATGGAAACAGTACGGGTTTACCCCCGAATTTTACAATATACCACAGGGTGAGGCAGGTACTAATAGGGAGAATTACCCATTACGTCCTGAGCTGGTCGAGTCCGTCATGTACCTGTACCGAGCCACAGGCGATCCGTATTTACTAGAAGTCGGGGTGGATATACTGCGTAGCATACAGCACAGTGCACGAACACCCTGCGGTTATGCAACGGTAAATAACATACTGGCTCATTACAAATAAGTACGGGGCAGGTATTAGAAACTAGAGATTAAAACTAAATAGTTGTTTATTTATTCATGACTCATCGATAACTCCAGCAAAGATGTTAGTAATTGTTTTGCTCGTAAAATGAAATAACGGTATTTTTGTTACATATTCTAAATAATTTAATCCGATCACTTAGCAAAGTTGAAAATATTTTTAAATAATGCACATCTTGTGGAATATTAATTTATATACGTACTTATTTTGAATATATATTTTACAGTATAATGTAAAATTTTATTTTGCTATATATTTGTGTACTCACTGATATATTTTACTATGTAGATTAAAGACGTTCGTGATCACCGCAAAGAGGATAGAATGGAATCATTTTTCCTAGCAGAAACAACTAAATATCTCTACCTGTTATTCGATACGGACAATTTCATCCATAACCAAGGCCAACATGGCACTGTAATCAATACACCAAACGGTGAATGTGTAATAGAGGCGGGCGGGTACATATTCAACACTGAAGCCCATCCTGTTGATCCAGCAGCGCTGTATTGTTGTAGCGAAATACCCCGTTTACAGTTGTATGATTTAGCAAAACTGAATTCTAATAAAAACCTCTTCCGTGGCGATTCAATAGAACTGAGACGACACAAAATGCATGATAAACAGAAAAACAGCAAACAGAATCATAAAAACGAAACAGAAGAAAGTGTAAAGAACGTAACGACTAAAGAAGAAACAGAGAATGTACGTGAACCAGTGGAAATAGTGAAATTTGCAACACAAAGAACGATGAATGAAAATTCAGAAACAGGAAGTGCGACATATGAAAATGATGATATTGCGTTACCGGATAAAATACAAACGGTGTCTACGGTTGCTACAGAAATAAATGAAAGTGAATCCACTAAAGAACTGTTTAGAGAAGATGTTGAAGAAAAGTTCAAGATTCTACCGGAGTTTGTGAATCAGTTTTTGTCACAAGCACAGAACATGAGACCAAAGTTTGATCCACAACGAATGTTGGAACGTTTAAGAGCTGATACCAGATATTCGTACAATACGAGTTGGGAAACAAATTATCAACTATTATCATGTGAAGCTCAACCATTTCTACAGAAAATATCTTTATCAGGTGAATTTTTTAATACATAATAAATGAGATTATATTGTTATTATTTTAACAAAATTATTGGTTCTTTTCCTATATAAAATATATTTGTTTTTAAATATACATATATTATGAAACGAGTGTGTGTTTTTATTATACACTTTGAAAGTTGTACAAAAACTTAATAATATAAAAAAAGTTTTATGAAAACTAGATATTTTAATAGTTAAAACAAGTGCTATACCATAATTATGTCAGCTTATATTTGTCAAAATTTTTCATTGCACTACATACATGCATTAAACATCATATAACAAATTAATTAACTTAAAATCTACAAGAATTATTTTCAAAATCTGCTAAAATGTGGTAAAACATTTAATAAATACATTTTTTTTAAATTATCAAGTAGAACATAAT
>JAGJTL010000104.1:4314319-4362064 GCA_022063505.1 Calosoma granatense | reverse complement strand
ACATCATATGACAAATTAATTAACTTATCAAAATCTACAAGAATTATTTTCAAAATCTGCTAAAATGTGGTAAAACATTTAATAAATACATATTTTTTAAATTATCAAGTAGAACATAATAAATATATATGTACAAAATCAAGAGAAATGAGTAAAACGAGAGATAAACGGGTCCCTCAAGCGGTAGGATCAAAAATCGAACGAACTACAAGTGAAGAAATTCAACTTCAATCACGCGGGTACACTATTATTAAAAAACTGGGCGAAGGATCTTATGCCAAAGTATTCCACGCTGAGTATACAAAATCCACCAACACGGAAACTAATAAAGAAGAACTGGCTTGCAAAGTAATTGACACACGAAAAGCTCCAAAAGAATTTGTGGAAAAGTTTCTACCCCGTGAACTAAATATACTGTTAAAAATACGCCATCCTCATATCATACATGTACACAGCATAATTCAGCACCGAACAAAGTACTATGTTTTCATGCGTTACGCCGAAATGGGTGACTTGTTGGAATACGTCACAAGTCGTGGCGTAGTCAGTGAACCACAAGCTCGCATTTGGTTCCGACAGATGGCAGTAGCGATGCAATATTTACATGAAATGGACGTGGCACACCGTGATTTAAAATGTGAGAATGCGTTGATCACAAAGAATCTGAATATAAAAATTGCCGACTTTGGATTTGCAAGACCAGTTACGGATAGTAAAGGAAAACCGGTTACAAGTGAAACTTACTGTGGTTCCTTGTCGTATGCGGCACCCGAAGTACTTCGTGGTACTCCGTATCATCCGAAGTCAGCCGATATCTGGTCGTTGGGTGTAATATTGTACGTGATCTTGAATAAAGCGATGCCGTTTGATGACAATCATGCAAGAAGATTGTACGATTTACAGGTGACACGGCGATGGAAATTTCGATCGAGAGTAGCTGATTTGTTAAGTGAAAATGTTAAAAAACTACTACAATCATTACTGGAACCGGATGTGAATAAACGTTTGAAGATAGAACAAATCTTGGCGAATGAATGGATAGCAATGGATCCACGGTTACTGCGGTTGACTAAAGAAGAGACACAAGCCAAAAAGTCCATTGTACCGACGAAAGGGAAAGATTTTAAAAGTCTTCAAAAGTTGGCTGATCAAGCTGTTATAGCAAGTGTGCGAGTACTGAAAGAAGCCAGTACGAATGTCAACCGGGTGTCAAATCCAGTGAAATTAACCAACGATCCAGCTGACGAGATACTTGATGATGACTTACTAGACAACAGTAAAGTAGCAAAAATGGAAAATATTTATGAGTTTGCATGAAAGCACTAGGTAACCTGTTAAATAACCAAAGTTTCTTTTTTTGACAAGTATATTTCTATATTAAAAATAAATGTGAATTCCTTTACACAGCAAATAAAAATTACGTAAAATCCACATTTACGGTCTTAATATTATATTTAATATATCAGTTAATTTCAACAATTATTTAATTAATTAATAATAAATAAATATTATTCAACAAATAGTTTTTATATTGTATGTATGTTTTGTGTGTGAGTGTACGTTCACATGTACGTCATTTTAATACTTGGTCCTATTTAATGATTATGTTCAAATGTATAGATGATTTGATAATGATGATGAAGAGAGAGGCGGCTTTGGAATGATCACCGGTCACCGCTATATAAATGTAAACATGTGTGTACTATTCATACTGAACACGTAGTGCTAATCACTATTATCTTTACTGCGGGCTACTATTCATGTTGATTTTTTAGTAATTTTTGAGCATAGGACATGATGATTTCTTACTGTAACTTCTACCGGATCAATTAATTAGTGTAATGATATTTAGTCGTTTTAATAATATTTTGAGTGTTGGGTAACATGTTAATGTGTCAGTTTACACAGGGCTGCACTAAGAGATAATTGAGTGACATCCGTTACTTCTGAAGAAAGATCAGGCTTCTAATATTACCGTGAATTAAATGTAAAATTCCAATGTTATTTTTGTATAAAGTTATTTATTATTTGAGTTGAAAACGTTCCCAGTACAACCCTGTTTACAACACGTACGTATTTGTTCTAAATGTAACTATTTCTCAACTAGTTACGGCTACTAATGTTAAAAATGACAACCGTTTTATTTAAAACCTACATGTATGTATTACATTATCAATAACCACTTTTAACTTGTCTTGTATAGTGAAATGTTTCTTCTTCAATCTTCAATGTTTACAGGACGTAAAATTGTCCGAAATTTGGCACAAATATTGTCATACGCTTCATTAATAATACATGGATGGCAAATCATAAAGTACTTCATGAAAAATTATGACAATGTTACGTAAAAATGTTTCATATCAATACTTGTATCGGTGTGTGCAAGTATTTATAATATAAATGACAAATATGTGTAAAGTAAGGCATATATTGGGGAAGACTTTTCGCAATATGTGTCAATGTAAAATTGGTTCATGGTTGTTGTAAATAAATAACCTTATATAAATCAATCAATTCGCGATGCATTTCTGATGTTGCGATGTGTGTGTATAGGTTAGGTTAGGTTGTTCAGTTGTATCCTTTGTGTGAGTCGAGTCACAGTATCGTTAAATGCAACAAACACTAGACCATATTACGTAATGATAATGGTGATGGTGAATTCTGATGATGATCTTGTGCAAGGGCAGGATCATCTATTAGATGACAGACAGCCTCGACCTTTGGATTTTCTGCTTTCGTCATCTGTATTCATAAAGCATAATATTAATTCACAATATACAATCCACCACCCGTATCTGGCACAAACATTCAAAGCAAAATCATACCAAATTTAGCAAGTCTTACCTTTCATATAGGTATTTACAGGTAAAAGTTACCGAGCAACATTATATATTAGTTCCATTAATTTTGTTATTAACTGTTAAACATTCCAATTGAAATATGTCGTAGAATTATAATCAGAAAATATAAGAATTTGTTCAGTTGCTCTGAAACCGGACGTTAATTTAAGTGAAATTATGAATAATATCAAACAGAATATAAAGTGATTATTATAAAATAAATTAACGTCGTGTTTCTGTTGAACCTAATTAGTTTGATACTATTAACCAAACTGCAAAGATATTTTGTACGATTTGTATTCTGAATCTTTGCATTTGGTTACAGAAATAATGACACAACACCAGCACTAATACTAGAATATGTTAGAAAGCATAATTAATTAAAGAAAGACGTGACCTAATCTAAGTCATAACATTGTATAATAATAATTACCTTTCAATATAGGAACGAAATAAAAATGTGCGTCTAAACGATAGAAAATTTATAAAAGTGCACGTAGTAAATATAAAATCGATGTACACGACAACTAAGTTTTAATGATAAAAAATCCTGTATTTGACGTTGAGCTATATAGAATATTGCATGAATGTCATGCGAACCACATCAAGTAACAAGAACGCATAAGCATGGAATAGTAATGTGTTAGAACGTTAGTCAAAACTTACACCCACAGAGTCCCTGCTAGTAGAAGTACTAGAGGAGCCATTCGATTCACCTGACTGGCTGCCGCCGGTGTTCAATGGACACACCAAGTCACCGTAATCCATTTCGCCCTTGTCTTTCTTCTTCTTCAGAGAGAACTGAGATTTCTTCGTCACCTGTGTGGAGAAAATATAATACATAATACACATTAAATATCAGAGCTTAATTATATGCTTGCTGGACAAGGATGACAATTATAAGAATGATATAATTACTTTTACTTTAGCCGCCGGTGTCAAGGGTATGTAACCAAGCGTTGTTTCCGCTTCCCGTTTCTCCTGAATGACGTCGCGGCCGAGCAGTTCCTTGAAGTGAGTGTTCAAATGCCGACGGAGTAGTGTTTTACTTGGTGGAATGGACAGTAGGGTTGCCAGTAGTTCAGCAGTGAATTTAGGCTCCAGGACCATAAGACCCCCGTGTACGCCAGCACCCCTCAGATTAGGGGCGTATTCAGCCAAATCAACGGCTCGTAACCATTCCATAACTCTGTGTATACATTTATACTCATCAGTATATGAACGTTTGATGAATTTCTACGCACACTTACCTATGTGTGGTCCACAATGCAACCTGCTGTGCAGTAGGTTCAGGTGAATCCTCAGGCAACGATCTTCGTTGCAAACATCCCGGTTCAAAGTTTCGTTCTCTCAAAACTTGAATTCCCCGCTTCAAACTGGCAACGTGTAACACCGACGTGATATGCAACATTGCCAGATCGTCCATTGTGAGACGATGTAACACTCTGCCATCTACACGGTTCGTTAGGAACGCCTCCTTGTGTTGTGGCAAGCCTGTATCGTCTAGCCAACGTAAGACCCATGCAGTATCCAGCTGACCAGCTGAAGAAAGGTACGGATCACTGGAACTGTTCTCTTGCATGTCTATAATGGCTAACTGTAGTTTTTTACGGTGAAGTACATTTTTAATAGCGAGTTCCTTTTCTAAATCATGCGCAGAAGCTGCTTGCAACTGAGCGCCATTTTTAATCCATCGTTTAGCTTCGGTAATGTACGTATCTAAACCTAGTTCTTGTAACCAGTCACAGATGGCGTCAGTGTCCCAATCAGCAAATGGGATATCAGGTCTGTCATAAAAGAAAAATAAGTATAGCATATTGGTAAAAGTAGTCGATGAATGATGCAGTGCTAGGATTAGGATAATACTTTACCTCTGTGTTGTTTGTGGTTCGTTCCAGCCTAGTCTAGGTCCTGCCGTAGCACGGACACCACCACGCCGGAACTCTCCTTCACCGGGCAAGTCCTCTAGGTTCCCTGAACCAGATCGCTTCATACGACCGAAGATCTTCTTGATGCCACGGTTCTTGTTAATTTGTAACGATGGGGAAGGTTGCGGAGACAAATTGTTCGTACTATCGTTTGATATGTCTTCAATCACAATCTTCTCCGTTTCAGCTACAGATCGATCATCAGAAGTATTAAAAACAAAATTATAATACAAGTATGTATGTATTTCCAGTTGCATTAAAAACACTTTTGAATTAGAAATAACAGAATAATTATGACATAACTACAAAAACACTGTGTGCTATTATACAGTATTATTTAGTTGATTTTCAGTGTCGTTATTGCACCTGGATATTTATATTACATTATACATTACAATGAAAGCTACGTTATTTAAAATGCAAAAATATATGCATTATTTATGTTTCTCAGAGCAAGCCATGCATTGTTAAAATATAAACTGCATTCATTTATTAATGATTTTCGTAACGCATATTATCTTAATATGATTTTTACATTCTGTTTATTTAATATAACATTTCTATAAACTACTGTTTTTCCTACGAAATTTACCAATTAAATAATCCTTAATTTGTGGACGAACTGCAACAAATTTTAATTTTCCGTTAATAATTGAAATCAATTTATATAAAACAATGATATAATATTAATTTTGTTAATATCTGAACCGTTAAATATATTTTTTGTTAAATACTTGCGTTGCTTGAAAATAAACTCAAAATGCACACGACAATCATACAATGACGGTAAGCGGATTTCATAATACATATATGTATGTATGATGCATATATGTGATTAGTTGTTTCTGTAGGGCCATTCTCTTTAGCGATTGCACACAGGTGCACATGCCCATGTATATAACGGACGTTACCTAGATTCGGTACCGAGTGACCACGCGCCCTAACCCCTAGAAGTGATGAAAACCCTTTACCAAAGGCTACGCCCTTCCGCGTCCCATTCGCCGCTGCCGGGTTAGCATTCGTATCGACCACAGTGCTGACAGGAGTAGGGCCCCCATTGCTGATGTATTGTTGACGAGGCAGACTCCCATAGTGCAGATCGATCTGGCGACGGTAAGTTGCAGGGGGCGTCTGTAATTATCAATAAATATTTATACACATTATACCGAAAGATAATTAGAGGCACGGGGAAGGAATATACGCTTATGGTTATTTTCTGTGTGCGTAGGTTGGCAAACTGTACGAGTAACCTACTCTAGATTGTGGACACATGCATAGCTACTGTTGGATTATTTTGTTAATTAGAGGTAATTAAGATAGGATTATAAATCGCGCAGGCTAAATTAGTTCAAGGATATTGTGTTGTGAGATTGTGCATGATGTAATTTCCGAAACTAATTTACTAGTAAAATCATCCCACGAATCTGAATTCTAAAAGATCTGCGGAGATTGTGATTTGTATTCCAAATAACACTGATATCGTATTAAATTCCGAATTCATAACTCCTAAAACAGATTTACTTATATATTGGTATAGTGTACGTGTAATATAATGTATGTGATAAAAATTGTAAACATGCGCAGGTGACATACACTTTTCTATATCAATCATCTATAAACATGAATAAAAGAATTTTTATAAAAGAATTATTTGAAATAATATCTGGGATAAAATTAATATAACATCACATTCCAGGTAGATGTTGTGTGCATTCCTGTTTCACTACAGACATACCGAAAATCTTGAATGCATCCCCTTCTAGCTTTGAAGATGAAACATACGTTATATAATCACAACTGTGTGTCTAACCAGTGTTATTATGAAATTACCTTCGGTTGCTGATGTTGTTGTGCCTCGTGTTGGACCGGCGTAGTGATCTCAATCCGACGCTGCGATAGAGACGCTGTCAGACTTCCAGCGGGGGATACAGGACTCGGTGATGGAGATAATCCTGGTGTCAACATCTACAGATAACGATAACAAAAAAACATGGAATATGCCGGATATTTATAGATTCTCTTTATTTACAGTGTAATTTGTAATTCGAGACTGAATATAACATAATGAGACTATGAATATTTGATTTCAATTTCAAACATATAATTTTCGTGTTTATATTTTAGTATGTGAATTTATATTTATATCATAGTCCGTTTTATAATCTATTTTATCCATTGTATGTTATTTAATAAGTATTGATATTTTATAATTCCCGCCCATGAATGCGTGACGTCACAGTTGTATGAACTAATTTACGACGTACAATAATTCTAACCTAATTCACGGCCTTGTTATATTTCATAGCTCACGCACGAAATTCCAATGTTGCCGGTAAACTATGTGTCACTCAACTAAATACCAGAACAGTGGTGTATTCAGTGTGATTGTGCACGTTCACATACCTGATTGCCCGGATGTAACACGGGCGTTGATGTATGTTGCGGCTGCGGAGATGCACGTGGCTTCAGGGGTGGTTTCTTTACTGCCATTAGGGCTGCCGTATTATTATTATATTGACTGTTACGTAACTCTACATTCTCACGTTCCAAAGCTGCCTGTTGCAATTTCAATTCACTCATCGCAGACATCAGTTCAAGTTTCTGAGTTTCTAGTGATGATCTCGATAGCATTTCCTAGTAAACAATTATAGACGTCTTTAGTTCATTTAATCATTACAAGAAATGTGATAGTTCTTTTAATAAATAAAGCTAGCTGATACATTTTACAAACTATCGACTACTCTTATAAATGGATATAAATGGAAACCTAGGACAATATACAATGAAATCTCCAACATGGTTCACTTGACTAAATTATATTTTTGTATGATTCTATAAGAGTAAAATTTTCGAGGGCATATTAATCTACTTGTCAGGCATTAGGCAATTTATTCATTTTGATCATAAGGATCAGATACTACGCATTGTATTTCTATTTAACTACCGCATACTGACAGAAGCAAAAAATAATCCCTACATTTTGATATAAAAACAAATAAGCTATATACTAGTGCACTGCAAGTGCTACAACATCATGCAACTTTATAAAACAAAAATCATTTCCAAGAAACAGAAATGTCAACAGTAACAAATGACATAAACTTTTTAACAAATATATGAAAAATTGATGATAATATAAATAAATAATATACTACCCCCCATGCAGTGCAAATGTGTGCTACTTCAAATAAATAAAAATAAAATAAAAAGGGATACTTTTTGCTTGTCAATGTGGAGGGCAACGAAAGTAGCCATGACCCTTACTCTCTGAAGCATATCTTCAGCGTTGTTCAGCATCTGCTTCTTTTCGCCCAGCATACGTTCTAATTCGGTGATTTTCTCGCTCTGAGCGTCGATTCGTTCGTTCAGGACGAAAACCTCCTTCTGCAGATTGTCGTTCTCACTCTGTAGACGACGGAGTCGGTCATCTTGGTCCGGTGGCTACAATTACAAATATGAAAACAGTTAAATAACCATGTATAACATACTGCACTGTAGAGTAAAAACGTCAAAGCATATTGTTGTATTTTTGTTACATTTGCAAATATATGAATGAAATCAATTCTACTTGAAAATGGAAGTGAAGACATTCCACTGTCTACAATTCTTGTTGCTTGTGGAATAGAATGAAACAAAGTACTGATTTCAAGAGCTTGGTATTAAAAAGAAATCTTCGCCATCATTGGTGTATGAAATAAAATTTCCGGGGACAATTATAAATTCGAATATGTTTATTGCATGTACATAACAGTATCTAAATATTTTAAAAATTTATATATGTTCAACCTAAATAGTTATTACGGTTCCTAAATACAATATTCAAGGAAACGGAAAACACATATTACTATTGATTTATGCAGTAGTACAAGTTTCAAATAGAGTTCGATCGGAATTTGATTCATACTACATACATATAACATATAAAATGTCAACATATATCAACTCGGTTGCATCTATAATAGAACAGAGTAGATTCCAAGCAGTAACATTTCAATATTCTATTGAAATGTGTGAGTAGAATACTTATAAATTATGTACTGTATAGACAATAATATTACAGGTCATTCACAGATCCACACACACACACACAACAGATAATTGTTTATTACTAAACATGACAACATAATAAAATATATATTCAATTTTCTAACATCCTGACTATCGTACGTCTAAAAACGATAATACACGTTTATATAGACAGTACTGTAATAGTTACAAACACACTTAACCTCAATTCCTCTGACACAAGCACGTATATCTCAGTTCACATAACAACAGATTAATTAACAGCATAGTTAGTACAAGCCATACCAATTAGTAGTTAGTAATAACGTGTAAAATAGTTACAAAACATGATTCGTATATGCGTATCGCGTTGTACCTTGCCAGGAGGTGTCCAATGATAATTTCTAGCATCCGTATAGCGACAACAAGATGGCGGTAGCGGTGCATGATACGCACAGCACCCTATCGGTTCATGTCTATACCGGCTGTACTCTGCATATATATCCGAATGACTGCCATGGTTTCCATAATATTCATGTCTTGCTTGATCCAGCAACATAGACGAACTGCCGTATCTTTGCGGGTCAATACGTTCATGACGCCGATGGAAATTTTCAAAGGTCGGTTCAGTAGCATGCGGATTACAGCACCAGTTCTGACATGTTGTGAAATGATTTTCCTCTGTTCGCGATGGGCTCTTAGGCACATGAGTTGACTTTGATTTCTGATCTCTGTCATGACGATTTGGATGATTATGCCTTCGGCGATCCAGACTACCCGGTGCCATTTTGTCTGTCGCGTGACGTCGTGGGGTTCGATCACGAATCTGTCTGTTGATTGGTGGTTTAGCGTTTGCCGGTTGCACATGTGTTTCTTCCATTTTGGCGGGAGAATTTGAAGGACTTTTACGTATCCATTGAAAGTCTTGATTACAACAGGTCGAACTATCTATATTATTTACGTTTTATTTTAGATTTTTTGCAGATTTTTAATAGAGAACAGGTCAAAATATTCAAAGATTATATGAAATGGAAAATAATCAATGAATAGTTTGACGACGTTTTGTGCGTTATAGAAACCTTGTTTGTTTTTCTGTTGATCACTTGATGATGTTGAGAGATCAGATGTTGAATCGTGATTAGACGCTGTACCGGACCACGTTCCGTTACCCTTCAAGGTAGAATCGTCATCGGGGCTTGAAGAGTCACCGCCTAATATTAACAAATCCGATGGTTTTTTTTTTAATCAAAATTAATGGAGATATTGTATGAAATATATTTAATATACTGTACGGAAATTTAATTTTATAACTATATTTAAACATGGATATAATATTGGCGCTGTCGATAATATACTTGTCAATAATTAGAATATTGATATGGCAATGACATATCTTCTAAATATGGATGAATATGTTCTATTAACTTTTTGCCAGTAATAATTATTGTGATTATTTTTTCAAAGTCCATTTGCAGATAACTATTATCCAACATTGCAAGATGAAATTTCCAATGTACAATAAAATAAAATAGTCCCATTTCGATCATTAATTCTGAAGAGTAAAATATCATTCATAACGCTCACAATATTAATTTATCTTAATCAGAATACATCATTTATTTTCGATGAAAATTAAATTAATCATCGTATATTTTGATTTTATTTTTGAATAAAGAGATTTCAGTACACTTACCCACTCTTCCCAATCAATAACTAATATTGCACGCTAATATACAAATATAGAAAGTTATAAATTTACCATTTCGCTGACTAGTGTCACATTATATGCGGTATTTATGTTTAATGTAGTATTTATCATTTTAATGTGACACAGATTTGAAACGAACAACGACTGAGTCACTTTGGGAGTTTATAAGTAACAGAATGACTTACATTTAGCGGTAGGACGCGATGCGTTGTGTTATTTATTAGACACTTTCTGGTTCGACCATTAACTTCTATAAACACCTGTGCCTTGAGAGTTTTCACTGCGCGACGGTAAAACGTTACTAATAAGTTAACACTAATTTAGCAACTGAGTACGTCACTAATACGTACATACACACACACATACATGCAAGTATTGTTCCGCATTAGGATGATTTAACGGTAACCAAGTGGGTAAATTGAATTATTCACAGGATTTTAGTGAAATTTTGCAATAAAATTGTAAAAATATGTCAGAAGATGAAAATACATGACAATATTCACTAAATTCAATGATATTTTATAATCAAATTGTAGAGAATTACATTAAAATGTATTTTGTATGAACATATATTTTTCAATCAAATTACAACTAAAATGTTTTTGTAACTATGTATAATGAATACTCATAGATTCAATTAAACTCTGTTATTGAATTTTATAAAAATATGTATTTATAATTAACAAACCGCTATCATAATAATAGTGTTTAGAGTAAATATACACTGTTTTACTAACTAAAAGCAAAACTGTGTCTGTACTAAACACAATTCACTACTGAACTAGAATTATTTTATGAAAACAGTTTCTATGAAACATATGTCATGAGTAATATTTATTTATAATATTGTATAAATTAGATGTATATCGAATTGAGAAAGAAGCTATTTGTTATAAAACGTCTGTTTTTAATTAGAGAAATATTACAAGTAATCAAATATACATATATTAATACATTACTCATTATTTCTTGTTTTATCCTATGCATTTTTCTTTTTCTTTCATGTCCATTCTTCGAGGAATTGCCTATTTTACAGAAGTATACCCTTCGCACCATAATTTCCGTCTACTTCTGGTCATTATTAACACCAAACTGCACGATTTATTCTCATTATTATATCACAGTAATTTAATTTGCATCAAAATTAATATTCTGGAATTCTCAATTCAATTGAATGGTGAGAATTTTGTCTGTAATTGTAGAAGGTCAAATAATATACATTTTTCTACTGAACGCGGAATAAATATATTCAAAAAGTCGTGTAGTAGCTATTGTAGTTTCAATTTAACAGCGAGATAAAGTATATATTTAACTGTTTATTTATAAATCACAGATCAATACGCCCACCATTTTGACTATAACTCAGCATAAATATTTTTAACTACAACATAAAACACGCGTAACTACAATAATAACATGACCAACGCGTAAACAAAAAAACTACCCTAATGTTACAAAATTTGTTGTTTCACCCGTCATAAAAAATGTTTTATAGTTAGACAAAAATAGAAATAATAAACAGTGCAATATGTTGAGCCTCAGTTCTTCCAATTTCTCACGCTTAGGAGGGTAACGTATGTTTATTTTTTCACCCCATAATCATTTGTATACGTACGTCTCAAGTAAATATATCTACAACATTTAGAACAAACAAAATTTTCGTTATTTCTCACAAACAAATGTTCTAATTTTTCAAGTATTCTAACCTCCCCATGTTCACATATGAAAATCCCCACAAATCACAACACCAAATTCCCCTAACCCCATAATCCATCTTACGTGATATAAACTTTGTAAACAGTTTGAAATTTCGCTGCTAAGTACATCTACAAACATACCGTCTTGTTGTTTTACTGGAAAATCAGAGGCGACTTTGGTATTGGTCCGTGTCACAGTTGTTGGTTCGGTGGACATGGTAAACCGGCAGAGACACTAAACTATTTATATATAGTTAACTACTATTAGTGCAACACGTGCCCCTCTGTAAAGCGCATATGACACTACAACGGCAGTAGCTGTGACCGATTCTATGATCACCGATGCTACTACATGTGGATTGCGGCTGAGTTCATGGCGTTTCAGGAAACGCGTGTAGCTATTTTCAGACGTTATAAATGGCTGGTACCCTACGCGTGTGTGTGTGTGTGCCTGTTAGATTATGCAAGTATACATGTATATGTGTTATATAGAAGTGTATCTATATATAAATATATAAATGCTAGTGTACGTGTGCAACCATGTGTGTATGTATATGTTATGGAGTATAGATATATACATATCTAGGTAGGAGTGTATGTGTAGCGTACGAATTTATGTGTGCGTATGTTAAAGACTATATATAAATGTTTTACATTTGTAGGTGTGTGTATTCATGTGTGCGTATGCATTTATGTGTATGTGTGTTGGCAAATGTCCAACTAAGATGGACTTTCTGCTTGATGATGATATATGTTTCAGAAGTTCTCAACAGGTGAGACATATTAAATAGATTTTATACTAATAGGTTTCTTCAAAATATAGCCTGAAAACGGATGAGTTTTGATATCCAACAAGTTACGTCTAAAATCCATATAGTCAATTCTTTTTATTTCACAAAGTAGACCTGCGCACCTACAGCTACGAACATACAAAGTTTATGTCCGTTTAAAGTAAACTTATGTCATAAATCACTTCGGGCGTGACATATTATCTCTCGCTTGACAAAATCCCACCGAATATATCTTCCAAATCTCTTTTGTTCTTTTTACGTCCAATGCTGTAACTTTTCTAGTTTATACTCGTGTATACTATGTACATGGCTGATGTATCTAAGCTAGACAGTACGGTAACTAACAACACCGCAACAACCATGCAAACTTTTCATATACACACTATTCATATTAGTTTGTTATAATACACGCGAATATACAAGCATACGTCCGTAGTAGTGTACGTTGCGGAGAATTTCCTCATAGTTCAAACGATGCAGTCTTCTTCATTGCATGTGTTTTATTAAATTTACTTTATGCAGAGTATAAAATTTAAAAGCTGCAATAAAGTAGTTGGATGAGGAGAACACAATCATACGATATGAAGACGCAGTATCAAGTCAGTAACTCGTAATAAAATAGGACGATATAAAAGATTTTCATTTTGAAGCTCGTGTCCCTTTAAATGTTACATACATTCGTAGTTTCTTTAAAATTAAATTCTACTCGGAAATTTCATGTAATTGCAAGCGTGAACGAATTATTTCGGTAGACTGGTATATAACATAATGATATGTTGAATTGCGTTAAACATTTTGACGATTGCTGGTTAATTACCAGTGCACTAGTCTGCACATATATACATATGGCCCAGTCTAATATCGGCATGTCTGGCATCAAACAGACGCATACGTTATTAAGATCAAACACAAATACGATGATACATTTATAGATTCTGCTTTTTTCTTCATCTATCAATGTACACTTCTTTGTAATTAATTATCAGAAACAATTAACGCTTGCTCTCCGGTGAATTATTGAGAAACGTGAAACAATTTTAATTTATACAACTGGCAAAGAAAAAATGAAAGCGGATGCCGTAACACTATGAGTCATATACCTGTATATAAATACGGATTTTTTTTTAAGTTTGTAAAAATAGCAATTTATATGCTTATGTTTTTCTAACTATTTCCTGTTGTTATTGTTAAAGAGTTATTTCGTCCAATATTATATCCATGTTTAGAATGGGCATTACCAATTTAAAAACAATTCATTCAATGAGACGTACCTCCAAATATATTGCTTCAATTGATAACATTTGTGGATTTATGTGAAAAGAATTTAGTTTATTACAAGTTATAGTTTTGCCCTATTTATATACGATTCATTGTATACAGTGTTTAAAAGGCTAGTACGATACCTTCTTGTGTTCTTACACTACTTGCAGTAACTGGTCTCTCCTCCTCCGTTATAGTTTCCAGCCCTTCGTTCACTATATGCACTCGGCCTTCATCACTAGAAGATTCCGTTTCACTACTGGTTTCCGTACTAGATTCATCACTGGAATTAGACTCGAAATCCTCTGATGTAACCACTGAATCATTAGTGGACGATGAGTTCCTACATTCTACTCCATTTCTCTCCTCGCCATGATGCCTTAGTACAACTCCATCGGTTAACGAAGTCTCCTGGTCCTGATTCCTTAAATCCACATAAGCGAAACCAGACCTTGAAGACTTGGTTATATCTTTGTCGGAAGAAGAATTCTGCTTGGATGAAGGAACGATTTGGTGATTTTGTGAAGATGGAAAAAATCTTTGGTTTGAAAGATTCGGTGGAATAGGTTTATCTTTATGAATAAATCCTGTAGATTTTCTACTTGGGTCTGATTCTGTGGAAACAGAATTTGAACTATTGTTCGCTTGAAATGATGGTGAAAAACGGTCAGGACTTGGATGTAGATTAGCTTGACGAGAAACAGATCTTTCTATGGAAGGATCATCTCTTCTATTTGTATCGGAATTAGGAGAAGCACTTGCTCTGTTTCTAGGAAGACTAGAAAATCTTTCAGGACTTGTATGATGGAAATTGGCAGGTAAAGAATTACATTCAGGCGATACACTTGATCTTCCCTTTGGGAGACTGGCAGTTGAGAATCTTTCGTATTCGCTCGAGGCGTAATTAGTAGTTGGAGAAGTATCTTTGGAAACACTAGATTGAGATTGATAGAACTGTGGATGACGCTGCTGGTTTGAAGAAAACTGATAAGTATGATAAGAACCACCGTTTGTTTCTGATTTCTTCTTCTCCGCTAAGGCTTGTTCCAAATTCGACATTAAATCCGAACACAAAGCATCCACATCGGAAGAACTAGTGGCGAATGTAATTTCTTTTATTGGTGAAGAACTCTGTTTCAACTTGGCTCCAATCACAGTCACTTTGTTCGCACTAGTCTTAGATACATTGTCCTCACTTTTCTCGCCGTTCAAGCTGAGTTTCTTGAAGGATTCACTACGCGACAATGGCGAGGCACTTTTCCTTGACCGATCATCATCTGGTGAACTCTTTCGGCGTTCGTTCTTTTCAACGTTGGATCTGCAATTGTCGGTATTATCTTGTGGCGTCTGCGTTTTGACGCTCGGCGTCGACGTTGGGCTGGAGGAGAGAGCCTGTTTCTCCAGGACTGCAACGGCGGCCGCCACAACGGTCCCGCCCCCGCCTCCACCGCCGCTTCGGCCACTCAACTCCCGCATCATCGAGTCGAGAGCTATTTTTAATTATTGACAGCAGATGCGCTTCTGTTCAAGCGTTTCAGCGCGATGGTGTTTTGTCTGTCGTCCATACATAAAATACCATACATGGGAATACGCGTAGGGGGCTTTAATTAGTACGGCCGGTACGTCAAAAGATGGCAGTGGCGTGACGTCACACGTTATTTTGACATTAGCGATGCTTCGTTTGAAGAATGTCTATAGATACTACATGAATATACTGTATGTATGACATGTAATCAGAACGTATTAATTGGTACTGAAAATTAATAGAAATGTCCTTGGTGTGTGAGTTCATTGTTTATTTTGACGCACGAGAAAACATACATGCGATGCGTTGTGTTAAACTGAATTTAAAGTTTGATTTTATCATTCGCGATGAATTCCTCTGGAGATTTTACTTGATATTCGCACTTGTATACTGGTTAATTAAGTCAAACATGTCTAAATTTAAATCAGGGTCCGCCTGGATTTCCAGGCAAACACACGCACACAAACACCACACGAGTTAGCACCAATGTGTTTACGGACAAAACCAGATGATTTGTATAGAGTTGTCTTGCTGATAGAATCACAAACAACAATCAACAACAAGCAATCAAACCGCAGTATAACAGATATAAGCTGTGCTTAGTATTGTTGACGAAAGATTAACTTAGTAGTTTATGGCACAGTTCAATGTAATGGCGACTAAATGATTATAAATTCGCAAATCTACAAATAGCACAAACATGATCCACTTCCGGTACTGTTCTTACGCACGCGTATTCTTACATAATCGGGAAACAACAGACGACAATTATACGACAGAAAGTGTTATAAATAGACGTTGCTACAGTTCTCCTCTCATTGGGTGTTTATTTCAATGTGAGACAACTTTCATTTAAAAATATCCATACGACCGGCTTTACGAATTCCACAAATACACATATAACTAACATACACACGTATAATCGAACGTACACTTGCTGTGCACACACACACACACATCGGCAAGTGAATGAAGGCACTTTCACGCACAAACTTGAACGATAACACTTGATAATTTTTCATCCACTTGAAATATCTTAGCGGCAATTGGAAGAAGAAGCAAAAAAACATAAACAAAACTCGAACAGTTCGGTTCTCGCGCTTGCCAAATATTTGCCTGCGTACGTAGTAATTTGGACAATTGGCAGTAGATAGGTTGATCAACTTCGCTACGGTGATGAGGTTCGACTGTTAGCACGATATGATGCGATGCGATGCACAACCACCACGAACTGCTGTTAGCAGACCGCGACAGCAAGACGACGACGGCGACGACAAATGCATCACTTAAAATAGCTGCTCGCGCCTAGCTCAGTCGCACGGTTTATGCTTTACGATTGTCCTACAGTATTAACATTCTCAACTCAGCACAGCACAGCGCTGCGTATCGCTCAGCTCAGCAAGCTATATGCACCCATCCTATACACACCAAGGCATGCAGCCAAAGATAAGAAGCATCTGTCATTTCTTTTATTTTGTTTACTTTTTCGAAAGTTTTTTCATGAATATGAAATACGTATTCAGCATCACGATACATGCACGGACGTGCGTATGTAGTGATTTAAGTTTATTTTTTATTAATTCATCTCATGTATTTATTACTTAACAATAAACTAATACGATTTTTAACAGCTATAATTTTAACCCTGAATCTGTATTAATTAGTACAAATTATTTTCGTCTCGCATGAGTCATATGTAAACTAATACGTTATAGATAAAACAAATAAATGGTAATATTGTACACTTTATACAAAAGACAATGTGTTCGTTAATAAACATGAGTCATTACATTATCATACATAGAACATGATAACCATACATACATACAAACATACTATAAACACAATGCGCATGATTTAAAATAAACATATTGTCAGATGTGTTCATATGACCTTATACAAAATTACTATTAAACTTTAACATGTATATGAAAATAATTAAATGAATGAATAATCTCTTATATGTATCGGAGGAACATATTTATTGTAAAATCAAATGAAGATTTATGATTTTTATGATATTTTTCTTTATATTTTCATTTACTCAAAGATTGAAATCGAAAGTACCCAAAATATAATATCTATATTTTAAGACTGATTTCATATAAATTAAACATAAATCCGAGCCTGTGATTAATAATAATCTAACATTTACTTGCCTAAATCCAGTATCTGGTTAGTTACATTAATGTGATTTATGGCTCACAAAAAACAGTGTTACTGCCGAGTAAATATACACAAAAGAGGTCCATACACGAGGCGTATTATTCATATATACATATATAAAATCTTAACAGGAACAGCCCTTGGTAGAGTTGTATCTCTGTAACATATGTGTCTAGTGCAGGGGATACTGGTGGGTGGGTGGGTGCCATCATGCACCACATAGGGGTTGACAGTTAGACACATCCCTTGCGGATATGTGGCGACACATGGCACCGGAAGTAACGCGCGCGCACTGCGGTTTTCAACAGTTTTACCCTTAGCAGTATCTCTGCAATATACAGTTGTTTAGCACGGAGAAAATATGAGTAGGTTGTACTAAATGGTTTTTTAATTAAGCTCGTTCTAATTGAAATTCTTAACGAAGAGTATGTATGTCAAGTAGATGCTATACTGTGAATAATACAAGTACAGTATTGCAGGAATATAAAGATGTAAGAACAGAGACTGAGTGTGAATATCTATCTGGTTTGTGCACGTTCACAAATAGGTATATAGGTACGGGGAATAGATATTATATGGTGAGTGGGTGCGTGCACAGGCACGTGTGAGTGAATGAGTGCGCTTTTACAACGTGGATCGTGAGTAGATACTGAAACACGGGGGTGAATCCATTTCGCATGAACTGAAAGAACGACAGAACCGTCTGATTTTTAATGACATTACACACGAGAATGCCAGACACAAAGAGGCAACTTTAATTACATCATACGGCTGCCAGGAACGACTCGCTATGCTAGGTTGGGTTGGGTCTGGTTAGAGAACATCCACCACCATTTAACGATGTGAAGAAAGGAGCAACGCCTGGCTCAGTGCAACTAGACAGTAGTCAGTGACAGTAGACGTACTTAACGCAGACCCGGACTGACATACACATTTATTTCTCGTGATATTTTTAATTAGTACTGTAATAATATCACGTTGTTAAACTAGAACATCGTCAGTAGATAGTTTATTAAAAATCTATTCTTCTTTTTAAATAAACATTTTAGCAGTGCTGATGTAAATATGCAATCAGTAATAATTTACCAATATACTGATAACAGTAATGAAAAAATAGTCAACTACTGCAAAACCAAATAATCAGATATCTGTAGGTAGATGACACAATTTCAGTTTTTTTGTGAAAACGTCAACAACGTATCTCTGCATCGCGCATGTATTAAGTGTGATTTATCCAAGCCCCCAGGACCGGACTTAATCATTATTAACTGACACAATTTCGTTTTTTTATATAAATATATTAATAACCGCAAGCGAGACCAACATGGCCTAATATGCAAATTCACGGCATTTAAACGATACAATTTTCAAGATATTTTATCGAAGCTACTGCGATACGACAGGTAATTAATAATTACGTGTAATTAATATAAATAAATTACTCTTGATAGCGCAGCGTCTCTGGCAGGATAATTCCATCGGGTGAATTAAAATATGTATTTTATTCCGCCGTTACAACGAATCATTAATATAATCTTGTACCAGTATTAGTTTGTTAAATAATTAATTAATTATTTATTAACTAGACTCTTACATAATCGTGTGCTAGTTACTTCTGATAAGGATGTGTTTAATAGTGTTAGTGTGCGTGGGAGTATATAGGTCTCTTCCTTCAAGAGTATCAGATTCAACAAGAATATTTAACAGTACAAATATCGCATAGAACTGTACTGTAATTTTAAATGATCTAATTCTTTTTTTTTTCAGTAGGCTATATTAAAATTTAAAACTATTGTAGACTACTGAATGTAGTTATAAACATGTCGTAACAACACCCAGTTACCATAACACCTAATTCCCATGTTCTAGACAAACTGTCTAAGGCCTTAATCCGCCTCTGCTTTTCCGTACCATCATTATACAGTATAGATTACAGGTTCGGATTGAGGAAACATTAATAGTTGCAGTTATCGCTTTAGTCTGATAGTACTCGTATAAACTATCATATCTTTGTATGAACTGAATAGTTAATAGTGTCACATTTCCTGTGTGAATCTACACTACGTATGTATGTATGTATGTATGTATGTATGGCTGGTATGTATTCCTACTAGTATAACATAGTGAATTCCAGTGGATATGTCGTCAGCCATGCATATTTCAATGGGTTTTGCGAATTGAAGTCGCATTCTGCATACGTAACTAGGATGACAATATTTATTTAACAAGGTTATGCGCAGACACATGATATTTCGCTTCTCTCTATCTCTCTTTTTGTTCATATTTTTCTTTTCATGTCTACCCTCTCATTCTCTCTTTACTCTCTTTTACTATATGGTATCACTCTTTCTATGTTTCATCTGTCTGATAATACACCAATGTATGCAAATTTAAACTAGTTAATTATTATACTATATTTAGTTTATCCAAACATACCCCTATAAACATAAGTTATATATATGTACATATATAAGTTCGGAGATAGTACTGCCCGCATATGTGCATACACATACACTTGCATTGCAAGTATTGTATATTTTGTGTGTTTGTATAGATACACATACACAAGTATACACTTATCTGTAAGTACAAACATCGTGCTGTGTGGTGAAGCGCTACTAAATGCCTGTAATTGACACGAAACAACAAAGGTCAACAACATTCACACAGTACATACAGTCCTAGCATAGTGCCATAGATATTACAGAGTATGGAGCAGTTATATACTCATACAAACATAGTAAAGAGAAACATACATACACAGAGACAGACAGACAGGCATACAGTAGTATCATTAGTGTGTGATCGTGTGTGACCTTACGGGGTCGACAAGGAGTCTGTCACCATTGTCTCATGGATAAGAAAAATACATAGTATGGAAGACTCGACAATTACCTATGCATAACTATTGTTAAATCACAATAAGTGCAGGATTAAACAATACCGAGTTCAAATATAATGGTTGCCAGGGTTATATTTGTATTATATTACTGATACATAATTCCAAGTTCAATAAAAATTAATAGCAAGTTTCCCGTTCAATGTTAAAAAATATTTAAAAGAAAACAGAATATTACATATTTCTGATTGCATAATAATGTAATCAATTTAATATTACGTCTAGCATGTTTATTCATTTATTTAAAACATAGTGTCTAGAATTACAATTTCCAAAAATATTCCATATATTTACTGTCAGTCCAAAAGACTTTCAGTTACTACTTTAATCTTATATCGTAGCCAACATATTTTTTCTCAGAGTGGACACATATTAGACCGTTACATCTCCATCGTTCGTTTCATGCTTTCTTCTTCTGTCTGTGTGTCGCGTCGTGTCCATTCCATTTTCTTTTGTTCTGTACCGTTCTCTTCGTCGTTGATAACTTCACGGCTGACAGTCACAAGGGAGAAAGAAGAAAGAAAGAAAAAAGATTTCTTCTACATCTTTGTCGGCCAGTCAACTGAGTAAATGTGTCTCTCTCTTTTTGGCGACGGTGCATCTAGCTGGCCGGGCCTGTCATGCAACAGGCGTGCAGACAATACTCTTGTGATCCCACACAACGATACACGATCCATTATTAATGTTCCGGTAGAGAGCGCATGCGGAAACGAACGTATCGACGGATGATTATTGGCAAGATTAACAGCTCCTTCCGATGAATTACATCGGTAGGGCTACGTACATCAATACAGAATAGAAAGGCGAGTATAAGCTTCTTTGTTATATTCATTACAGCCGGCCACGAATATTGGAAGGATGCGGTATAAATCAATGTGCTTAGGATGAATAGTATGAAGAGGAATTATATTCAGCGACGATAGTTCTAAATAGATTAATACTCTGAAATTCTATCCTATTGTTTTCTCACAATGATCGGGATAAAATTATGCCATGAATAAAAAAAAAGTATTTCCGAACAATAGATTCCTAGAACTGAAGATTCAAGTGCAGAATACTTTAGATGAATATTTTAATTAATTTTGACAAATATTCTAATAGAAAAATCTAGAATTAAATAAATCCTAAAAACAAATGCAGCGCGCAGCAGAACAAACCAAATTTTGCAGGCAGAGAACAAATGTATGCCACCAAACTGACGTGCGAGGTGTGCGGGTTGCCTACATACACAGGCGATAGTTTTAATTAAAGATTAAATGCATATCACAGTGCTTCTATGTGCGCACGCGCATACACACAGTTGTAAACACTGACTGGTACAGAAGTGGAGCTACAAAATACACAGGGATTAACGTCACTTCACGTTCGTTAAATTAAAATTCCAATAGCAACAGTGCTGAATGTTACAAAATGTTAAAATTAAAACACGGACCGAGCTGAGTGACGGCCGTTGGTGTTAGTTGAAAATGACTAATACCAGTGTTGACGTGAGAAAAATTACATAAAATGCTATTTGAAAAATTGGAGAAAATTTATTTGTTTTTTCAAGAACTAACACTACAAAAATAAATATTGATTTATGACTGCTTGTAAAATGTACTATGTACGTGTATGAAAGAACAATACAACATTACAGTAGAGTGAAATATCAGACACAGAAGTCTTTCTGATTCTTTTTTTTACAGCCACACTTTCATTACTCAAACCGCATTTATTTAATTACAAAAAAACAGATCCCAGCATGTAACGTCGAATAAGAAGAATGGTACAAGACGAAAAGAACACAACTATTACATCAGACAGTGGCAGGGATAAAACAAAAAGAAGCGGAGAAGGTCTAAAATAAAAGAAGCAAGTACAAAATAAGACGAAACAATTGCTGGACGCTTTTACAGTAAACTGTCGTAACGGTAAGTTGTCGAGGAGAATAGCGGCTTCATGCCAGTGTCAGAGAGAAGGGGTGTTGGGTCACCAGTACACGGTCAGGGCTTTATGAACCGTGAAACCGACCGCTCGCCGGTAACCGGTAACGGTAATTGATGTGACTGGTCACCGAACCGGTAACCGGTGATGTCCGAGACGAATTACCCGCTTACTAACTGACCAGCTCAATCGATACTGTTACATTGAGAGAGTCTGAACACTGTGTGTGTATGTGTGTGTATGTGTGTGTGTGTGGGAGGGGGGGGGTAATTGACAAACTCCTCCCCCTTTTCCTCGCCGTACTCTTAGCCCAAGTGTGTTTCTATGGAATTGGTATAAGTCCCTCTCAATATGTGTAGGTGTGCGTGTGTGTGTGTGTGTGGGTGTAGTAGTAATTGACAAGGCACCTACTTCAGGCCCCTCACACTACCTCTACCCACCCTGTTTCTACGCTATTGGTTCACCAGCCTACAGTAGCAGTGGTAGTGATGGTGGAAGTAGTAGTAATAGCATGATCGCCTGCCGATATTGGGGTGGTTCATATCTGAAATTTAATTTTCGTGCAGAGATGAATTATTGGTCTGATAGCTTAGCACCAGCGGTTGTCAAACAAATCAATCCTGGAGATATCGATATAGTTTATTTGAAAGCCCGTATCAAAGAAAAATATCATTTCATAATTGAAATGTGTTATACAGTTAATTTTGAATACTTGATTCCGTATAACATATAATATAAATGTTAATTCTTGTAAGATAAAGTACTACATACAGAATTCCTATGCGTCTCTTTATCAGTTGATATACATTGTCTTGTAGAATTTTATTACTATTCCATAACTCAAATGTGACTAATACAACAATGTGTTAATTTTGCAAATGTGGTTATAAAGAAATCGTGACTGGGTTTGAGTAGCGCGAAAAAAATCAATATGAAAGCATTCGATGAAGTAGGTACATTACCGAATGCCATTATAGTAACACTGTCAAAGGCGTCGTAGCGGCGTCGTGACGCTGGGCACAGCGTGCACAGAATTGTCAAGTTCCACGGTCGAGGTTTTAGCTCGGAGAGCGAGAGCAAGGCGAACTTTCAAGCTCAGTAACTCGACGCCTTCACATGGAAAACTGATTTTCTCAAAACTTATTTGAATTTCTAGCCTGGCACAATTCTGTTTATGCAGTTAGTACAGAACTTTGACAACAATAATACAACACACCCACAGACAGAATAAGAGAAAGCGCAAGAGAACGGAGAATAGATGAAAAGTGTGAATAAACACGATTTAGATATTCCTTCTTAATGAATTCAGAACCAAGTCAATAACACATAGTATATACATTGAATAACATCAAATTATACTTAAACACTATATAATCCATCAACAAAATTTGAATTTCGATTTATATACAGTGATCAGTCATAGAATATTCCAATAACAGATTCATGCAAATTTATTTCATAGTAAATTAAAAATTATTCATGAACGGTAATTTCAAAATTTATAAACTCATCCTGTCACAGTGTGTAGCGCGATAACAATGCTCGTACTGGTTGAAAAATCATGGCATACAACCTTTCAGTATGAAAATCCCCTAGATATTGTAAGCTTTGTTGTTTACAGCAGAGTAGGGACATACAATGTCGGTGCTGTGTCAGCTTGGCTAGCAGTGAGGTTAGAAACTTTTCTAGCAGGCGATCTGTGCATGCTAAGCACGGATTAAAACAGCAGAACCGGAAGTAAAATATACGTGGGCATAATCAGTTCATTGTACTGCTGTGCTGCTGCTGTTACTGCTGTCGTACTATTTAAAATTAAACTTTTGTACTTGAAGCCAGCGCAAGTTTCTTGGCTTTAAATACAAGAATCACTTTTACAACTTTTATACACGACAATTATATTTAAATAAGAATTAAAATTTAGAATAATGAAAATAGTATTTTAATGTTGTTAAAAGTATCAGCTAACTGCCATGAAACACAATTTTAAGTCAGTTTAGTTAATAAATATAAACTGAAGATTTCTGTACATCAGCACTTTTTAATATAATGGTATTTTAGCGAGAAACATCCTATATAAATAGCATGGCATTTATCTGCGAATTATACTGTCACCGGTAAGTTGAAATTGTAGCTCTTTCTACTAATACAGACTACCGATTAAACCACTGTTCTCCTTGATACAAAACGCAAAATATTATGTTAATTATTCGCTTAAGCCTAGAATTAATGACATCACTTTATCCAAATTTGCATGAAAAAATCTCAACGCAGCAAATGCCTTTATTCTGTTATCAAAGCAAACAAAACGAAAAAGAAACTCAACAACAAAATATAAAAAACACCGTCTACTTTAGATAAATCTTGTCCTTTCGCTGAATTTGGAAGGAAAAGAAAGCAACGCCTACTGTATATTTTTCCTCTTAAAATAAAATTTCAAAACCAACACTCATACACAAGGAAGAAACACAAGATAAATATAAATACAGGCGAAACGAACCGTAGTTATTGTGTTATCTGCCCTTGGTTGCTCAGATACAGTGCTTTCCAGTGGCGTAGACGTAGGGTGGGTCCTTGGCAGTGGTTTGGGTGGTCGTTGCGGCGGTGGACACAGGGGTGGCTTCGCATAATTCCTTGCGAGAAAGTTCCCCGGTGGTTGAAAATTATTTTGCACACCGTTCACCATATAATTAGCACTGGAATAGTTCGTAAACTGTCCACTGTTTTGCGCCACTATCGGTACACTAGTTCCGTAACTGTCCGGTTTGGGCGGTAGCGGTATATTGTTCGGTGACATCACTACCGGAACGGGTGCGTACCGGTGTTCAATCGGACCGCACGGGCCATCCAAGTACTTGAGGTTGGGGAAACTGACTGAAAATTCGGATCGTAGTCTGCCCTGGTACGGATGCATATAGTGTGGATGGTAATTGTTGAAGAACGGTTCCTGTTTCGGGTAACAGTTGTACGGTGATGGTTCCTCAGGTGGTGGGGCAGATGGTTGTACACGCGGTGGTATAGGCGGTGGTGGTGGGGATGAAGGGGATGTGACGTCATGTCTTTGTATGACTACGTCCCAACCGGAGTCTCTACTGGTTTGTGATACCGGTCGACAATCTACGCTGTGTCGACGTCGACGTGCAGGTGGTGACGTTGTCGGTCGCAGCCGTAACAGAAACGTGACCTCGTCTTCTGTTTCAGAATCCGTGTCTAAAGTTTCAGCTGCCGTTTTCAGTGAGGTAGCCATGTTATTTCAAAGTACGAGGCATTTTATGAAATATGAGCTATGGCATCTTGCAGCAACGATAAGAATAAAACAAAAATGTCAGCTTACATATATGACATTCTAAGACACGTGTCTCTCTATTTTATTGACAGATTCATATGAAAATATCACTGAAAAATTCAGTTTCGTAAATAACATTTAACGTGTATTTATGGCGTACAATAAAAAACCAAAAAAATTTCACAGTTAATTGTCCAGTATACTTTATATTCTTAAATCATACTGGTTCTGGATTTTCTATACATTCATAATATTATAAATATTTTTAGTGATTTTAACAACAAACTGTAATAATCGTATATTGCTCGTACAAATCAGTAAAAACTACATGATGGAGTTTTCCTGGTTTTTATCGGTAAATCTGATTTATGCAAACGCATATAACAGTTAGCAAACTGCTGGTACATGGAACGCAAAAAATGTACACTGTTGAGATTAATGTTACATCATTTATAAGCTCACAACGTCAACATATGTGTATGTATGTATGCTGTAAATATAAATGATGTTCTCATCATCTGTATGTTTGAAGAAAAAAAAACGAAACGAGCTCTGGTTTGACATAAATATCAAAATGGATTCTTAAATTTTAAAAATAGCCTGACAGCCACAAAGCAATATCATTTGTTACGGATTCAATGCATAAAAACTATGTTCTGAATCATAATCTATTTACTCCATTACTTATTTTGCTCAGATATGAGAGATGTCTTTGATTTCTTGAAAATACACTTTCTCAAGCAATTATCATTTTGACTTTTCAAAAATTAATTAAACTGTAATCTATAATATTAAAAAAATCATCGTATCTGAGTACACATACACTATTATTTATATAAAATAAAACTTTTACATAATTAATTAATTTCAGTGAGTCACTATACTAACAATTAACACTTAATTCACTATGGCTAAGACTGTTGTCACACTCAATAACCATCACATGTCACTAAATAACACACCGCCTTCTCAGATCAACAACACAGGGTAAAAATAAAAATGTTTTATCTCTCCGAGAATCTGTACACTGCTTATTCTGCATTCAACTGATCAAGTATGCCTTGTTAACACCTGACAATCACTCACTTGTACGCGTGACTTGATCAATAATAATGTACGGGGTCCGTTAAGGACTATTGCACGTATGGAGGAGTGCGCGCGTGCACGCACGAAGTCTGTGAGAGCGTGAACGGATGACTAATCAACACGCTAGAACTTGTCGCCCGGCATATTGCATCTATCTTTACACTAGGGGTGTCAAAAATATACATGTTGTGTGAGCCACAGTTATAGAGGTACATACACGTACGTACACGAATATATTATATTATGTAGTATTTTCGGTACCACTATGAGTTGTGTATGGTGATTAATTAATATGACATGTTTGAAAGGGGTGAATATACAATATTTTTAACATTATTAAAATTAGATTATTTAACAACGTTCGTGCCTGTGTGCGAGTGTATAAGAAATATTCATTAAATATGGAATATAAATCACAATTGGGTCTAATTCAATTTGCAGCAAATTAGTGTTTAGTCCAGACTTGCGCTTGTGGTAACACGGACCACGAAGGGATTAATATATACAGGGCATGTTTCAGAAATTAGCGAATAACACCACCGTAATTTCCCTACGTAATACAAATTTGGTGCACGTCTTGTATACAGAAGTTTCTTGTCTGTATCCTCAAATGTTGCCTGCATCTATTACTATATTAATACTACCGTACTGCATCAACAATACCATAAAATGAACAATATTAAATTATTAACAATTTCCATATACTACATTGTACTTATAATATAATACAGATGATTACTATTCTCTATTGTTCTATCTGTGCAGTAAAATCTTGTTGCGTTTCAAATTGTTATCGGCTTACTGAGAAACATTTGATTCACATTACACTTGTGGTGAACTGTAGTTCTCAAACTTGTAGGAACCTTTCAACTTAATCTTTGAACACAAAGTTCAATCTTCAGATGGCTCTTGATCCTGTAAAAAACGAAATTTCCTTCTGCCAACCTTGAGAGATTTAAAAAAAGATTTCCCTGGCTCACTTATCTCTTCGTAACTGTTCTTTCGACAGTTTTTTTTTGTTATGTGAATAAAATAAAATATAAAAAAACTTGTACAAAAATAGTATGCTTAGAGTACAGATGTTGCCTTAGGATATATGGAGACGGATCAAAGGAAACGAAGAAATGAACGGAAGAGTGTATCGGATGAGAAGTGTTATAACAAGACGGGTCTAAGCGTGTGTGTGAATAGGAAAAAACGTTCTTATAACATGCAGGAGTTTTATTTATGCCGCCAGGGCTGTACAAAGTTCGCCATTCTCACATTAGATTTCATAAACATATTAAAAAGATTTTTATTTGTTTTATGTAAATTTAAAATGTCTGTGCTATGCTCGTAGGTGTGTTTATACCATATTTGTCTAATTTATAATATTAAGAAATAGATTTATCGTTAAGACATATTTTTTAAGTTGCGTTAACTAACCATTGTAAGAAATGTTATTGTAAGTTTATGTAAATTACAACGAAATTTGTATATTTTGTATATATAGTACTTCTAAATAATGCTACCACAATTCAACTAAGTATTAAGTTACTTACCAACAATGAAGAAACCACAGATTTAAGATACTGTTGACCAGAATCTACTCGCAAACTATTAATTAAACATCATTATTCAGCATTATATCCACCACACTCACATACAGCGACGGAAAGTTCTAAAATATTACTTTAATTTTAACTTTGAAGACTCTATAATTCCACAGAGCACTCTATGCACAAAATTTGATCATACTTTAGTGAATTTATTGGTGCCACACACCAATGTACTTAACGTAACTACGGTATCCAGTTTCAGTTCTCGCTCTGCCACGGATACGTTCAATATTCAAAATTGCAATACATAAATCAGAGGCACTCCACTACTCGAAACGATTCAAACGCAAATATTGGAAAATGATTAATGAATATTGTATTGCACGAAATGCAAATAGTGAAATGGACGAATAATGGACGACGCACACTCACACGCAGAGAGCAAGAATAAATGACAAAATATGAATAAAAAAATTTTTTTTTCAATTAATATTTATGGATGTATTCAGACGTTGACTGATTTCTGAATCGATGAAGAAAATAATATTCTACGGTACTGCTGTTTTTCTGCTTGAATAAGTTTCCTTTTTGTTCAGGAAATTACACTGCTTTATCTTCATTCACTGTTTGCTAACACGCGCTTTTTCTTTCTATTTTAATCAAAATTTATTAAAATAAGAAATTTCAATCATGATCAAAATATACAGTGGAATCTGTTGAATATTTATAAATGTATATTTTCGATAAAGTAATAGCAAAATTCTCTATCCCAGAAGAGAGAGTTTCTGCCATATAAAGTTAAACACGATAGTTATTTCACAAGAGCGTTTACAGATGAAGAAATACTAGGGCTTCTTACAGTTCTTTATTTTGTTATTTGTCTCTGGCCGTGTGTCGATATGGAGCAGACAGGCTATATCGATTTGTGCACTGATGATCGTCATTTACTTCTCATACGAGTACACTTGTCTGTTCATGTCGCTTATGTATGTGTGGTATATACCTGTACACTGTATGGAGGACTATGTACTTGAATGTACATCTGTGTATAAAGAGAGAGAGAGAGACCGTTGTGTACTTGTAAAGAGTCGTTTCCACTTCTTCCTCCAGCTGCTGTGAGTACGTGCGCTCGTCTGTCGGAACGGCACTTAAGTGTTGCACGACACGAGTTCTTGCTTACAACCGTACGTATCATTGTCAACTACACTACGACATCGATTAACTTCTAACGATTTTTATTTTTTACCTCCAATAGCGAATGCTTCAAGCTTCTAGCATCAAGAAATGTGTGGATGCACTCGGAGAACTCTTAACAACTTACTGTACTCAGTGTTAAAGGTCATCGTACTAAGCTTTACTTCAAAGGTGTCTAGCAAGGCAGTGTACAGCTCAATGTTGACGCTTCTGTCAGATCTTCCTCATCTGATTCTAATCCATGTAATTTTAATCTTATGTTTATTAAAACTACTTTCTTTCATACTAATTAATTTATTTCTATATCACAATAAGAATTCTTGTTATTTTTAGTAGTAACAGGTTCTTATAGTTTTTCATGTACAGTGTTAGTTTAAGTAGTTTTTTATTTATGGAAAGTTACCTCAAACTAACCCCGTTTAAATTACCTCCTTCATCATCGGGCTCGTTGACCAAAACGAAGGCTTTTAGCAACCAGTAAACTAGGTACTCTACAGGGACCAATTAGTCTTTAGAATAGGAGACCGCGCGAGAGAGCTAGTGAGCGCGAGAGAGAGGTAGGAAGAGACATTACTGGTTGTGGTCTGTGTGTACTCTTCAATGATATCACCTTGCGTCCAACTAGGACCTGTCGGTACAAGATACCCGTCCCTTACACCGCCACTCTGCACATAGGATATTTAATTATTCAAGCTTCACAATGCTTGGGTACATTAGTCCTACCGCTTCTCTTTCTCTCTCTCCCCTTCTCTCCCTCGTTCTCCCTCTCTTTCTCTCTCTCACTCTCTCTCTCTCTTTCTCTCTCTCACTCTCTCTTTCTCTCTCTCACTCTCTCTCTCTTTCTCTCTGTCACTCTTTCTATATCCCTCTCTCACTCTCTCTTTTCCTTCTCTCTTTCTTTTTCCTTCTTTCTTTCTCTTTCTCTTTCCTTCTCCCTGTCTCTCTCTCTCTTTCTCCCTCTCTCTCTCTCTCCTTCTCTTTCACTCTCTCCTCTCTCCTTCTCCCTCTCTCTCTCTCTCTCCTTCTCTTTCACTCTCTCCTCTCTCCTTCTCCCTCTCTTTTTCCTCTCTCCTTCTCCTTCTCTCTCTCTTTCTCCGTCTCTCTCTCTGCTTCTCTTTCTCTCTCTGCTTCTCTTTCTCTCTCTCCTTCTCTTTCATTCTCTCTCTCTTTCTCTTTCTCTCTCTCTCTTTCTCTCTCTCTCTTTCTCTCTCTCTTCCTCTTTCTCTGTTGGTCTCTCTCTCTCTTGATCACTGTGCATATATGTATGTATGTTCCCCTGATTGGAGGCCGCAATCAGCGGTATTGAATTCTGTTTGATAGATGAGTAGAATCCAGGAATTCACCATATAACATCCGTAGATACAGTGGTACAGTGGATAATTTGTTTCACCTCTGATCGACTGGTTGGCAAAATCGTTTAAATACTCCAGCAGTTCACGGAACAGTGTGCTAGTTGTACGAAATTTCTGGTATAATTGGGTTAAAAACGGCAACGTGTGTGTGTGTACGGCGTGCAATGATTTGTATTATAATTAAACGATGGTACATTAACAAGATGAATGTTCTAACGGAGGATTTATTGGAAAATACAGGCAATGTACAATTTGTTTCTTAATTACTGTGTAATTTCCTTATAAATCAGGTACATTTAACAAGATTCTACATCGTTACGCAGTACAAGAGTTTCATTTTACATTAATACAAATGTCAGAATGAGTTACACAATAATAAATAATTAGGTATGTGCGATTTGATAAATATTTGTTTTCCTTGTTCGACTAATCATATAGACTAGTCTACTCTGCTCAGTTGTATTTTCAACTAAAACAAATTAATGAACTATGCAATGGAATGAGATAGAGAATATCATCATAAATAATTTCACTCAGTCTGATAATCACTAATTATAAACGTGCCAGTCGGGCGAAACCGAAAGTTAATCCCAGCAATAAAATATAATGTTTAAAAAACGGATGAGAGTCGTACGTTTTTCTGTCCAAACAGCTCTAAATATATCTACAGAGTGTTGAGTAAACGGTGGTATAAAATAGAAACACGAAAGTGAAGCCAATAAACTGTAAACATACCAACACGGAAATAAGAAAATCAACCGCGAATAATTGTTAGTGATTTAATATCCTCACAACGGATGGATTACATGATTAACAAAATATGTAGTTTATGATTCTAAAACTTGATATTAACAACAAGACAAAATATATGTACATAAAATATGCGGAACTAATATAATTCTTTATAACAATGTGACGCAATATTGTTCTTGATTTCATAATAAAATCAACTAAAAAGTAAATTCAGTAAATAACACAATAATCAATATAAACGTAGGACAACAGAACTTAATTTTAATGCTTATTTGCCAGTTTTATGGTTCATTAAAATTTAGTTTAAATAGTATCATTATAGAAGAGTACAAACACTGGAATATTTATGAATACCTATGTATTCTTTATTTTAGATGGTTGAACATGTTTTTAAATCGCTACTATTTTTACTTTAGCGTTCATCGTTATTTCCAGTTATTTTAGAAAACAGTGTTGACAGTAAGAGGTTTTTAAAAAGATTTAATTTAAGATTAGACTAAATTTTGAGTAACATAAATTTTGCTCGAAATTAATGTTACAAATTAAAATTCATAAAATATATCTGTCTGTTGATTTAAATCAAAGTAAATCTGAATAAGAAAGCTTTATATAGGTATAGATATGCATGTACCTTTTATAAAATAATGTATAGTATCAAAAGATAAATGAATATAATACGCGTGTGTGTTTGTAATCTGTCAATTGCCACTTGTGAAAACAAAGCATAATGAAAATACTTCGGTATGCCACAACAAAGAAAAATGTTACAAGCGCTTGATTTCCGCGCACATCAAACATTCATTTCAACAAACGAAAAACGGAAAAAATAATTGCTACACCACTACTGTTACTGTTGCTGTGATCATCATCATCATCATCACGCCAGAGAGAGCACATGAACGAGTGACGTCATCAACCTATATATCACACATACATATATGTCAGTGCATATCCAGATCTGTACTCGTATATTCAAAGGGACGACATCTATTTATCATCTAATGCAATGCGCCATTCGCAAACCATATGTGCGTGACTATACTATGAATTCCTTTTAGAGACGTCCCCTAACCCAAAAATCCATTAGATATAATGTTATTCTTTCTGGAATTTCAGTGATCTAAAACCATATAGACATAATGTACATAAATAGAGATTTGCAACAAATTAGATAAACTTACAGTGTTTTCTTAAATATTAATATTATTAAGTACAAATAGTGCTTTATTCCAAATAATGATTAAATGAGACGCTCATTAAATTTAGACTAAAGATACAAATTTCAAAAAAATATAGTATTACCGTACTTGTATACGTATTTAATAATATGTGTATATTTTCTGTATTTCTTAAAAAAAACCTTACACTAGGCTATTTTGACATAAACATTCTTCCTACTGGGAATTCAGCTTGAGGGTAATGTATTCGCATATTATATCTAATGTTCTTTCTACCCCAGGGCTCTACACACATCATCTAGCGCCCCTAGTACATTGACATGGTTCGTTACGTCACCCGATATAGCCAGTGTTTAGAGTGTGTCCATTATCCCATAGCTCGTCACCACGTGTGTGTGTACATGTGTGTGTGTGTGCCTGCTGGGTCCGGTAGAGATAAACCGGAACAGATTTCCCGTCGTCCTCGACACGTTTCACGGTGCATGATCCCGATGGATAGACCGGAGGGACGGATTATATATACATAACATACACACACTCACGTGTATATATATGTAGTTGTATTAAACGGAGAACAACGTGCGAATTAGACCATATACAAGCTTTCACTTGCCAGGCATGTATATCAGCAGATTTCAGTTGTTTTCCATTATATAAATTATAATACTGTAATTATATTACAATATATAACTTAAAAATAAAGATGTACTGTTTATTTAAGAATCTTAGACTTAAATATGTAGGTATTTTAATAAAGTATAGTATTAAAATATAATCTTTATGTTTAAACGATACTAAATAAAATTGTAATATTTAATATCTAGAAGAGTCAATATTCTTGTAGTTAGTTTATTTTTAGTTATATTTAAGTTAAATTCAATAAATTCGGTCAGCATGTCAAGTAGAATTTAGCATGATAATACGTTTGTATCAATAAACAGTAGGTACCCATATGTATCTATGTATACGAGTATTAATACATCACACATATATTCACATACAAATACCGATGATCGACATTATTTATTGTTCACGTGACTGACATTTCCATGTCAGTCCGGCCGGATCCGTATATCCGTTTCCATACATCCGCCTGTGACATTCAAAATGGCGATCACACCAGACCTACCATAGTCACTCTGTATAATACTGAATTTAATAAAGTGTTGACGAAACGACGGTATAAAGAATGAAATATTACATCTGCGCGTAGATTTGGTAATATCTCGTCTTCTGCCCTATTTTCACATTCCAAATTTCCAAGAATAAATCACACAGAGTTTTGAACAAAAACGTAAATGGAATAAAGCTTTAAGAAGTACATAGAAATGACAGATATTAAAACATGAAATCGGATTAAAACAATTTCACTCGTAATGAAATATATTTGTAAAATTATTGATCGTGAGAGTTTTGGATTGCCGAATTATTAACGTCAATTTACTCTGGGTTTTAATAGGCTATAAGTTGAAGACAAGTAACTGTGACAGCCGTATAAAAAACTTATTTCATTTACTAAAAAGATTTCTAGTGAATATCTTCTCGAATATTAGTTTTTCTATGGATATTTTTATAATATTTTCCTGCATAATACAGAAATTACACTGGAAAATATGTGCAGACAGATATTAAATATTGTGCTTGTCGATTTTAGTAAAAAGAAAGTCGGAGCAAGATCCTGCAGACACGGACAAGAATTTTGCTTGTTTTTCTGCATACATTGTTTAGTACGGTACGGCGCAGTGTACTTGATGTGCCATTTTATTTGCACTGTGACTGTGTTTTCCAAATGGCTGACTATGAATAAAAATTACGGAATGTTTTCTGCTTGTTTTGCGTGAAAAACCGTATGCTACCGTCGGTGCACCGGGTGATAAATTTTCCGTGGAATGAGGATTTAAATAATTGCTAATTTCATTTGTATACATGTATGCGACCGCACACATGGAATGTAGTAAAATATATTATATTTAATGATGATAAATTAAATGTTAAAATTAATTTTTATTCCAAGTTGTATTAAAAATAAAACTGTTGCTATATATCTTGTACTTGCTTTTTTATAAGTGTATCTTATATAATTATTTATTTTGTGTTACAATATTATTTGATACTTTGACTTTAGAGAATCAGTACTTTGTTTGGGAGTGTGTAAGCTAGTTAGAATATAACTGGTCATGGAAGTATGATATATATTTGAACTATGACTAACCTGTAACCACTGTACGATGACCCGGGCGACTGTCTGATCCGGGAGCGGCGGCGGTGGTGTAGCGGCACTGCACTGCTGCAACAGGGCTGCCAACTGTGCGGCCGCCTCGCGCACCCCTTGGTGTTGGTGTTGGGACACTGTGGTGTTGGCTCCCTGCTCGCCTAGTGCACTGTTGCCTGTAACATGTACATACATGTCACCATATACATACAATATCAATTTACACTATTTGTCCAGTACCAAACAATATCACATAAAAACACATTATTTATTCACTGTTTCAAATATTCAATATTTTATATTTTCCAGCCTAGTTATCCATATCAATGATTCGTTTGGTCTCCCTTCATTCAATTTTGTTTGCATACAGTGTGAAATGATATATATTTTTGTAGTTTTGCCAAGACTAAAATCTTCGTCTAGTCAGCATATTTTTCTGGCAGACATATGGGTAATAACCCTTATGTGAGGACACTGGAAATACAGTGGGGGCAGGGGCACAATGACTTTGGGTCAGCCACTGTGCTAGGCCGGTACGAATGTTGAACCGCGCGGGTTAAACGTAATTTGGAACACGGCCAAATGCGATATACGTACGTGGCATTGCAAAGTTCATTAACATTTAAAGCGATTTAAATGAAGAGTGACAATGCATACACCGGATTAAAAATTCAAATCACACCAACGTCGTCAGTACCGCTGTCGGAGCGGGTGTTGTCATTTACTGGCAGTGTTGATGGAATCCAAACACATCTATTCATATGCATGTGCATACAGGTATACATACACATACATTCATATAAACGTGATACATGATATAAACATTCACACATTCAAATGTATACTGTACATAAAATACAGACAGAGATATCAGTGAATAGAACGAGACGGACTATTCTTGAAACAAGGAGAGAAAACCTACGATTTTCAGTCCCGAAGAAACTAGTTATGAATAAAATATCACTGTGGAATTCATAGAACATTTTCAAGAAATAACATTTTCAACTGTAGTAAACTTGTGTTGATTTAACACTGTTTAAAAGTTTGTGAGTATTCAGATGAATCTGGTGTGACGATAGAACGACTGGCGAAAAGATAATTGTGATAATTTATGCTTGGTAGGGATGCGCCGCTAGAGTATGCAATGAGTGCATCGTGCACGAGCGACACTAAATTAGCAGCGCCTGAAATACAGCATTATTTAATGTTATTCTGGCAGATAAATAATGATATTTTATTAAGTTAACACAAGTCAGAAGTCACTGATTTTGTTCCATAGACTATTCATCTCTTATCCACATACAATATCGCTTAATTATTTTTCTCAATGCACACATGTATTTTAACGAATATTATAACAACATATAATGCATTATTTATTTTTTCTACAAGATTTACAGTGACGATAATATTAACACATTACAGCAAAAAAAAACGCAAAAAAAACGCAACATCACGCTATATCCCAGTTGCCCGGGGTAGCACAATTAAGCATTTATTAACGTCCATCAGCGGAGTTGCCAGTTCACACCAGGACGGCACCTACAGTTTTTTGTGGAATGCGAACCACATGTATAGCAATGTTCTAGACGGGAATCGAACCCGCACTTGTTTATATAACCATGTTGCCATGGTTATTTCTTCAGTTTTGCAGGCATATGCCTACATCCCTGCGACCACACTGCCATATTACAGCATGTTGTGTATAATATTCCGTTGCTATATCCTTGTATACACGTTATACTTACATACAGCTATAAATTCTGATAAAATTGTATCGAAAAATATAAAAGACCAATGCAGTCTGGGTAGGATGGTTCGTGACAAGTTTCCACCTGAGTATTTTACAAAAATAGATCGTGCCCGCTACACAATTCTCTTCCAATTTTACGCCACACAAGCCTGGAGATACACCGGGCGTAGTAAAGCTATGACACTGTCAGAGACACGACCTCAAAACTTCCGTCCTTTCAATAACGATAAAAAAATGTTACAATACACCTGATTGATGCATTCACCAACCCCCGCTCCCAGACGAATATTATAAACCAGTGTCGTACGTCACTCACAGAGTACAGGGGTGTACGAAATTGATAAAGATAACATACTGGGGCATATTTCTTCTGCCATCTCCAAAATATGTTAAACCTGCATGTAGTCAATTTATTGCAAATTGCGTTTAGACCCTATTGCACATGAACTGAGATATATTTATATATTGAATCTAAAAATTTTAGATCAAAAATACCACAGGTACAAATTCCCAATAGTTCGTATATTTCCTAAATTACCAGTACATATAAACCAGTATATATCATATTATTTTAATAGCTATAAACCTATTCTACTGCTAGTACTTTGCTCAGTATACCGAAAGTACCATTGGTACAAATTCTCAGTAATAAAACTCAAGTATAGTTCTGTTACAGGCATCAAGTACTATCGATATACTGTTACACCTGTGTCTCGGGTGCTTACGACTAAACAATAAAATGCACTTAGTTCAAATCCCGCCTTGTCCCAATTCCACGCCAATGTCAGTCCATTTTTTCCCTACTTCATACTTTGTTTTCGTTTTTATCCCCTCGCCCAGGAGCTCTCCGTTTCCTTCGTTTCTGACAATTCAATTAAAACATAAAACCCGAAACTTCCTTTAATAGGATTATATTGGTTATAGCAAAGCTTTGAAAACAAACTTTATTTGCGCATGTGTTTTCTAGTGAGCAATTATTTTTTTTCTTCTGCGAATAAATTGTTGTTGTTGACTACTACTTAGAGGTTAATTAAAAGTTGTAATTTGAATGATTAATAAACTGAGTTTTTACATAAACGATTATAGACAAGATAAGTACATTTATGTTATGTATATTATGAAATATGTTGTCTTAATACTAATTATGAATAATATTTTTAGTAAATTCAAATTTATTCAAAACTCTCTCTCAGTTAATCTTAGAATACTTTAATATTATTAAGGACAGAACAAGTTACTACGGGAATTAAAATCGATATTAAAGTTAGAATTAAGTTTGTTGGATTAAATCAAATTATGTATTTCAAAGAGTACGAAAGATTAATATCTTATAATGTCTTAATATTTCACGTATACAGTAAAGTCTGATTATAACGACATCGAAGGGATCCTAAAAATTTCGTCGCTATAGACGAAGATCGCTATAACCAATAAAAGTAAAATAACTTCACTTCACGTATAATTTTGTCACTGTAAACTAATGCTAATAACAAAATTCTTACAACAAAAATAATAGCTTACGAATAGTTGCCACGATAGATAATATGAGTATAATACACTGTTTCTATTTTCTAGATTTTCTAGAACACTTACTGTGCACTGTTGCTGGATCCACGGCGGTATCCCGGAGTCCACCGGAATGACAAACGTTGAACAACCACCAGCGTGTCATCCGGAAACAGCGTGTGCTTTCCGGGCAAACAAGCCCGAACTAATAACTTTTAAAACTGATTTACGCACAAACACACTCACGGCTACCAACAATGGATCGAAAAATAACGAAAACAGCTACAGCTATAGCGATCACTCATCGTCAGTTAAATTAACACTTTTGTTTCATTTGGTGAATGAGTTCACTGCCTTTTATTTTGCCCGTGTTTGTGTGTGTGTTCTTCTTTTGTTTTAAATAACAACCAATAAAAGAAGTACAAAAACAAATGTTATTAGCAGCAGTAGTGGCACTGAGGGTACAACAATATTTCACAAACGTCAGAACCATTTTGCTTCACACACATGCATGCATACACACACATACACGCACGCAGGGTAACCATGGCACACTATAATCTGGCGAGCGCACAGCAGTACAGCAGGAAATAACAATGGAAGACTATAGCAGGTATACACAAGGTCGACGTGATGTGTTTGTTTCTGATTGCTAATTCTGTTTTCTGCTGGTACAAATACATCACACTAGTACGAATTCTATATAATACGAATTTTGCCACGAATACGAATTCCCACTAGTATATATATTTAATTACAACCTCAGTATTTTGTGAGCTTTTTCCCAGTACTCCGAATAGTAACTAACACATCTTATTTTCGATTACATGGGAAAATCTGAAGTAGTAAGATTAACTTTTATTAGAATTTAATTGAGGGACATACGAAGCAATGATACGTTGTTCTGGCCTGATGGATATCTGTTGTTTTACACAAAGTATTACGAAAGAACCCGTTCTAGACTAACTGTACCGTACTGTACTACAGTGTATATACTTGCATATGCACTCTGGTTTAACTACGCGAATAACTAACTAATTGCAAATAATTTACTAATGTTCACGGCCTACTTGACTGATGATATACTAATCACTGTCAGATTTCAATGACTCTGAATGTATTATATGTTATAAATTGACTCCGCGTGACTAATACACCTGCGCAGGGAACGAAGAGTAATTAATGATTATGTAAAATGACACTGAACATGAGTCATGAGGAAAATAAATGAATAATTTCTGTAAAAATTTTACAATTACCATTGTATAAATTTTATAAAATTCTTCAAGACAGAAAATATTATTACATTATAAATTATACAAAAAAAAGATTCATTGTAATATTTTTACACTGTAATTTTAAAACACAAAAGTACTTTTTTCAAATTCTTGTAAATTTGTTTATTTTATATTAGTTTGAAACTTTAACAAAACACTGCGACCATTGTTTAAAAAAAAAAAACAAAAAAATTGCTACATATTATATGAGTACATCGACCTCCGTTGCGAATTTTTTCTAGTTAAAATTAAAAATCAATATATTTTGCTACCATTCCTACAAATAATATCATTTTTAATATTGTGTTGTATATTTCTATTTGTTTTTCTCTAAATTCCACATTTAATATTGATATTTATATGCTTTTATAAATTAATTTATTTTATACTCATTACTATAAAACCCAATACGCCCCCGCCGGAACTTTTTGCACGGACAGCTATGGTTGCTTTAATGAAATATCCCAATGATGTGCGTACGAAATCGACAGAGATAAATCTTGTTCAAACTAGTGGCAGTAGTAAAACGGCATTGGTTGCAATTCGTCGATAATTCCTCGAGTCGAATTGTAAGCTACCAGTGTCCCATGTGATTGTAGCACTGCTATCCACAGATAAAACACATCACATCAATTTAACTTTAACGTTTCAACTATTCACCAGATCCCGATTCGATTCTTAACTCTTGCACGTGACCCACTGATTTTACAGCTAACACAGAGTTTACGATATAATCATAAAATTTTTAGAGCTAACTCATACGATATGAAACTCTAATTTTAATAGTTTTCTATTATGAACATTTAATGCCTACCCGTGTTTTACTACCAAACTAAACTTACTCATTTACTGGAGAATTTAAAATTAATAATAATCGCGTTATTAAACGTATTTTATAGAGTTGAGTTAAGAGAAATTTAACTGGATTTTTATAGAGAAATTTTTATGATTTAATATTAATAGATAATAAGTTAATATGTTAATTATTACTGAATTATTTTTACAATTATGCCACGAATGCTAAACGATTATCGGAGAAAATTTATATCGTATATAATTTCACTGGGCAATATTTGGTATAAAAAGTATATTAATAAAATACAGATACCTGAAAATGCGACTAGTAAAATTAAAATCGATTTTAAAGTACTAGTACTAAATTAGACCTGAGATATCATAGAAGCCTATTCATCAAACAAAAAAATATCTTCAATCACATTTTTAAAAATAATTTAACACAAATTTCTGCAACAAACTATTTTTAATAAACGCACAATGTATCACTAAACAAAGAGAGCACAATTCATACACACATTAAAATAAAACAAATGTATTCACAAAAACAAAAACGCACAGCTGTCAAACAACAATGAAAAAAAAGTTGCACATCGCGTCGGTGTTATGTCACGTCGCGGCTTGCTATGATGTGTATGTTGCACACCTGTTGAAGGGGAGAGACGCACGGCGTCGTTATATGAAACTTGTGGTCACTACCCCTGCGATACGAACGTAACGGACGCCGAATTCGCACTAACGTCGAGGCGTCGCGATACCCTACAACGACGACAGCATCCCCTGCGGCGCGTCGGAAAGCACATCACACCATTATATAGGTCAGGACGGAGTTTCTGTATGGAATGTGTACAACAATTTCTCTCCAACTCTCTCTATTTCTTTCTATTCTGTATATTTGTTTATGTCTGTGTGATATTTTTTTCTTTTAATACATTGAATCTTTAGAATTATTATTTCTCAGCTAAAATGTTTTTTTTTTCTTTTCTGTCTCTGTTACTTTCCTATTAACAAGCTCACTATTTCCCCCTTCGTTCATTCGCTGTCTTATTTTTTTATCCTAATCGCCCCTTCTCACTCTACTTTCGTGTCTTTGTCTATCTTTCTTCTCCTTCCCCATCATCCTGGCAGGGTTGCGGTCGTGTAACTTTATACATTATACTAAACGAAATATGCTGACGAGAAATGAACACGAGCTATGCGAAAATTTTCGCCACCCCGGGGGAGTTATGTTCTTTTGTTAGTAGTGCACAGGAATGACGGGTAATGTTAAAATACGTAGTAAAACATACCGCAACCAGCCAACTGTACTAACTATATAGCATCATTTAAATAATTAAAATATTCTACGTACACTGAAACAGAAGAACAAAAATATTTTCCTTTAAAATGTATCATATTATTATTTGAAATTGTCTGTATTTACTCAGCATATTCATATATACGAACATATATGAATAAATAAAGAAAATAATTACAATATTTGATAATAATGAGCACTACTGTATCTTTTGCAGGAATCCTGCGCTATTGGAACTAAAATTATGCTCCTTAGATACTTGAGAGCTGCAACCCGCACGACACATAAGTAATGCTTGCTGCATTCGTGCAATAAATCCAGACACACTGAGATGAGAGTCTCTATAGACATAATTACTGCAACTGTAATTAATTTTCTTGTGAAAAGTGCGAACTTTCGACATTTAGCTTTAATTAAAAACGATATAATGAACTCCTCTGCACGCGAAATAAAAAGTAATTAGGGCCGTATTCAGTGAAAAAATGACAAGAATATAAAAATATGTAACAAAGTTACAAATTTGTAATTATTTGTTTATTATTAAATATGGAATAACATCGCATCGTATTTATTACAAAATAAAAAGATTTTAAATGTACAATCAAAATATTCAATTACAATGAATATGCGAAAAGTGTTATCTGTTGTAAGTGAAATCAGACAAAATATTTCAATACGGGCCAGTATTATGTGTCATTAGGGAAAAGAGATGAATGAGTGGGCAGAACATAATTGATAAATTAAATGATACACAATAGGAAACAATGTACATTTTATATTTATATCGCAAAATAGAACAAAATCTATTTTTTTTGTAATTACTGACCATACTTAACAGTGTAATTTATTCATATTCCAAACATGTATCAAGTGTTGTCTATTTCTATCTTTGTTGGTAGTTGAATTGGCATATTTACAATCATATCACGTATTTATAGATAATTATAGATATCCTGCATAACATACAATAAGAATAAAAACCTTTGTATATAGACATTTTCTGTATGAATATTTCAGTCGTAAAATTTTTTTAGTACGTGTATTTTTATTAACTTTAGGTTACAAGAAAAAACAATTTTTATTTGTTGTCATGTTTGAACAAACATAATTTATACATGTAAACATAAATTTCGTTTCAAGGCAATCCAGGTAGTATCTTTTATCACTTTAATTATATTTAATCTTCTTCAAACTTACTGATAACGCATCTAATATTCATGTATACAGCATACAGTTTAAATGTTCAGAAAAAGTTTAAAACAAATTATCATAAGGTAGTAAAACAAGCCAATAAACAAAGAATATATTATATCTAACCTGAAATAATTCCATCCATTTCTAAAAGAGCTGCTTCAAGTAGTTTGCTGGCTTCAATCTGTGGCGAAACCGCTGGCACTTCGTCATTATTGGGGTTTTCAGATTTACCCATCTCTTCAAACAATATTTGCCGTATTTGCTCCAGTGTCTTTTATTTATTAAAAAACAATACGGTACAAAAATATTTATAAAACTATTAGTTTGCGAGGTTAATTTTTAACACTTCAGTCTTTAGCACATTATACTTGTAAACTGTTACAAAACTTTGTAATTTCTATCTATCGAAGTTATTATAAATACTGGAATTGTAAAAGTTACCCGGCTAGTGAATTTATTGTCGCGAAAAAAACCCACATGACAAAACATGTACGGAAAAAATTAAATGAAACGAAAACAACCTTGAAAGAAGATCGTCAACAAACGACTGTCAGTTTGCACAAGCTAAAAATGTAGATGCGAGAGCCATCTGGCGAGAATGTATATAACTAGAAGGTAATAATTGACTCACTTGTAAATTTATATGATTTTTGTTACATTTAACATGAAGTGGTGTAAACAAAAGTATGTCAAATTTAAAATAAATATAATAATAAGTAAACTATGTATACTGTTATGAAAAATTATAATATTTATTTATCAAGGTCAGTAAAAATAAGCAATCTCAAATGTTTGATTGTAGAAAAACACAATTTCATGTAAATATTATGTTGTCGTACAATTTCATGTTAGCTCCATCAAAATTCAAGTTTTGGCAGAAAGAAATATATATTTTTAAATAACACCACTATATTATTATATACATTTGCAGACATCGTGAATAAAAATTGCGATAAACATTTTGTTTATAATGCCAGTTCAGTTGGTTTAATACGTAAAATAACAGGGACACTGGTGCAGGGTAAAATAGCCAATTCAGTGACAACGGCCGAAACTAAATGTGGTGGTGTAACGTCATACATCAAGTTCAGTGGTGTGACAAATCTACTTTCCTTCCAATTCGCCAGGGGGCTTTTTCCTTCAAATGTATTTGTAGCGAATAGTTTATCAGGATCACCTATGAAATAATATCCATGACAAATATGAAGACAAATGTTCAAAATTAACTGCTAATATTCTACCTATTTCATTGTGAACTATCGAGTCGGTTTGGACTCGTTCGCAGAACTTATAAGTTTCGCAACACACCAGCACGGGTTTATTGAAAGATTGAGCTACAAGGGCCACTTGAGCAGTGCCGGCTCTGGACATCACGTAACCGTTAGCCAACAGAGAATGAGCGCCCAAGAGAACTTTCGTTACACGGCCCATTATGAAACTGGCTGCATTAATCAACACGTACGAACAATTGATTCCTGCATTCACTAGTTTCCTTAACATTTCACGACCTTCTAACAGTGGTCTCGCATCAACCACAACAACTTTAAATACTTTACCACTCTTATGGGCGTCCACTAAAATTTTCATTACAATAGATGAACTGAAAAATAAAAGTCTAATATTAATATACAATTCATCATAGGATGCGCAGAGATTTTCTTTACCATCCATATGTAAGAATAACATCCTTATTGTAAATCTTAGCTTGTACAGTGAGACTTATAGCTTGGTCTGCCATACCTATTTCATCATTGATATAAGTATCTATCCCTTCAAGTAATATAGCTTTCTTATCTTTATCAGACAGATTCGTATCCATCTGTGTCAATTGCCATTTGATATTCCTAACAGCGTTCGTCATCGAGACCGCTAGCGGTCTGCATTTCTGCAAGTAATTGGTTGAAGACTGCAGGTTAGCTTCTAAACTTCTACAGAACTCTTGCTGTGCTGGCGTTCTATAATCTGTCACTAAATGTTTAATGGCAGACAAGAGGGCGAGACATCGTGCATTTGAGCCTAAGATATTGTGCGACATATACTGAGCACCTAAACGAATAATGGCAGCATGCAGCCCAACAACCGCTGTGAGTTCTTTTGTCAAACTGGTACTATGATGCAAATACAAGTGGTTAAACAACTGTACTTGTTTCTGAAAATTCCCACCGGTCACAACGCTAATAGAATCTTTCCTAGTACTCATTCGTGCTACTTTCAGTGGCTCTTTACTTTTATCGAAAACTGTTTTTATTGGTTCTTTGCTTTTTTCAAAGTTCGTTTTATTTTTTCGGTTAAGTACTTTTGTATTTACTGCTGTTTGAGCTTCAATTTTCTTTTGTCGTTGTGCTTCTTGAATTGCACGTCGTTTAGCACGTAATTCCGCTTTGCTCTCATTATTTTCAGAATTTTCACAAGGTTTTTTAACGGGTTCAGTATCATTTTTACTGGAGTCATTTTTCTTGCCAGCTTCTGGCACTATTTTAACTGCATCAGCCGGTGGTTTTTCACCAGATTTTGCGGCAGCTTTAGCTAACCGTTGAGCTTCTTGTAAAGCTCTTCTCTGCGCTCGTAACTCAGCTTTTGACGGACCACCCTCAGCTGGAACTTTTGTGTCAGAAGATTTTTCTTTAACATTATTTATTGTTGTGCCATTATTTTTCTCCACTTTCACTACATTCTCAACTTTTGCTACTGGTTCTGGTTTTGTCACAGGTTGAGGAACATCTGGAGATTTCATTTCATTTTGTTTTGGGGCGTCTTTCTTTACGCCCTTGTTCTGTTTCTTTGCTTCTTTTCTTTTAGCTCTTGCAGCTGCTTTGTCTGCTGCTTCTGGCATATTTTGAGGTTTCCCTCCTTTATACAAAAATAAATTATTTATTTAATACCTCAAAACAGTTATAATATAAATAAAAAATGACATTTGACATTTCTAACCTGAATTTGGTTTCGGAGATTCCTTTTTTTCGCTTTCCATGCTAGCATGCACTCGAAATATACGTGATAAAAATATAAATGTAGATTATTAATGTTGAAATGTAGAAAATAGATTATTATTCACTTTTATGACACATTCACTATTTCCAGCTGTCAAAAGATGATGAAATATGTCATGAGTAAAATAGTCGTATTCATGAAGTAAATATTACTTTCACATATACTGAAACAGGTTGCATTGAAATTTTCAAAACAATTAAAGCTCTATTACATTTAATTAACGAAAATATTTGTTTTTTATTCAAATAAATTTTTCCGTTTTAGATTTAAATTTCATTAAGAACATTTAATTTAAAGATACATACTTATGCTTACCATGATGAAATTTACTATTAAATTGTGTAAAACAATATCAAACTAATTTGTTATTTTCAATCACGTCACACATTTTACAAATATGAATCTTACACCATGCAGTTTCTGAAAAATTTTAAGCTAAATTTGACTTTTGGTAAAAATCAATATCGATCCTCATAATTTATGCGAATTTCGACCTTTGTGACATCTAACTTCATCGTGTAACTGGTATAACCTCCAATTTATAGCTGAACAAATATATACGTAATCTTTTATTAAAGAAGATACAAATTACGAAAATTCATCATGTTTCGTATGGCTGGACTTCCTGAACGTGATTCTGTTGAAGAAAAAAGACGGACACGAGAAGCAGTTGTATCAAATTTGCTCGTGTTTGCATCACTTGTGGGCATTTTGCGATTAAGTAATTACTTGGCTTTTAAATATACTAAAACATGTTAACTAATATTGTATTTTCTTTGTTTCAGCTCCGTACATTATGAACAAAATAGCAGGATGAATGAATATTATTGTTAATAATTTATACACTTACCTATCTGTACATGCCGTCTTGAACGAACGTATTACACTGAATTTTTACCAGTTACCAATGTAATTCGTTACTAAATAAATATATACACTTTTATTAAATGTATTTTGTGTTTTTTTGTCTTGTCAGTTTATATGCTACCCCAGTTTCGTAACAAAGTTTATTGAAATAACGTAAAAATACAAAAGAACAAAAAATTTATACATAATAATAATAATAAAGAAAGGAACTATAGTTAAGAAATAAAATTAGCTTAACTTTTAAAATATCGTATTATATGTATGCATATGTACACTGAATAAGTATATGTATACTTTGTTAGTACAAAATAGTTATGTGCTAATTATTATCTGTAATATATATAGTAAATATTCATATAGATAGTATTATCATTTGGAACTACAACAAAATTCTAGAATAATATATGTATGTATGTATGTATGTTGTAATAATAAAGCTGGCCATTTTATTCTTTAATGAATCACTTTAATAATTTCATCGTCAATATCAAGAACATCATAGTACTATGATACACTTTGTACAATTACCAAATCCCTGACATAATTTCATTTATACAGGAATCCATTTCGAAATAAAATACGGTGAATATAAATTTATGTAATATTTATTATTTAATTTTATATAATACTTAACACTAAAATTATTCTACTTTTCATCATTCATCATCATAATTATGAAAAATGTTCAATAATAAATTAATGTTTTGTGAGGGGTGGGTTGGGAATA
>JAGJTL010000104.1:4289424-4313918 GCA_022063505.1 Calosoma granatense | reverse complement strand
ATATCATATATAAGCATGTATAAAAAGAGAATTATCAATCAACTAATTAAATTCAATCAACTGTGTACTATAGTAAAATCTAAGTTCATCTCTCATCATTATCATCATCATGATTTCTTAATAGATAGTAGCGTCAGGAGGGCTGGAGTGTTCAATGGGTTCTGGGGGGCGGAGCAGAGTGGCGCGGGGTTAAGTCCGAGACGGCACTTCTTGAGATCGTCACAGCGCATGCACACACACGCACGAGGCATGCGCACATTGTCAGTTTGCGCTTTTGTCATAATATTAATATATATATTTATGTACACGATTTGTATTTATTCGTTTTATATAATATTTATATGTAAATACATACTTTGACTTGGACGTTATATTTATATATACTTTATACAAACTGATTACTGTTATGTTGGTTTACTATTTACTGTATTTATTATTATGTACAAACGCGCGTTCCATTCGTTTCTCTTTTACCAAACGCCACACCATCGCACAACAACACTAGGTAATATTACTGGGATTTACAAGAGATGGGATGAGCGAGGGGGGAGCTGGGGTAGAGGAAGTGTGGAAGGGCAATTAACGTATGCTGTTTTATGTACATGTATGTAAGTGTATCTATGAATATTAGGGTATGTATGTACATGTACGTGTATGGTTTGTTTATGCAATGTATGTATATATGTATAGGAGAGTCTTTTTCAAGTAAAAACACTATGCACAATAATTGTCGCTCGGCGTTCGCAGACTAAATTCATCTGATTAGCCCTCATGTATAATTATAAAATACTCGTACATCATAATTTAACGATAGAGAAGGGCGCGGTAGTAAAAAATAACATAAAAAATAATAAAATCAAATTATTTATAAATGTGTGTGTGTATATGTGTGACACAAAGAGAGACCATAGTCTTTATCTCTCCAAGTGTTCTGGGTGTGTGTGTACTGAAGAAATGTATGAATGTTAAAGATATCTGTCGTACGTGTGTGTGTATGTGTGTAAATATAAAATAAAATTAATTGTATGCTTGTGTGATTTGTGTAAAATAATAATCATGTATTTAATATTCGAATGTAGCAACAAATGGTGCTTATGCAGCTATGCCGAACGTGTATCACCGTAAGTAGGGTAACGTATCCTTTCATGATTATACAAGTAATAACACAGCCACGCAAAGCCAAATACTTTTTGGGTACTCGTCATCATCATCATCATTATTAACATACGTCCTTACGTACATTCGCAGTAATAATAATAATAATAATAGTTCATTCAATTAATAAGTATAAATTAACAAATTCACTAGAACATCATTATCTCTTTCTCTCGTATTCCATTCAATTGCAATCATATTTATAATACAGAGCACATTTCTATTAATTATTTATTATTTAAACATATGTACAAGTGAAGTATGTTATGAGAGTATGTGTGTGTGTATGTGGGGGCGGGGGCTGGTAGTTTGTTTGTATGAGGGGGAGGGTGACGGAACATTGTATGTATGAATATATGCATATGTGTATGTGTCCGTCCGGTTTATAAGTCATCATCAATATGACAATCAACAAACAACAGTTCATTATCATCATCAGAGTACATATATAATCATCATCATCATCAGCAGCACTGTATGAAAAACAAACGTTTAATGTGTCAATGGTTTTTCTTTATTGAACAGTATTAAAATCTACGGTATTTTGCTCCTTTATACAAATAACTACACGTTTCTAGGTGTCGGCCACCTTGTCAAAGAGATATTTTTAACGTTAATGTTAAAAAGTTAAGTATACATATACACAATTACACTTTGAAATTTGTACGAGATTTCACATATACATTGCCGTTCATAGTAGATGCTTGAGCAATGTAATATGTATGTATGTAGTAGTAGTATTATGTTGTTGGTGGTGGTAGTAATAGTAGCGACAACAGCAGCAGCAACAGCAGCAGCAGCGGTCGGAATAGTAATGCAGCACCCAATAACATGATCGCAGGGTCCGCCGGTATAAAGGTAAGGATTGTACTACGAGTAGAACCTGGGTCGAGCTAACAGTCGGTACTACGGTACCACAGTTCAGTCAATATCAGCAATGACAAGTAGCACAGCTACTTGTCATCAGTACTAAGTAGTAGATGGATGAATCGTTGTTAACTTAGTGGTTTATTAGTACGAGGATCGTTGTGGATAGACGGAGCATATATGTGTGTATGTACGGACGCGTATTGTTAACAGAAGAAGGAGAAGTACGTACGTATGTTCAGCAAGGACGCGTTGTCATAGTTGCAAGATACCACGGTGGGACTAAGTACAAATGTTCACGAACGTTCGACGTCGGCACTCACCACTACAATTGTTCAACAAACTTGCTCAACTGGTCCTGCGGCGTCATCGGCGGCACATCACCACCTCCGTCGTTCTGCTGACCACCAGCACCGCCCGCCGGCGACGCATGCGGATGGAGACCGCCCACATGGTTGTTCTGGCCAGGTGCACCACCTCCCGCGGCCGTACCGCCGAGCAGCATTTCGGAGGCAGCGGCCAGATCGTGTGGCGAGGGCGCAGGGCCCTGGGGGCCGCGTGGACTTGGCACTGGTTGCTGGTTGCGCGGACTTGGAGCGGGCCGTGGCGATGGATTGGGTTGCGGACTTCTGATGGGCGGCGGACTGCGTACACTCTGCATCAACTGTTGCTGTTGTTGCACGGTGATGCCGCTGGCTGTCAGCGCGCCATGCGGTGGACCCATGACACCTTGCGGTGAGGGGACAGGCGGTGGTGTAGGTTTCAAGCCCTGCATATTACCGTACGGTGGTTGGTCACTGAACGCGTTGTTGTAACCCAGGTGCGGTTGCCGGATACCGGGTAACCGTTGTTGGTAAGGTGGGGCGGGCGGTTGTTGGAACTGACCGCCGCCGTGTTGTTGCTGTTGCGTCTGTTGTTGCTGCTGTTGTTGTTGCTGCTGTTGCTGACGCAACGCTAGGAACTGGTGGTTGCGGTACCACTGTTGCTGTTGCGCTGACATAGGTTGCGTACCTGGTTGGGCGCCTGCTTGTTGACCACCAAGCATCGCTTGCATCTGCTGCATGCGGCCCTGTTGCTGTTGTTGTTGTTGCTGCTGCTGTTGTTGTTGTTGTTGGTTGAGCATATGTTGCAACTGTGGTGGACCGCCTACTACACCTTGGCCGCTTCCTTGCTGAGCTGCTGCTTGTGCCTAGAGAAGAAAATACACTTGTTATACCTTAAGTATTCCCGTGGAAGTACGTTCTCATATTTGTTACTTCTAAAGAAATATGCTTATAAAACAAAGCAAGACTTGTTACATAATTGTTAAAATATTCAACGTACTTGTCTCTGCTTTATGAAAGCTGCCATCAGTTGTGGGTTAGATTTCAGTATGGCGAGTATCTGTTGCTGTTGTTCCGGTGACTGTGGAGAGCGGAGTGTGTGCATCAGCTGTTGGAGTGCCTGTTTGTGCAGGCCTGAACCTGCGGTGCCGGCACTAGCCAATCCAGCGGCGACAGGTCGTACAGCACCGCCCGGTTGTGCACCCTGTAGCGGTCCGCCAGCGCCCAGACTAAGCACCTGACCCTGAGGTTGAAGGAGCTGTGGCCCAGGTTGTCGGACACCGGGAGCCGCACCGCTAGGATACCGTGGTTGCCACTGTTCCATGGGCAACAAGTTGCCACCTAGATATACGACACAAGCATTAAAACAAATATAACAAACATTTACACGAACATTTCTCATCATATAACTCAAGTCACGCATTCCTAATTTATTATGTATAAATCAATTTTATTCACTCTTGTGGTAGCTGTTGGAACTAAAGAAAATGAATACTTCTCTTTATTGATTATGTAAATATGTTTGAATATAAAATCTGATGTAATACTTCTTGTTACTGTGCATATACACAAAACATTATCAGCATTTCAAGAACTAAAACTGATATCTGTATTAAAGCAATTATAATTAATGTAAAGCAGATATGAATTTAGTTTTCGCTCAGTTATATGCATAAGTAAGAACATTATTACAGGTATTTAGGAGTATGTTTGTTTATTGAAACTTACCTTGTGCTGCCCCCAGATGACTCATGGCACGTTGCATCGGTGGCGGTGGCATGTTGGGGCCTTGCACAGCATTGCCAGGTGCCACTTTGCCGAAACCGTGCGGTGCTTGTTGGCGTGCCGCCTCCTCCTGTACTTGTTTAACCACCTGGAGCACGTTGGCGGGTGGTGTTTGTGTGCCAGGTTTGTGTCCGATGCCTGGTTGGTGTGGTGACTGCATGCCGCCTAGGCCGCCGCCAGCATTCAAGCCTGCTGCTCCCATGCCGCCGGCGGGGCTGACTGCACCCGGACCAACAGATGTAGGCCCCGTTGCCATTGGTGAGACCGCGTTGCCTGGCACTGTTGTTGTCGGGGCCGCTGTTCGTGTGTTCATGACGGCCATTCGTCGTCGCAACAGTTGCGCCTGTTGCAGTCGCTGTTGGAGTTGTTGCTGTTTCATCTTGTACTTGATGTTCGAACAGAACGGCACAGGACATTTGCCCTCGAGACAATGTTTCGCATGGTAACAACACAACGCGATCAACTGTTTGCAAATCGGACAACCACCGTTCGTTTTTCGTTTGCACACCTTCGTATGCGTAACGACACGTTTCATACGCTGACAGCTCGGTAGTCGACAGTTCGCGTCGCGACACTGGCACGCATGCACCAGAGACTGGATGCACCGTTGGATGGAGAGTTTGCGTGCTTCTTGCGGGTTCGCCTGTTTCTGGTCGGCTGGCGATGAGCCATCGTCCAGATCTAAGCCGAGTTTTTCCATTTTATGCGGATGACCGTCCTTCTCGTAACACTGTATACACAAATCGAAATCGTCGCACACCGTACAATGGTAACGCGTCTCAACGTGTCCTTTACAATTGTTGCACGTGTACACAAACTTGTCCTGTCCCTGATTGTGGAGTTCGTATAACATGGACATTGTGCTGAACTTTGCGCGCCGTAAAGACGAGAACTCGTAATGTCGTTCACGTGCCATCGTTAAGAACGCGTCACGGCCGTCCATTAAATCACAGTTTATAAAAGGATCCGGATCCTGGATGGGCTGAAAGCGAAAATTTATATTATGACCTATGTTTGTGGTAAGTGAAGTAAGTATAAACTCTAAATAAATGCACGATGTACGATGAGTGTTAAGATGATGGCAGAAAATTAACTGAATATAAAGCGCAGTTGGTAGTACAGTTATTAGTGTACTAATGACAAGTAAATAATTCGGAGCAAGTGTGTAGAAATACACTACTACAATTAAACAGAATAGCAATTACTGATAAACAACTGAATAATATGAAGCGCGTCTACTAGAAGTCTTCAGGTCGGGAACTAATATGAGAATAAACAAGTCGTGTTACCGAACACTGCTTATATACCAGCAGAGTACACATGTACATGCAAGAGAAATATAACAATAGTTACACACACACACAAAATAATTGTTTATATAACATTAAGATAAGAGCTCATGTAGTGTATTATCAAAACACATTGCAATGTGCAACATAAACATATTATTCACACTGAAATTGTGCAGAAAAATTACGAAGTTATGAATCATTAATAATAATAAACGACGATAAAAACAAATAATTAACACACAAGTGTAGCCAATTAACAGTAATTTTACGAACTATTACTTGTAATTTATTACGTTTAAAACTAGCAGAACACGAACATAAATAACAGAAATATTATAGCTGGTTTGAACAAGAAACATACTACTTTATCTTTAGAATAATCTATTGGTGTAACCTTGTGATTATTAATTAACAAAAACATGTAATCTAATTACCAAGTCACGGATAAACATACACAGGATTATATTGAGAGAAAATAGAAGACTTGTGTACTTACTGCTAAGCTAGCTGCTGACTGCGCTGAATGCAGACGAATCACAAAAAATACTTCTTTGTGTTTCTCCATCGTTGCAAATATTTTCGCTGATAGATCGTTGCCTGTTTGAGGAGTGTTGGACTTTTTACTGTTTTTCCGTTGGTTCGCTTTGGATTTACTGCTTTTCTTCGCTTTCTTTTGACCCTTCTTCTTACCGTCAAGGCCCGTTTCACTCTCCTCCGTTAACGATAGTATCTGTCATAGTACAACAATGTATATGAATTAGTTTTATATTATACATTTGTGTACTAATCTCATCCGTAGTAAAAATGGATCGAATATTTAACAATTGAAACATACGTTCACAAAAATACTTTTTCTTTATTAAATGCGTAGAGACTTGTTTAATTACTTAAAACATTTTTAACTGCATAAACAATAATAATAACGATTTTGAGCGTTGTTGAATAAATGTATAGCAACGACAGCTAGCTGTTACTAAGGTGATACAATGAGCATCACAATATGTAAATAAATAAAAAATAAAGTGTTTTTCGATCTTAAAGCTTTTAATTAAGTACTCATCAATTGTGTACACTGCACAACTATTTACCAACAAACGTAACCGTAATTTAACAGAGAAAATAATTCAGAAAGTTTACTTATTATACAATGATATTAATAAGATATTTTAGTATTTTTACAATATTTACCGCATTAGCAGCTGCTTCGGCTGCTTCCGCTTGTTTTCGTTTCTCTTCTTCCTCCTGGTCTAACTCTTTGATACTCTCTTCCAGGACATTCGGCCAGAAATCACCCTCAAAGTAGGGCAAATCAGCCGCCGAACTTAGCTTATCTTCCATGGCCTGTTTCAAGATATCCTACGTGGCAAAAATACAAAGAATGCATTGTATAACATCCGCAAGTAACTGTAAATATTTATCATGAAATTCAATACAGACATTTATGCATCATACACGCATGTACGACGTTCAATTAAATGCTACAATAACATAATTCCTGCGGAAGTTATTGTTAGTGTATATAGAAGTTGTGTTGCAATATATTATAGATAGTGTGCAGGTGCTTATCACTGTGTGAACAGTTATCGCCTCACATTATTGCCTCATGAGTTTATTGTTATCATTCAGGTAGGACTGTAAATATGTATATACATATTTTCACACTGAATCATATATTTTTCTATTCTAATTCTCACATATTTTAATTATGACTGTTTTAATATGTTATTTTCGCATTAGTAAACTGGCAAATATTAATAATCAGTAGAATATGTAAACATATAAAAATGTTATTCAAATAATAATGGTAAACTATGACTAATACGACAGATTTAAATTTTATTATATATTTTCCTAGTGAGATATATTAAATATAATAATTACTCACTTTGTAGTCCAGGACGATACGTTCAATGATGCCTTTGTCCAGCATCTTCTTGTACCAGTCTTGCAGTCTCTTCGGTTTTGGGATCTTCTGTTCGGCCGGATGACAGTGGAAGATATAGTCGTCCCCTTCGGACGGTGGACACGCCCAGATATGCGCCATTGTGTAACCCAGTTGTTTCACGTAGTCCATGTAGCCGAGCAGGATTTCATGATACACAGCCGTACGGAATTGTCGCGGTTTAAAGAAATGCACCGAGTCCAAGTAGGCAATGTACACACGCCGTGTATTCGGCGCTGGACAATCTGAACCGTATTCCTGCACGTGCATACCGAAAAAACATACGTCCGTGCCGTCAACTTCTTCGAACGCGAACAATGCTTTCGCCCGGTACGGGAACTCCGAGGAAAGTTCACCATTCTCAACGAAACGACCTCGCATACCCGGCTTAACTTCAACAACTTTTTCCGAACTGGACACAACACGTATATGCACCTCACCGGCACCCGCTTCCTTCTTCTTCAGGAAATTGTTCACCCTATTCTCGATGTACATGCCAAGCTTGGTGATTGTTAAACGCTTGGCGTTGAATTTGTTCTCTTTCCGTTTCATGCCTTTCTTCTTCAGACAGTTGTCACATACGAAACCAATGGGCCAGATGGCGTCCATGTGCAGTACACAGATCTGATGTAACTTTCGGCCACAATCACCGCACAGGACAAAGTGTTCCAACTCGAGATGATCGTTCTTCATCTCCTTGAATTCGTCTTTCTTTATTGCCCTGCATTTGTATATACGAGAATATTAGTCAATGATACAATGTGAGAGACATAATATTGGGAAATATGAATCCACGATGCTCGGCACTGCGCAATGTGGATCACATTCTAAACGTTATACTTACGTTTGTGCCTGTGTTGGATCGTCGCCCAATGTGACCGTATCGCCTGGGATGTCGTTGAAGCATTTCTGGCAGAACGTGTATCTGTCGGATCCAAGCCCGTACGCCTTTAGACTGTGCGTTCGTACACACACACACAACGATAGACAGACAGAGAGAGAGAGAGAGAAAGAGACAGAGAGAGAGATGGATGTGAATGACAGTGTGTGTATGTATGTGTGTGTTTGTGAAGATCAAGCAGCAGGAGCAGCATCATCATCATCATCATCAGTAGCAGACAGGCAGGCAGGTAGATGTTATTGCACCCACGGGAACCACAAATGAACGGACAAACAAACAGACACAGTGTTAGCCACAATAAGCAGTGATTGATCATCTCATATGTATGTATGTATAAACCATGACAAGTGATAATGTGAATATGATTACTGATTAATGTGAAAGGGATATATTAATCTTATATGATCTTATTCTATTCACTTCGATTCACCATGTTAATAACGGCGGTATTCATGTATTCATTAAAAGCTTGAGTTTGAAACGTGCACATACAAATCATGTGTTATGGAATTAAATGCAATTATTATTAAGTAAATATATAAATATTATTGTCGCATGACTGTGGATTATGAGTGAATCATTATAGTACATTAAAATATATTCTAATTCTGTAATGTACACTGTTCCAAGTTCAAGTAAAAAAATCTGTTAAATGTTTATTGTTTACAGTAATTGTTCTAATTGGTAATAATGTACATTACAGAATTATTAGTCATGTTAATAACAAGAGCAACGGTAGCAGCACATACCTATTCTGATAGCTGTAGTATTTGGCGTCACGTGGTATGGTACACAGTTGTTTACCAAAACAGCACAGCACCTGAGGGTTGAATGTATACTTTCGGCCACAACAGTAGCCTAACGCCTGCATTACCGGATCAATTTCTTGTTCGAATACCTCCGATAACTAGAACGAAAAATATTTATATAAAATCAAGCTTAACATTCATACTTTCTCGCATGTTATTTGCAATTTAAATTATAATTAACAAGGCTATGTTAGCTAAGATTGGTGAATGAAGATGCAAGTATGAAACTAACACTGATTGAATGAACTTACCTTGGTGCAATACCTGTACACTCGACTTGTTTTACGGTTGTACAGCCACGCGTTATCAAACATTAACCACACGTCGTCTACATACTCCCACGGATCGTTGTACTGGCCGATGTCCAGTTTCCGTTTGATCGTGGACAGATCCATGGGTTTCTTGACAATGTCAAAGTAATCTGGAATGCCCAATGCTTGTGGATCGACGGGTTGTCGGAATGGTAAACTCTCTGGATCCTGGCGATACAGTTTCTCCAACGTCGGCATAAGTGCTTGACGAAGTTCATCAGGTTTGAAAACTGTAATAGATAATTTAACGTTAGTACTCTAACAAATACATATATATTTATTAGAATGTATCATTTGAAGTAAGCTAGTTTTTATTACTAATATGATTTCTAATATGTTTATATTGCTTATTGTTATGAAAGTATAACTTACTGCATTTCCGTTTCTTGTCAACACTCGTACTCTGTATTGGTTCTATTGCCGTCGTCGGTTTAATGTCGACTGCCGTGCTATCGTTCACACCGGACGCTGACATCGGTGTACTGGGTTCCTCCTTGCAATGTACCTCGTCCTTAATATCACTCTCGTCCATGGGTTCCGTTTTAAGCTCACTCTTGATATCATTCCCGACACTCTTGCCGCTGTCCATGTGATTATTCGTCTCACCATCCTCCCTTTTGATGTCCATCTCCTCATGCTTCATGTCTAGTTTCCCCTTGACCGCCGCACCACCTCCGCCGGGCGGTGAATCGTCGTCTCGGTCGTGCGCGGCCGTGATAGCCGCCATCTGTGATGACATGGAAGATGACCGCGGAGCATTGAGCGCCGCCCGTTCCGAGCTGCTCATGCCTTTACCCATGCTGGCTGCCGTTGCCGGCGAGGTGACAATGGGAGTGGAAGGTGCAGGCGATGCACCTCTCGATGATGACACCGAGGTAGGGCCCGCACTCGGTTGCGACGTGTCATTCGGCGTGGATGCCGCGAGTCGCTGCTGCTGCTGTTGTTGCTGCTGGTTGTTGAACTGATTCTGTGGTGTCGTCGCGGACTGTTGCAGACCGAAGGCCGAGGGTGAGGCAGCAAGACGCGCTTTAATGGAGTCAGGGAACTGATGGTTGCTCGCCGGCGAACTAGATGGTAACGTGGGCCCGTTGCTGTTCGTGAACGGTTGTTGCTGTTGAGCGGCAGTGGTTGTGATTGGCTGGGACATGGGCTGTCCGAACGGGGACAGGCCTGGATTAGGTTGCGACGTAGGACTGGGTCCCGGTACACCCACCAGCTGGTGGGGCTGCTGCGCCTGCGTCTGTTGTTGCTGGGGTGTTTGTTGCTGCTGCTGTTGCTGGGCATTCTGTGTAGGAAACATGCGGTTTGCCGCCGACTGTGCGACGGCCATCTGTGGTAGCGTCATGTTACTCATAGCGGGCGAGTTACTACGCAATCCTGGCTGTTGAGGTAGCACCCCGGGAGCACCTGGTCGTGGCACAGGGCCGCCGCTTCCCACTGGAGACGGTGCTACTCCTGCAGGCCTCAGTTGCGGCTGTTGTTGGTTCTGGTTCTGTTGCTGGTTTTGTTGCTGCAACAACTGTTGTTCTTTTCGTTTCTGTTTCTTCTCTTCCAGTTCCTTCTGAATCTTGTAAATTTTCTCCGCTAACAGATGATAGTACTCGGATCTGGAGTTGGCCATTTCGTACATGTCGCCCTCCACTTTCCGTGCATAGGCGACTAGATTGTGCATACGTTTGTCCAACATGGTATTGGGGTCGGGTGTTGGGAATATTGCTTGCACCAGTTTGTGAACCAAATGGTTTCGGAGGTCGGGCGTGACTGACTGGTGCCATTCTTTGGTTCCTTGCACTGGTGTTGCCGTCACTTGACCTGCTTGCAGGCCTGCGGGCAACTGTAGACTACTTAATCTGCCATCACCACTCATCTGTCAAACACACACATTACACATATATAAACACCACCGTATCTCTCCTAAAATACACTTCATGTTCACTTACAATGCCTGTCTGGCCCGGTCCGTCGCCACTGAACAGCTGCATATTAGCGCTGGACAGCTGAAGGTTCGTTGTGCCGGACTGCTGTTGGTGCTGTTGTTGTTGGACGCCTGTCGTTGTCTGCTGCTGTGCTTGTTGTTGTTGCTGCTGTGTGGCCGCCGCCGCGGCGGCTGCTGAATCACTGCCTAAAGGTAAACTAACGTTAGGCGCGGCCTGGCCCTGGGGTGGAGCGAGTACGCGCACACCACCGATGCCGGCCGCTGCTGCCGCCGCCGTCATGGTAGGCCCACCGGGCCCCGGCATGCGGACGCCGCCGCCCGGTCGTGCGACGCCCCCCGTCTGACCGGGACACGCACCCAGTATCCCTGTTGCAGTGGGTCCACCACCAACGGTGCCCGGACCACCACCGCCACCAGTGCTGCCGCCGGTAACTGTGGTCGGACACTGTATACCTAGAGCATCATACGCACGTCTCATATCGGGCGCACTTGGGTTTTGTGTTTGAGGTGGTTGTTGTGGAGGATTTGCAACGGCTATAACACATTGTACACAAATGTAGAAACATATATAAAACACACAATAAACAACAACACAGAATGAAAGAAAGATTAAGAAATAAAACAACACACATATATACACAACGAGTGAATGAGTGCAACTAACTAACATTTAATAATATAAATGTTACACTTACCATTGGGATTATTTCTATTCTTGTCCGCTTGCTTCAGAGGTAAGCAGACAGGACAATCTGCCCGCGTGCAGTGTTTCCAGTGGCTGATAATCTGTCGCGAGGAGCTACAGTGTGGCACATTGCAACTCTTGCCCGCCTGACACGTCGTCATGTGGTTGAGAACGTTCTTCATTGTCTTACAGTGCGGTAACGCACACTGCCACACCTCCCCGTTCGATTGAGACTCCCGTCGTTGGCATTTATGTGCATGGAGGAGCAATACAAGTTGCTGTTGGATCAGCTTGCGTTTTTCCGGATCAGCTATGAAAATTTAATAATTATAAACTCAATTCTAAACGAATTAGATATATAAAATAGGTTTCTGATGTACCGGTAGCAATCATGACAAATCTATTCCTGAATATGACAGTAAAATGTGATGCATGATGAGAAAGATTATGTACCTGTTGATGGTGCGGTAGGAGCCGAGGGTTGATTCTGTGTGGCCGCTTGCGGACCAGGCTGTGTACCGCTGGGTGCTCCCGATTGAGGTTGTGCTGGTGACGGTGCCGGAGGTTGAGCTTGTGCCATACCTCCCTCACCGCCGGATGATGGTACAGGTCCCACCGGACCGCTGAATCGGTTCGGCTGAAGGCTGAGTCCGGGGGCACGTTGTTGTGGTGCCACCACACCTAGTTTGAACAATTCTAAATTACAATAAAAAATGTTACGAACAGAACAAACAACCAAACTACAACATACACATTAATTATATATTAAACATAGCCAGGTATCATGATAAGGTGTAAGTTGTTCAGAAACGAAGATGTGAGTAAATTTTAGCTATTAATGTATTAGGTGAATATGTTCAGTGGACTATGATAAAAGAGATACATTCTAAAAGAGATTATGCTGTTTTTTCTTACTGGCATAAATAAGCGTTGCATTTAATCAACGAGGCTACGATTACAATGAACAGTACTACTTGTACCGTCATATTCTGCTATTCTTTGCGCTGTCATGAATTAAGTTAGTAACATATGGGAGGACACTGGTGCAAAAGTATCATTGTAACTGTCAAATGAACATTCGCATTAATATTACCGTCCGTAACTCAGGAAAATAAATAATGTAACACATTAAAATAGTTTTTGCACAAAACAAAAATCAAATGAACACACCACAAATTATTTAAAAAAAAAAAAAAAAACGTTTGTCCAATGGTAATGAAACAGAATGTAAACGTTAGTGACAAATGAGTTAAATATGGTAAAATAAAGTAAAATAGAAATGAATGTTCTTACCAACTTTGGCACCTTGCGGGGTCGATTGATTGGCGTACGCATAAGCGGGCATACCTTGAACGCCAGGGCCGGGCCCAGGCCCTAACGGCATGCCCGGGGCGTGCATTCGCGGGGCCATCGGGTGTACACCGTGCGACGTCTGTCCTCGGGGACCACCCAGGTGCTGCTGCATCGCTGCTACCGCGTGAGCATTGATCATTGGTCCATTCTGCATACCCTACACACAAACACGTACATTACACATGAGCGAGGAGTAAACATATACAAATGTTTTAATACAAATACAGTATGTAAATAATACTACGATAATTCACAGTCTGTCTTCGTAACAACAGTGTTATATACATGTTTGGTACGTTACCTGTGGCACTCCGTGGTTGGCAGGATGGTGCGGTTGGCCAGGACCACCAGGTCCAGCATTTAAGAGGTTCACACCAGGACCGGCATTGGATAGTGATTGCTTGTTGATGCTGCTGCTGCTGACTACCAATCCACCGCCGGCCATTCCACCGCCTCCCATTGTATTCATATTGCTGTTCGTCATGATCATACCGCCGCCACCCGCCACACTGTTATTCATACCTATATACACACACACACACAAGCAGAACAATCAAATATAAAGTATATTCTACACACACACGCATATATTAAAATACATCTAACAACTATATTATATAAGATAAATAGTTATAAGATTAAAATTTAATATTTCTTATTTAGAAATTACAAATATTTACAAATTTGAAAACATATAAATCTCTAGCTGTATTGCAAGTTTAAAATTAACGTATTTTTTGCGTACAATAACTACATCATATTAGTTCTAAAGAACCACAGATCAAGTTACAAAATAAAACTTTATCGCACAATAGACTAAACAATCTAATAAAGTTATTCTTGGAATGTATTCTTCATACAACATGTAAGGGTTTAGAACTAACGGACACTTATATGATAATAAACATTATTATAATTATTTATATTTAAACAACAAATTTTGTACCTTTAACGGTCATTTAAACAACGATAATACATTAAGAGAAAGAAATATAACATGCAAAACTTAACCAGATGTAAAGGTGAACAGTTTCAATATGAATTAAAACTAATACTAGCTATTGTACACAGATGATTAATTAATTTTCATAAATATATGTTAGAAATGAAATGTAATATGTAAATGTAAGAATGTAAAATGCATATGGATATTAGTTAGAATCTAGTGAATATGTAACTTACCCTGAATGGAACTCATGACTTGCGGTGAACTGCCGTTGTTCGCCATGGACATAACGTTTCCCGCCATTGATTGGAGACCGACGCTGTTCGGTATGCTCATGGTAGAACTGGATATGCTTGATGGTAAGCTGCCGAGCGACATCGGATCCACCACACCAATCGGTTTACTCACATTGATGTTGGTCGGTGACTGTAGGTTCGGGCTTTTACTACCCAACTGGCCACCACTCAGTGCCAGCGAGTTACCCACCAACGTCTTATTACCCTATCATTCACAACAGAACATCAGCATATGCAGATCAACTTGCACAAACTACAGTAACACTATACGTACTTAACCTTATCATGTATTAACAATGTTTACGGATAACTTTATACAGAGAACATCATACTTATACTATTATGTCAAACTTCCCTGCTAAACTAACGGAACTTGCGTTAGTGGCAAATCTGTGTTATTTATAAATTTTATTAGCATGTAAATGCAAATCCATGATAGTAAGACGTTAACAAGGAACACCACATCTGACTGATGATATTTATAGCGAATGTTTACAGTGTTTTCAATAATGTTTGTGTCAATCTTTCGTTACAAGCAAAAATATGTGTGTTATACTGAAAAATAAACGTTTAATCATATACACATACATAAATCTTAGTTTTTATAAGGTATTAACGATATCAACTAGTCGTTAGAAATGCAGTAATATGAAATTATTGTATGTGTATTTCATTACTTATACAAGTACACTGCTGCTAGTACTAAAATATGTCTATATGAATAGCTGATTATTATGTGAATTGATATGTGGTACTTGTATTACAATTCTGTTATAAGCAACATAACTATGGTTATGTTTATGACTAGGTTGTACATGTATACGATATCTGTGATACAATTACCTGCTGCTGCAACAAGTGGTGATGCATCTGTCTGAGCGCTTGCGGACCATCCGGGGCATCTACCCCGTTCTGCATGGCCCCAGGACCGGGACCCTGGGCCGGTGGTTTACTGCCCCCCAGATGATCGTTACCCAGCCACGAACTGGACGACATCAACTCATCGGGCAGATCGTTCTCCAAATCAAACATATCCATGTTCGACAACACATCTACGATCACATTCACAGTGTCATTATATTACAATGTCTTGCACACAATACACACACACACACATCTGATGATGACAAGTGATGAGAGAATGTGACCAAATCAAAAAGAACACGGTGTTTTGTGCAGAAAAATTTATACAACTATATATTGAGCAGAATAGTACAAATACCAACTACGAAACAATAAATATCACTAGATATAAACGGACAATCTAATAGGTTTATTTATATTTGTAAATAATAGCGAAGCAGAATAGCATAAGCCATCCAATGAAGCATTCTACGAATGAAAATAAATCACTAAACAACCAGTAATCAGTAGTTAGGTATAGAGAGATATTGCAGGTAATGTACCAGTGAAACTTATATCATGCAATACTGTATTGGTTAAGAAGAAACAGTGTCTGATCTGCTGTCGGTCTATTCATCTGCATTATATCGTTATCTTATATTTTAGTTAATTTCTGTTCTGCACAGCACACTTCGTTTTCACAAGAATTTGGTTACGAATTATTAGTGATTATTTATATGGAGAATGTTTAATATTTCTAGTATTATGCGAGTTAGTAGTAGTAGTAGTAGTAAGTAATAATGCTTGTGACTGATTGATTGATTAATTAATTATTGGAGACTGAAGATAATGGTAATATTATTATAGTATTAATATACACATGTTATTGATTATGTATTATATAAATTAATTATAGGTGTAGTTGTATTTACTTCGATTTTGTCCCTGTAGGTTCCAATGTTGCTGTTTCGTTTGCCCGCCACCAATTCCAAGGCCAGGACCCTGGTCCGGTCCTGGCCCCTGCCCCAAGCCGAAGTTGAAAGCATGGGTCATCATTGATATCGGAACTATAGTGTTAGAGAGGTACAACACATCATCATTATATGCACTGTTTCAGTTAACCAACAAAAATCATAACAACTATTCTGACACTACTACAATGTGTTGTCTGGAAACTAATTAATATCCAATTCATTCAATACCAGCTAGCTACGTATGTATTATTCGTAAATCAGTCAATGTTATTAGAAACAGCTTAGCTCTATCAGGGATAGCTACATATAGATGTATCTGTCAACTATAGTATATTGTTACAAATACTAGGCTTGAACACTGGATACCAAAATATTATGTAGATATGTATATATACATAATTGTATGTACAGAGGAAGAATGCACAAGTTCAGTTATACATTGGTAACATGCTGCATAAACCACTGATTCATGCTTCTCACAACATAACAAACTTAAGTTAGTGTTGGCTTGTATCCACTACAAGTTGATATTTGTACAAAAGTCACTTGAAAACTTAGAGGTTATATGTATATTTCAACTGAAAAATAAATTATATTTATTAGCATGTCATAAAAAGGTATATCATTCTTACACTGATAATTCATGTAAAAAAAACAACAAATATCACCTAGCATCAATTGTAAATGAAAATGATCTAAGAACAGGAAAACGTACGAGAACAGGAACGTTGTGTCTTTCTCAACACTGGCGAAGTCAATGTCATGTTTGTTTTGGTTCTGAATTTCCTTATAAGTTCTAATGAATTCTAACTGACAAAAGGCATTATACGAATTGCATAAGATTCTCAACAAATCTATACAGCAACGTGTGTAGTTGTATATGTGTGTTTCGCGGCGTGTACGAATACATATGCACATCATAACAAAACGTTTCGAATGTAAACGTGAACGTCAAATTATAATAAGGAAAATGCACACGAAGTATACTATAATGTACAGTATACCTTCTCGTCTATATCACAATTACAGGGTAAGAAACAACACCATGCAGCCAGCAAATACGTAAACACACACACATACACTCGGAGGGAGAATAAACTTACACACACATATATACAGAGATAGATAGGTGTAGTATATTATAGAGAGCGCTTATAATTGTCCAACTGTTGTCCGTTGTATTTGAGAATTAGTAAAACTCACCCGAAGAGTCTGACGGCCCCTGAAAGGGGTCCAGTTTGGGCCGCTTGGCATTTGGCGGCCCATCTACAAGATGATCGGCCATAGTGGTATAGGTGATGTCCCCTGTTTACCAAGCCGATGCCGCCGCACTGGCCGCGGCCGACTGTGATCGTGCGATCCACTATTTAACGCGACACGATAGCGTCGCACATGATATGAACGCAATTTTAGCAACTTTATCACACGAGAGACCACCAAGAGCTGATGTGAGCACAGTCTGAGAGCCAGTGCATCCCTCAAGGCACATATTACTGAACTAGAGTCAACCATCGGCCATCACGAAGCGCCTACTGGCCGACTATACCGTACGAGAGCCTCTCACCATCTTCCGACAATGAACGACAACCAAAATTGGCACTTTTTCACACTTTTTTAACAAAACCAAACACTTTTATAACAAAATGAATCACGTAATATTAAATTTGTGGCAAGCTACGCGAAATTTAGTCCGTTTTGTTTACATATGTAACTGTAAATTTAAGAATTAATTCCAAAATTCTACACAGACTCAGACAGGCAAAATGGCGGCTGTTGATGAAAACTTTTTCTACGCTTGTCAGAAAATATCTGGCTATTAAATTGCGCTGCAATCGGGATTGGTTCTTCGTAACCACGTGACCATAAGACGTGTGTACATTGGCCGCGCAGCTCCCGGAAGCCCCCTCGTGACGCAGTGTCCGTCATCAGTCGTGACGTCACGAAGCGTCAAATTCGACGGAAACACACGAACTGTACTGTAAGGTACGAGACCTACGATCTACAATCAACGATATGAAAAATGTTGACATATTACTCGTGTACGATTTTGTACAATGGAATACTTGGTGTTTTATAAAAATTCTAACTTAATTATGTTGCATGAACGACATTATTCCGTGTGTTTGTGTTACAAAGAAGCATGTAATGTTGTAGTTACAATAGGTAGTTTATTTCAGTACATCATGGAAACAAACATTGTCGTATACATGTGTCACATATGGTTCAAAATCTTTTGTCAATGTCATGCCGTTGATAACAAAGACATGCTATCTGACAAAGAACATAGATCATGCTTAGTTTACAACAGACAGAAAGTATCTTATATTTTACACAACATTCATTTACATTAACTAAAAGAAACAGAATGTATGTAACTGAGGAATTTAATCATTTTGTAATATAGGGTTTATACACGAATTATACGAAAATTATGAATACAATAATGATGGTTAACATTTTAGCATATTCAGGGTGAAACAATGATAGTACAACATCTACAGATATTTTAGCAGACATTAAACATGTATGAACTTATACTAACAAAATAACTTCTCAATCTGTTAACACACATTTCATGTGATATTTGTATACATACAGTTTACACTATTTCACAATCACAGATTCTTTCTTATATTATCAATACAAAAATATGAAATGCTGTTTGACTTATAAATATAAACTTTAGCCAATAATATATTATCATTCAATCACATTAGACCATCGTGGGGTCTTAGCTTATTCTCCTCCCATTCTTCTATATTTCTTTTTCAATTCTATTACGATTCTGCACATTTTCTTCGCCATGAGATGGCAATATTCCTCACTGCTCGTCGCCATTCTATACGCGTCTTCCTCCAGTTGTCGTGCAAAAGCGTGTGCATACTTTCCATCTACAGTTATTTTTCTATTAATAATTTCTCGTTTCGTATAGTTTACTACTCTAACTCTGAAACTAGCTGTGAATAAATCACGCCAGTCATTCTGCTGCAAGCAGCCCATACTATTCTAGACAAAAAAATCTCATTTATATCACAATACTATGAATGTTAGCCGTATTTCTTTAATCTATTCTACACTATATACGTATAAATAATAATAGTGTACATCATCATAAACCTAATCAAACAAAATAAGAATACTTTGTCTCCTGGAAGTATTAATACATAATGAATATTGTAAATTGTGGTTTCGTAAGAATTTTGTATTCAATTCGATATTGCCTGTAATTTCATGTTCATTCAACGTGAATTAATGCCGAATTTCAGAACTACTAGCATCATTATTTTAAAAAAGTTTTATGAATAAAATTTCTTAGTCTTAATAACATTATTTGGAATATAGTACCTCATGACATTTGAATTATTTGCCATTTATAATAACCTGCAAAATATCTGTTGTTTCAATGTTATAAACCAAAAAAATACGGCTCACAAATGAAACAAAAACAAAATTTTCAATTTTTATTAACAAAAAAAATATGTATATAAAAAAACAAACAAATAAAACATATATATTCACCTTCCTTTTCCAAGTGAAAACAAAGAAAAACAACAGAAATTTGACAGCTAGCATCACATAATAAAATGGCGTTGGATATGACAACTGTTTAAGGAAACATTTTTGCTGCTTTTCAAAATAAGCTGTCATCGCGTTTGGTTGTTTTTACCGCATGACTACATATAAGAACATTACGATTATGTTGGGGAAATACTTGTAAATAATAACTGTTGTATAATATTGTTCCATTTTAATCAGTATCTTCGGAACTATCATCATCTCGAAGATTTAGTCCACTCTCAAATTGTCTAGGCAGTTCTGAAACAGGACTCAATCAGCAAATAACAATCAATACTAATATGATGCTTTAAATATTTGTTTACCTGGAGAACTCTGCCAGTTTTCTAATTTTTCCACGGCTTGGTGGCTCTCGTAAATAGATTTTGCTATGAGATGATAGTAATCTGCTCTACAATCCGCTTTATAGAACTTCTCCGCTTCAATAATACGAGCATTAATCAACAGAGCCTCATTATACTGTTCCTGATTACTGAACGGATTCACAGAAGATGACATTGCATCAACTAAGTTCTTTATCATTCGTTTCCTGAAGTCTGGGGTTACTGTTCGATGCCAGTCTTTCATATCCTGCAAGTACAATATCTGTGTAATTAAAGTTACATCTATTTAGTGACATATATACTTCTAGCCGAAGATCGAGCTCAATTTTATCAACGTCTGCCATTGTTAGGATTTGTTTATCAAAATAATGAATTTGATACAAGTTCCTACTTTTTAAAAACGATAGTTGTCAATAATAATTAATAAAATCAATAACACTTTTTACTTATAACTGCGAATGTAATATAATACACGAATTCGTATTTGTTTTATTTAACGATCAGCCAACAACACAGCTGAAGTTAGAAACGATGTAAAAGTCAATAAAGGACATGAAGACAGATGGATACTTAAATACAATGATAAATTTTCTGTATTTGTTAAAATTACATAATAATATACTTTGCAATTGTCAATTTATATTATTTACTTATAAAGTTTTTTAAAAATAATTATGGAATTATTTCTTAGTTCTGAAGATATAGTTGGCTATGGTTATGCACACTACGCTAGTCAAATGCACAAGGCCTTTCTTGTGCGCATGTACTACTGCGTGCTGTGACATTTCGCCGTCTTTTTCAAAAGTACTGCCAGTTTTCTCGGTATTTATTATATTTGCTAAATATGAATGTGTTATATTGTGTTTAGTGCAATTATTAGTTATTTCTTCAGAAGGATGTAAACATTTATCAGGTAATAAATAGATATTTACATTTATTACTTTTAATATACGAATTTAATTAGATTATGAATTACTGCACATCTATGTTTCAAACAGTGATTGCGTAGAAATACTAAAATTGTTATAATAATAAATAAAGTATGTGCAGGTATGATAGGTAAACTATAATAATCTGTCTATTAATCCTATACTTACTGTGTATACTGAAATTATTCTTTTACACGACTTCCACTGTTGTCGGAAACCTATATATACCGTGTAGATTACCCGTTATGCATTTCTGTCGTGCGTGTTGCCTGACTCAAAGGGTCACTAAATACCTGGCCAACTGCAGCGATTCGTTTGTATATTTGAAAATTATTATTACTACCGTATTTATTTTTCTGTTATTGAATTGCTTAAATTCATATTTATATTTATTATTGATTGAGTAACAATTATGATTATGGATTTATTGTATTGCAGTAAAATATTTGTTTTATTAAAATTTATTATGCGATATTAATTTTATGTAAGTAGATAAAATTTTAATGCTTTGTTTTTAAACGACAATTTTATTTAATGGCCTACAATGCTGAAATACTAAACTAAATAAATAAACTGTACCAGTAGTCTTTTATTTATAAAACGATAATAATTACTAATTCATCACTTTCTTTATTTATCCTTTTGGGATGTTTATATAATATTGTTAATTTTTTTTTTTTGCAATTATCGACAGTGTAATGATGAAATTCGTTGTTTGCTTAAATAGTTTCTTTAATTGTAAATAGTTTTTTAATTATCCTACCATTCATTTCACTGTGGTCTTTTGCCGGGCTATTTTTGCAATAAATACGGTGTTTTTGATGTATAAATGCATTATTTACTAATAAGTAAAAAGTATTTTCTGTCGAAATTGACGCACTTATTCCTGAAAATCTTAATTCATAGTCAGTTTGTTATATTTGTTCTATATTTTACAAAATTCATTTTGTAAAATTAATAAATAAAGCTGGTGATTTTCTTTTGATTTTTTTTAAGACCCCGTAGTTCGTTCCTGCGTTATGTGCCACGCTGGCCAGGGCCGGCTCTGGTTTGTTGTTACATTCGCGTGTTTATTATTCAATAAATATTAAAAATTATATATAGATACATAATATATTATTATATACGAAGTATAAGCATGCCTTGAAAATTTCATTGTTTGATGTGAAATACTATATTTTAATAGTTACAATTTATTTAAATTTACTTCGTCTTCATAATCCCTTCGATAAATAATAAGAAATTAAGTACCGAGTTTAGAAATGGGTGATACATATAAATGAATCTACTTAAAAACAAAATTTATCACTTTATTTGAAAATGTTCCACAATGATGTTTGTTTAACAAAGATAAAGTCCATATTCCTGGCTGTTTTAATGATAAATGATGTCCGAAAATAAAAATTATAGTGTTTTTTTTGGTGGAGGAGTATAATAATTGAGATATTATGATTTTTTCTTCATTATTTTTTATTAATTCATCATTTATTTTATATTCCTTACTTGCATATTTCTTTCGAGTATATATTTTAAACAAGAATATAGAAATAAAAGGTTATATCAAATTTTATTTATTTGAGGTTTAATAATATATGTATGTAATTTAGGTTCATCATACATGCCATTATCAATAAGAATATATTTTGGTGGAGGCGCTCATTGGAATATTGTTACAATAAAATCAATTTTTTTTGGTTTATGGGAACTATAATTTTACCTACGAATATTTTTAGTTCACTAGTACCTTTAAGTACATTCAGAGCATATTTCGAATAAAATAGGTAATTATTGATAACATTGTATTATTTTCTATTTTCGACAATATTTTATACGTAGTCAGACTACATTTAAATTAGGATTTAAGCGGAAAGTTCTTTGAAAAACAGCCATGATTGTGAATTATTAAAACCTATTATTTTATTCAAAATACAGTAATACCTGCCATTAACGCGAGTAATTGTTTCCCCGAAAATTGCGCATAAATGAAATCGATGTAAAAATATTTTAAATTTATATATTTGATGTTTGGTTGATTTATTAAAATTTAAAAATTTTCCAACCGCGTCAAAGTGAATTCGCGTAAATGGAGGGATTACTATGTTATTAATATTTAAGAAGCACTAATGGAATATCATAAAAATATATCATAAAATAACCGTTATTACGACATTATCATACTACAAAATGTAAAGTAATAATATGTTAAGTGTTAATAATAATTTATCATTACGTTAAGCATCGTTGCTACAAAATCCCTTTAGTTTAATATTGCATAGATTTGACATTTGAAACTTTACCAATCTCAATATTCCGTCATAAACACACAAACGTATACACGGTACATTGTAGTACGCATGTGCGCCGCAAGGACGCGCGCGCGTCTCTAGTAGTTCGAAAAATCTGTCTAGCCCACGTTGGTTGAGATGAGTACCACCAGTATTTGCGTTCCGGAGTCGCTCTCGAGCTTTCGTCGGGTGAACACTGCAATAGTCCGGTGTTGTGTTTTGTGCCAGCGAGTAAGTTACGATATATACGTTCGTCCCGTGCGCGCGTAATTTGACATTTTGGAACTTGTACAACAGTTGTGTAACGTGCTATATAGTGTGAATAATAGTTGAACAACAGTTGTCTGCAGTCTTGTACTTGCACGTAAGTCATATTTGACATTATATTCTAGGAAATAAATAGAAAACAAAATTCATTATTTTATATAATTTATTCGAATAATTTTACATACAAAATTAAATCATCCAAAAAAATTATTTTCAAATTAAGTAATAAAAAATAGAAAATAATTAATTCTATAAAATGTATAATATTGGCACATTTCAACAATACATAATTGGAGCAATAATTTCAGATTATGTATTGTTGCGAACTGTGACCATTTTTGTTTAATTTAATTAATTTGCCAGGAAAATGCGTTATTTCAAATGCCTTTTTCTCGATGTACAAAACTATTTTAGAAGTAATTGTATTTATTGTAAATAATATGTATTTTTAATTCAGAACAACTTTTCCTCTAAAATGCATTGGGAAAAAAATATTCGCACATTTAAAAATTAACCCGTAAAATGCTATATTCGGTTTTTTTAAACATTCTGTATGTTTGCAAATAATACGACAGTTTAATTAAATTAATTTTATTTTGTGATGTAGGTACTCTTGACTATGATACATTAAGTTTGTTGCTAATTAATTATTTAAAATGATGAATCATTAATTTCGAATATAATTAATTACATTTA
>JAGJTL010000104.1:4268911-4288401 GCA_022063505.1 Calosoma granatense | reverse complement strand
ATATAAGCACGTTCTATTGTATTCAATAAGAGTATTTGTAAAAACAGGAAGTATACCATGCATAATTATTGTAACTAGTTGTCATTCTAAAAATAGCCAACACATACATACATGTATTAATATAAACACATTCTGTAATACTCGAGATATAACTAAGAATAATAGATATAATAAACATTGTTCCGCAGATATTTTTAGAGATAATTATTTCTTTGTTATGCCTCTGTATACCGGTTTGTATTAGCTGTGTTTGCTTTGTTGTTTTCCTGTGCGTTTCTTTTTTCCTTGTCTTTCTCTGTTTCGTTTGTCAAAAATGAGACGAAGTTTTCTCGGTGAAAATTGAATTGCGGTAAATTGCATTGCATCCTGGCCGTGCTTCTGCTGTTATGTTCTTAAAAATGCTGATGGGAATTGCATTGTTTTTTCTTCTTTTTCTGAAAAGCATAAGAAATATTGGCATCCTGTTGGGTTGCTTTGACCTATAAATAATGAGTTATTGAAATTACCAAGGATTTACGGATTAATTTATATTTTAATTAACAGTTCGTTGGCATGAAATTAAATAATTTATTTTTAATTAATCCTCTATTACTACGTATTACATATAAATGAGTAATATGAAAATATATAATCAAGGAAATATAAGTTATAAATATATCTATAATAAAGTACTACTAGGCAAGAAATACATTTAGAAAAACAGATATAAAACTTTTAAACCGGATGACGAAATAAAATGGTTAATTTTTCTTTCCACAAAATTTCCGCTGAAGTTAATAATCTTGAAAGTTAATGTAGAAATAAGCAGGTCAGCATTAAGGAGAAATGACGGTCGCGGTGACTTGAGACGGTGAAATATAAATTTTTTTTTTTGCTTGATTCACATTTGTGCCACGCGATAGCGCGTATGCAGATTTATTTTACTTTAGCATGATGTGACAACATTTGTACATAAAAAATGCCGAAAGAGGCGTGAATGTTCTGTTAAATGTGCTGTGTTTGAATTATGTACATGTTCAACTGAATGAATTTTTCAGTTTTTCAATTGTATTATGTAAGATGATGATTTTATATTCTTCAAGTGTAGAGAACTTTTGCAAACAAGATTTTACTAATGGTCGCAAATGTCATGGTGCAATATTTATCAAATGTCGTCTCTCAATTATCATGCACAGCTAAGTTTAAATTCACTTAGCAACAAGCAACGTTATTACTAATGTTAGTACATTATCCTGCCGTACGGCTTATTCATAATGTGGGCCTAATTTAGAGCTGAGCCCTGGAAAAAATGAGAAAATAAAATTACTATACTTTTACCTTCTTCATGTTCTAGAATTCCTTCATTTTCTTGCGCTGTATTAACCAGTTGACAGCGCACAGCACTGTATCTATTAATTAAATCTTAGTTTACATTACAAAGTTTATTAATTATTAATAACATTATGATTCTTGAGGGCATTATGTATTCTGTTATCAAGTCAACAGTTCGCATTTAGTTCTAAACCTATAAACAATTATACATTTCTCTGTTAAAATAGTGTGTAATTATTTTTCTCTTATGAAAAAATAAAACAATTTTTATTATGTATGCAGCGGTGTGTATGTGTCATATATTATATAAAATTACCGGGCTTAAGATGTGATGATATCAGTGATTTTTCCATATACAGTAGCTTAGGATAAAGGGTTGCTATCGCTTGCTGCCGCCAACCTTACAAATGATTGCAAATCGTCTTGCGTGACCTCTGAACTGCTGGTGCCGCCGCCACCGCCCCCGTTAACTGTGCAAATCGTTAAGAAAACACGAAATGTAACTCTAGAAGCTAATGTTTTAAATCCGCGTAACTCGGTCGTTCATTGATTCTTTCACGAGTGATATTTTAATTTCTGACACTTTCGTGTTTCAGCGAAAATCTGTTATTTTTTTTTTATTATATAGTTAAAATATTTTGAACACAAGGTTTTTTTTGGAAATGAGATTAAATCTTACACAATGTTTCATGTATTACATAATTCAAAAACTGTTTAGATATGCTTCTGTATATTACTGTCCGAATTTCCATAGCATATTAACTGTATTTATTGTTAATTTTAATTATGACAGGTATTTCGATGTTCAGTTGTTAATTCGTATTGGAATAGAGTTTAATTTCAAAGATAACATCGATAGCTCGTATGTTCCTATCTGAGAGGTATACAGAATTACTACTGGGTCTCTCGCTGAATTCCTAAATGCATAATTAATGTATGTTACCGAATTATTAGTCCACGGGGGACCATGACAATACAATAAACCAGTGTTTCTAAAACATTTCCGTATAGTACGTTTATAATTCTCTAACCTCCTAATTCACCAAAGAATACTCGTAATATATACAGGTAAATTAATTTATAATGTTCTAAATGATATACTATTATTTCTAAAGTTCATGATTCCTTGTTTTCTCTATGTACAGTAATTGAAAAACTAATATAGCAAGTTTCAAAGTCTTGCTCATAGATGGCAACCGTGAACATACGTGAAGTACGTACGAAACATATGATAAAGTCAGTCGTTCTTTTGCCGATAAACTTTTCAAGTATCGTCTCGGACAGAATGAGTTCCATCGAACTCTTTAGAAATATTCGAATAAGACTTTATTAAGTTCCACGTACGGATATTCGTATTGGATAGTAACGGAACAGTAAACAAAAGTTTATGTCCAAGCAACGAGCCATTACATGCAATTCTTTCCTAAAATTGAAACAAATATATGTACAATACATACGCATTAAATATATAATGGCGTTGTTAAATAAAATAAGTATTCTCATTAAAGATAGTGTGTCGAATAACCGGTTCATGTTTTAACAGGAAAATACCATGAATCCTGTTCATCGTAAAGCGATAAAAGTTTAACCTATATCCTTTGTTGTTATGTTTTAAGATGCAAAAAAGTGAAATGTTGAATCGTATTTCTTTCATTTACATTTTATACATGTATTTTTAAATATTTCTACTTGTAAACATTTTACTAGTTACGTTCATTTAAATATACTTCAAAGTAAAATGGGAATTATAATTTTCTTTCCTCAAAAAGCGATAAGTGCTGTCCGAATCAAAAATATGATTATGCATTTTAATTAATTTTAACGGTTCTGTTTGACAAAGTGTAAGTAGATTTTTGCTACCATTCCTACTGCTGCTCGCTCTCATGCCGATTCTACTTTTTCATTAGGTTTGATCTGTCTGTGAAAAAGAATTTAATTTTCATCATTAATAATAGGAAAGTATAAAGGGCATTGGCATATTGCTTTGAAACTAGACAGACGCACAAATGAAAATTGCATTTTCCAATAGGAATAAAAACAAATAAAAAACCCGTTCGTATGATTGGAGATTTAGTTGAAAGGAATTTCTAATATGGATTTCTTTTTGTATTAGTTGTTTAAACATTCTTGTACATGTAATTATCGGTAGTTTATTTTCTTGTATACATGTGTGTGTGTGTGTGTGTGTGTGCACTGACATTAAAGTGCCTGAGTGCCTGTTACAACGTGCTTAGTACAGATGCTATTACCTACATGCGCTCCACTGTTTATATTCGAAACTTTGTTTGTTTTGTAAATATAAATGCAAAATCTAGAGTGCGCTTTCAGTTGGTGAGAACACAATTATAAGTTTACTACTAGACTATTGTATAAACTATATTTAGCCGTCAGGAAAACAGCAAAGTGCTGGCTAGTGCAGCTCGGAGGGTTGGGGGGAGGAGGCGTAACTTAGTTTTCATTGCGTTACTCGAAAATTGTGGCCGAAAGGAAGATAGCACGGCAATGCACTTGCATAGTTAAGTAACCGGGTAATAGTTATAAATAGAGAGTGTAAAATCACTAAAACTTATAAACTTACTATAACGGCACCTAGTACCTATATAGCCCGAGTAGATGGAGTTACATACTATCGCTGTGCGCACTAACAATATTCTCTACTAAAACATTATACCTTCATATTAACTTGAAAATGTTCAACACTAACTTTACACATAGTGTATATGAAGTATGCATAGTACACACGTACGTGTATATACAAGGTTAGAAAAGAAGAGAGCAAGTAGTTTTGAGATAGTGTGAGAGAGGAAGAAATCAAGAAAAGGGAATAAGATGAAACTGTATATACACACACACACACACATGCATTTGCATAAAATCTAATTGGAAAATAGACAGATTCAAAGGGAACAAGATAGAGTGCAATGTAAGGTAATAAGATATGCACCTGTGTGCGGTGCACAGACGTTCGCTTTGTCATCGTGTGTCCTTCCCGTCGTTCTTCCACTTTTGTGTGTGTGCTCACTTTAAATTCCAATCTCGGAGTGTTGGACCCGCGTCGCCGTCGCCGTCGCCGTCGTCCCTTTATGCTGTTCTCTTCACTGCGACATAATAACGGACACCACACCACTGTTACTAACATTACTACTATCTCTGTCTCTGTCTGTATCTACGCTACACTGATATAACCTGTATATATTGTAGCCACTAGGTCCACCTCCCACAAAAGACTCGTTATCTGCACCAGTGTTTCACAAACTGTTTCTGCATTGTAATGAACGGTGTCGTGTACAGACTCTCGGCTGTTGGAAATTGTCAGCACTTGTTCTCAAACGATGCACACTATCGCTGAGGATAACTGCTACTATCTCAGGAAATATTTTCTAGTTTTACTATATATTTCTATACTTGTCGTGAATTACACGTGTTTTTTCTTACTTATTTGTTCAGAAGGCATATTTGGTGCTTACAAGATTTAAATCTAGACTTAGATCTCTAGTATTTTTCTAAAATACGAACAGATAATGTGATTTGAAATTGTACTATTTTAATTATAAAATTCTAAAGTTCATAAACAGAAATATTGCAGGATTCAAATCGTTATTTATTATTATACGTATTGTATTTTTTGACCACGTCATCATATATAAACATATTTCTCCCATAAAAATTATTATTATTACAATAAATAGAAAGGAAACTAATTGTGGATCTGAACGTGAAACATTAATAACATAAACATGCCATATTGAAACTACCAAACATATATACAAACAATAAAAATAAATGCAGAAGGTTTTTGTTTTGAACTACTTAACCAACAAATGTCACGTAGCACATGTCACTAGCAATGGGGCCATACAACAAGCAGTGATAAATGGCTACTGGCTTTTACAATGTATGATTTATACTTGTAACACATACACGTACACACAGACAGATGGAGAGAGACAGTGGACAAATAAAACAGTACACTGCACTAGTCACTCGGGCCAAAAACTACTCATTATATGCTGAATAATTTAACAGCAGAAGTAATAGTACACACATATACAGCACACATCAACCATCACGACTGTGACAGGAGTTGAGAATTCATTGCGCTCTGCATTGATTGAGAAAATGTAATGAACGCAAATAGTAATTTAAGTCAACGATGACAAATGTTTCTCCTAACAGCAAACAAACATACACACACACACACACACAGAGCAAATGTTGAAATGTATCAATACTCGGGTCGTGAATTATGTTAAACAGACATAAATTATAAACAAAACTGATGAGAATAAATATTTGCCATTTGGTAAAACCATAGTTGCTTTATGTTTTGTTTTTCAACAGTATTGTAAACATCCGCTGCTTAACGAGATTTTTGTTTTCTTTCTTTACAGTACATAAATTATTTTCATTTATTGGATGTAAATCAAAATTTGTAATCAGTATAGTGTAATCGGACATTATATTTATTTCTATTCTATTTTCAAAACGAATTTATCTCGTAACGTTATATAATATTTCATGTCAATGCTTTGGCGAGAATTAACGCCAAGTTTCACAACAGCACACACTTAACAGATAAAAGTTATAAACTTCTTGAAAATTTTGTTTTTATTTGCCACCGTTATCCGTAATACTTTACGTTAAATATTGTCATCAGCTTATCGTAGTTCCGAGATATACCGAAATGGGTGTAAAAAGAGCACGACTCTACACGAACTCCGCATGTATGTCGTTTAGTATATATGAGACTTGCTAACCCGTGAGGTTTTTGTTAGTGACTGTACGGCGGTACAGTAATATTCCTGTGTTTTGCTAGTATTTCTCTGGTGATCGTGAAACAATCGTTATCTCCATATGTGACTCCCTTACCCTACGTGCACGTCCCAACAAGCATCCATACGGGCCGATTCTACTGCACTCACATACGTATGAAAAACTAAATGATAATTAAAGTTGTACTATTTATGTCTGACCAGAGTCCGTGTCTAGACCGAATACTATAAACACTCTGAATTAATTTCCGCTATCTAATGTACAAACACTGAACTATAACTTCACGTTGTAATCCGTTGTTTTCTACTCGCAATTTCTCAATCTAGTTGAGTGCGATTCGTTCATGAATACGTGAATTCGAAAACACGTCAATAATATTTCAAAGCAAAATTTTAAAATATTCAGACAGTTGACAATGAAATTTGATTCGTGCCAACGATATTATGATTTAATATGGTTCATTTTAATTTAGTTAAAATTGTAGGATCATTGGTTTATATACAGGTTTATTGTTCTGAAGGATTTTCCAGTATATACGTGTAGTTATTCACTTGAATACGTTGCTGTATAACCTTAGTTTTTAGGTTAATTCTCGCATTGTCTTTATTTCAAAGCTCTGAATAAAATGTGTTTCGTTATATATATATCAGTGAGTCTCAAAGGCCGTTTTAAACAAAAGTTCCCTTAACCGTTGCGTTTGGATATAAAGGGCACTAATTAGTAAAACCAATTTTGTTCTTTTTTTTCCTGTAAAACCCAGGCCTGCGTTTGTCCTTTTGTTTTTCCCGGTCCAGATACTGTAAATGTATTCAGTGGTGACTCGTGATTATTGGCGTTATCTGTAAAGGATATTTAAATTTTATTATACATTTTAATTATGTACAGATACTGGACTTGTTAAAGTAAAGATTTTATAGTGAAAGATTTTTAAAACAAGATATTTAGAAAAATATAAAGGATATGAAAAAAATAAAATAAAAGTTGCTACTTTTAAAATTGTCCGTTCCGCTTCTGTTCGGAATGATCATCGCAATTTGTTCCGATTCTAAAGAAAGGGGACTATTCCTGCATGTGTGTGTATATGTTACCACAGCAATGCACAAGTATGTGTACATGTATGTGCGGGTGTGAATGGTCACAGTTGCTGTAAATTGTCGCACGACCAAGTGTCGCCATACTGTCCTACCCTAACCGCCCCCCACCACTCCTCTCACGACCGTACAGCTTGTAAATCAATTGCCGTGGTGTAATAACGTGTAAATTATCTAATAAATTCAGAAATTCTTTTTGATTACTTTTGAAATATTGTGGTCCACTTAAATGCGTTTTTGATGGTCGTACGTTTATCATTCTTTTCATATTTGATGTTCCTGCAGTAAACCGCGTGCATCAGTCGCCATTGTAGCATCCATTGTTAATGGTAACAAATTATGAGCAACATTGTGCTCTTGTCTGTTGTAAAAGCGGAATATTTCTCTGTTCACATTCAGGAAAAAACTGATATCGATCACAACTAAGCTAAGAGTCAGAAAAATCTATTTTCCTATTTTTACGTTTTATTTTCAAAAAATACTCTGTTCATTTTGTTAACGTGAACAATAAGCTTGATTTAACTATATATATATTGCTGCAGTATACAAAATCATCTATTTCCATTTTACATTATGGTACAAAAGCCGCTTACTGTATGCTAAGAAGCCGCCCGCCTTTGCAATTTGTAGTTTTATTGATATTTTATGAGTAACTGCATTTTGCCATTACAGTTTCTTGTTCTCGCATGAAGTAGGTTATGACATTTTTAATTGACTCGTTCTCATTTTCTGGATGATCTTAGATTTATTTATAGATATCCATACGAAGAACACACACACACACACACACACAGACATTATAATAAGTGTTGTAATGTACGTATTTTTAGAATAATAACGTAATATGGATGTGTGCGTGTGTGTTTTATTGTTTTGTGTTTATGATTCTAATGTTGTCATGTGTTAACTTGTTTTATATTTGAGTCCTAATTCTAGGACACATGCGAACAAACATAAACGGTCAAGTTTCAGGTCAAAGTTCAACTCAGTTTGGTTAATTTGTCCGTTACAAATACAATTGATGACGTACACGTATTAATATTTAGGTCACAATACAATAAATCTCTCATCAACAATATTTAATTGAATATAAAGTTATTGAACTGTATTACCGGAAAAAAATGTTTAATATCCGTTTCCTTCTTTGAAATTCAATTAAAATTTCAAGTTTAAATATACATGAATGGTTGTATGTCACATTGTGCAAATAGCATATATTTCAGTGTACGTATGTGTGTGTATGTATATTGCTGAATTCAACACCAACTATTCACATCCCCATTACTATGGTGTACATAACTTCGTGCTGTACCATGTATACCGACCCTTACAAATTGTATTTGATTTCCTAGCGAAACGGATCATTGCTTTATGTGTAGACAATCTGTTACCATTATTGTACTAAAATTTTTGCTATTATTGAGTTTTACTTTGTAATTAACTTTTCTCTTCTTTCAATACTTATTACCTACTGACGATTTATGAATTATATAACGTTTATACATATATATTAGTAGGTCTAACATTTTTTTGAGTTGATTTCATAGTTTTTTTACATCTTAAACTAGTTTAAGAATATATCATTTCCTTATTTAGTCACTATATTCTATAAAAATACTGTCTCTGTACTCTTCGTTTTATCGGTTCAAGTTCTTGGAACCAGTTTGACGGGTTGAAACTTGCTCTTTGTTGTACCTGATATTAAACTTGAACATACACACATCTACACAGAGACAAGAAATACGAGTTTATATTTACACAAAGTTTCGAGAAAATCGTTAATAGAGACGTTTTAGTATAATTTAGTCGTTCTAGTGTACCAATATCGTATCGGTTTTATAGTAGAAGATCATCATGTATTTTTCAATGTGAACAGGATGCCCAGCCATCGTGCTGCAGATACATAACAATAACATTAAACTCTAGATCTAGTCGCCGTGCAACACCTACCCATCAATTGTCTGTGTGGTAAGATGAAGATCAGTACACGGATACGGAGAAGAGGTGAGGAGGCAGGGAGGGAATGTTATCAGACAGTAGAAGGCGTAATGTAGCACTGGTAACTTACAACATATCACGCTACACTAACTTCTTCTAGTCGTACATGTTCCTGTAGTATATACAAGTCTATGAAATCACTTCAGATTCTTATTTACTTTACTAAGTGCCCACGCGCGTTTAAACAAGAATCAATCGGGTTTTATATGTAAATTTAGATCGATGTGATCCAATCCGAATTGTGTAACATACGTTTAGGTAATAACATAAAGTTAGGTTGTTATTTAAATATACGAATAGTGTTGTGGTATTAATGTTGTAACTGAAATCTTCTATACTGATGCATTTGATCTAAGATTCTTGCTAGGATATAAATCATATTTAATAGCTAGTCTATTCGTTACGAGTTTGAAGTTATGATGTTGTGTGTGCCGGTGTATTTTATTCCCGCCAAGGGTCCACCTACATATATACGAGTATGAAATTCGAACGCAATCTATTGGAAGCCCACTATCGACAACATTCACGTTCGAACCATTTTTCCACTTCACATACGACGATGCATTTTACCACACACACACATACACATATACACTATACCGTAGCAATGACCGTGATGTCGTTCAAACACTCTCCTCTTTCAATTCTCATTTCACTTGCAGTTTTATTCTTTTTTGTATTTTTGTTCTCTCATAAATACATCCACACACACAAACATCTATATCACAATATATCTAGTATAAAATAAATGCACCAGAATTATTAACGATTTTTTTCCAAAAGGAAAAAACTAAAAGGTAAAAAATTTAGAGAAATATTTAAAATTTTGCAGCTATAACTTATCATTGTAACTTGTATAAAATTCATCAAATCCTTTCAAAATGTCTTATGGATTATTAGTATATAATAGTTTAGTATTATTCGTTCAGTATTTTGTCAATTTGATATCATAACAGCGATATCGTCAACGACATTTCCAGCAATATTCACATAACAATATTTCAATAAATACATATTTGAAATGACACTTCCTCTTCATCATGGGAAGATATAAAGCTTCCTTTACGAGAGAGTTAGAAAAAAATAAATGCGAAACCAAGGCAGTAGAACTACTTTTTTATACTGCTCACACAACCATAGAGAAACACACACACACACACACACACACACACACTTACACTGACATAGGCAAACGTACTACAGGCCTAAAATGTAAATTCATGGGAACGCTCTTGTAAATGACAAAATTTTATTTATTAACCTCATTTCTAACTAGCTTCGTTCGTCTCTCTACAGCCACTCATACATATAAAGTGCCCTTAAAAATATGTATGCCCGCCGCCACTGTCATGTGGATGGAAAAGTGTCTCTGAACTTGGCATCTCGCGTACTCAGTGATACCGATTGCTATCTAGCTGGCTGTGGCTGGGCTGCTATGGACTAGTCGCGCCGTGATGAAATCATGAATCCTATTGGTTTTTTGTATGTTCCGTTGTTCGGATGCTGGATGCTTTACTATGTGTGTGTGTGTGTGTGTGTGTGTGTGTGGTACGCCATATATCGTCGCGACCTGTCAAGTGCACACGCCCCACGAACAAGCACCAATTGTACGAACGTGCACGCTGTACATTAATTATGTAAATACATTACTATATCCTCTATATAGGTACAATAACATTGCACACAATTATATTTTAACAGACTCGCCATAATAAAAGAGAACCGTCTTGTTGTCAGCAACAACAACAAAAAAATACTGTTACAACCCCTAAAGTATACTGCACGAGTATATACAGGTTGCAACTTGTGTTCACTGGTCAGTACTACTGATTTGTGTGGTCACGCCTTGACAAACGATTAACTAGTAGTATATATAGATAGAAAATTGCAGAAGGTTTTATAGTATTTAACTAGTCATCACGTCGCGCATATTTCCAAGCAGAATATAAAAACTACTACACTGTAATTATAAAACGGTTGCATTGCAGCAGTTCCATTCTTCACTTGTCTTTGTTTGCAGTAAAAATTATAATTGGCCTCGTGTACGTTTAGTTTGGATAAAAAATGAAAGCTTTAACAGCGAGATTATTCACGTGCAATGAAGCGTGAACAGATAATGAATTTGTCGGAGTAGTCTTGGTTTTTTTACTGTAATTAAGGCTATTCCATATATATATATATATGTACGTATATTCCGCGTGCAATGTTTAATTGCTGTTAAAGTAGAATTATAGTCGTTTGTTATATATACATACATTTTTTTTCTGTAAATTGCAAAGAGAGTGTTAGATTTAAAATAATATTTGAAGATACATTATTACATAGAATTTGTGGTGTTATGTCTTTAAATATGAATAGTGTGATGGAAGAGTCCATTGTTGAGAAATATACTGTTAGGTGACGTGTATACTTTATTCTTCTTCTTCTTTTCTTTTCAACTTAATTCACTTTTATATATTCATCTATCATATACTTTCTCTTATCCATCAATGAAGTTTCTTTTTTGTTTAATTCCCTGATTACCGATTCATTTCATACAGAACATATAATATGATTTTCTGTTCTTGATTTTTACATGATTGAGTGCGAGTTTGTTTGTTGTGAATTTTGATCCGTTGTTCTCGTTGTTTCTCGACAAGTTTATTCTTTTCGAATTCACGCTGTTGGTTTACTGTTGAGTTGTGCGTTTGTTTTGTTTCTTTATGTTTGCAGCCGTGCGTATTCTCCAGTGTACTATTACTCCCATTTTTGCCGCTTGTATTGGTTTGAAGTAAAAATAAGATTTACTGGTCATTGGCGACCTGCCTGTTCCATATACCTCTCTGGTCATACTGCGTGTGCGCACCAGGATTATAGATACTGATATTATCAACTCTCTGTCTCTGTACAGCTACATATATATATACAACACTGTACTACCCCTTGGGAAAGTATGTATTAATCAGACAGTAGTATATTTATACATTTATTTAGTTGATATTTAGTACTGTTACGCGGTATATACGTACATACATATACTGTATGATTTGTGGCAAGTTATTTTTGCCACAGACTGTCTGTTTATTTAGTGAATGTTGTCCGCGCGCACATATTCATACACAAATAACACCCTGGGGTGCTTTGGTTACCTGTCTATATCGCTCAGATAACAATAGTTTTTCATTAAAGCTAATGTTACATTGATATTTTATGACGTTAATTAAACATGGTGCATGCAATAAAGAGAATTACGAAAATTATTTGTTAAAAAGCTTTTATTTAATAATTATTGTACATTATATTTGGTTAAAATAACATAAATTTAGTAAATTTTTCCATATTTGTTATTGATTATGGTTGATCAAAGTGCTTTTAGAGCAAGCTTGTGTTAAATGTAGTATGGGCTATTCTAGTTAATTTCTAACTTGTAGCTATAACATAAGAGCCGACACTTAGACTGTGACCATAAATACATGCCCGCAGCACTGCTGATAACGTTCTTATAACCAGCATTTATGTACAAGTGTTCCGGCACTTAGTAATTGCCCATTATATCAATGAAATATTTCTTAATCGTCTAATAAGTAATGGAATCTAACCATCACACATATGTATCTACATATCTGTGACATGCAGATGCGTTATGTATAATGATGCAATCACATCTGAATCCGAATATAATAAAAAATACAGGTTATTCTGTACATTGAAACATCTTGCCATTAATATATAAATATATGACATATTTGCAGTGTATTTATCATATAATGAAACAATGATTGTATATTCTCATATTGATACAATTAATCAATAAAAACAAATACCATTGACAACTAATTCATAACACTACACTTTGTTTATGCAAGTACGTTAACATAACAATAGGTGAACGTATACGTAAATACAGAAAATATAATATTGATTTTATGATTTATTTATCCCAAAAAAATATAGCGTTTGTAATCAATCAGTGTGCAACAGGGAATATTGTGGCAAATATCATTTGTGTACTGTGCAATTATATTCAACAATACCACCCATCATATCCCCCCCCACCCTATATACAGTGATGTACATAGAAATATTTACTACCACCCATCATCATCCCCCTATGTACAATGATGTACATAGAAATATTTACTAGCAGGTGAGTGGGGGGGGAGGGTGTCAGCATTCCTACCCACCCTCTTCACTCTTCTAATTAGCTACTGAAATATTGGAACATTATTCTTCATTCACTGTAAAGCACATTAAAAATGTATTAATACAATATCCGTATTGCATATACATGTATGTATGTATGTATGTTTGTGTATGGTTAGAGGGTAAATTTGCAAATAAATGAAATCGCCCATGTTTGGATTAGGTAATGCATTCAATTATCTAATGGGAATACACATACATAAATATTCATCAACATATATACGTATATGTATATAATACATATGTACATATATATACAGGACGCACACATACAATATGCATGCATTAATGTATATATTATGTTACAAAAATAAACTGTTTATACAAACACATAAATGTAAATAAATTTGCGAAAATTGTTTCAGACAGATTACGGAACAATTAAACTCATTAATAAGGCATCGATCAGTTAAAAATGTTAATACTGCTTTCAATTAATTAAATAAATGTGTAACTAATAGAAACCCAACAAGTTCTAATCAAAAGTAAGAGACAAATGTAATTATATCATTATTACTTCAATCTATTTCAATTTACAAAGCTTGACATTAAAATTCCTTACCTATTTCTAAGTCTACAAGAATGTTGACTTCATTTCTTAGAAAAAAGAAAATGATTATCCAATTTATTCAAAAAAACTACCCGCTACCAGCTGCTGTTCCTAAGGAGTTAGCACTGAACGAATTTCTGAAAGTAAAGTCAGAAAAAAAGAAAACATCTTATGTTTTGTATATAGTTTGTATTCAAACAAAACAAAATACAGTCATTCTTCTCCAGATAAGCATCGAATTTTCCATGTCAAATATTTTTTCTTTCAAATATTTCTACATAAATCTTGTCAAGCGAAATATGTTTTTCAAATAATATTTCCCATCTATTTACCAGACCGGAGGCTTGTGGAATAATAATAACAATAACAAAACACACTTAGTAAACGGATGAATATATATTTTATATAAGTAGAAAATACCGTTACCTTAAAGATATTTATATTTCAATTGTGATTAGAACATACTATCAAAACAGATCCTTTTATAGCGACAATATAACGAATTTTTATACTTATGCATTCTTGTAATACGTCTCATAATAACATACACCTATTACTTATGTACAAAAGTTAATATTAATGTTGATAATTGCAGTATAAATAACGCCCTCGCTAAGTGCGCGTTGGACATTTAAGTAGTAAATTATTTGATTAAGTAAAGAATCCATTTTCATCACAGTAAGCTGGCAGCCATTTGCAAACAACTGTCGTCTACAGATTAGTTGTTGTTTTTTTTTTCTTGTCCGTACCTGTTCTTTAACTTATCGTTGACTAAACAGTGTTGTTTGCAAAAGTCCGCCTCACTCGCGTCTGGTGGCTGTGTAGTGAGTGCTGCTTGAATTAATTATGTACTAACTGTTTGAAACTCTTCATCTTATTACACTGTGTAAACTTACCAGAGAGGTGTGAATATAAGATTTCACAGTACCCCGGTACTAGTAGCAGTGGTATTGGTGTACCTTGTTAATAATACGCCGTCAAATTAAATACTAACTAATTCCATCAGGTGTCTCTGATGAAATAAATTCACTGGATCTATTACCTTTACACAGCGAAAGAGAGAGAGAGAGAGTGCGGGAGAAAAAAATAAAAAAATTATTCTCACCATGTAATTTTCATTGCTAAAAGCTTTGTTAACAATAAATTATACAAATCCATGAATTACTCTTAAGAATGTTGTATTTCCATGGGTGTTTAACTCTGAACTACATTTTAAAATTCGTTTTATTTAGATAAAGAGTAGATTGTTGGTAATATTTTCTAGAATATAAAATAAATTCACTATGATTACATCAATTTCACTGTCTGTGCACTCCTGTATTTTACGTTTAAAGTTTTAAACTAACGGTATTTGTATACGTTATAGTAGAACGTTATCAGGTAGTACATTTTTATTTATTCCTGGACAGCAAAATAAACTGTATATTTTCCTATATTTATATATATATATACAAATCTCGTACTTTTACATATCATGTATGATACATTGTTGCACATTTTATAAATTTCATGCATTTTTCCTACCAGATATATTGCCATAAAACTATTTTATTTTACTAGTTTGTATATTATTTACTTTTACCCAAATAATTTATTATCAAATTCGTAGAATACAAATTTTTTCCCCTTGAAAATAACCTATAAATATTCGTTTATTCATTGTGATTATGCGTAAATTAGGTAATCGTACACGCTATATACATATATAGTGCGCGTTATGCGTGGCTCATAATTCATCTTGTGATAAAATCTTCAAATTTCAATATTAAAGTGGACAGGTGCTATTTGTTGTGGCGCTTGCCATTAATTTTGCGTGCATTGCGCATATTGTATATTTTAATTCATAATCCTGTTTTGGGAAACTGTTTAATATACATGTATAATCTTGAATTACGAGTGCGCAATTTGCTTTGTATGTATGCATGTATGTTTATCCTATATATATTTGTATAGTTCCATGTGTGCGTACATACATACATGTGTGTATGTATGTACGTACGCACATCATTGTCAGCAAATATATGTATATGTACGGTAGTATTTCATTACATTGCAATGTAGCGTAACGCAACGCAACATTGTACGCATTATACGCATACAATTGTTGACAAAGTGTTTTTAATATAAATTTATTATGTACATACAAGAGAACTATGGAATGTATATACAGGAATATCTGCCTTTTTATATAATAGCATGTTATTACAATATTAAATAAAATTTGCATTCTGTACTAAATCTCTAATTAGAAAAAAAAATAATGCACGCTTGTGAAACAAAATTTCATATTGTAATGTTTGTAGATGTAATATTACAATAGAGGAATGCAGATAAATATGAACTTTTCATGCTGTGTTATACATTGATTAAGTAACTTTTGACCTGTTCTTGTATATATTGGTATATGGTGTACGCATGCATATACATATCTAGCACATACATACATACATACATGTATATTTTGATGCAAAACAATGGCAATTTGCAATGTGCATATGCGTCTATTCATAGATTAATTATACTTGCATAGTTATATCCGGTTCGGTAAGTTATTTGAAATGCCTGATCTGCGATGAATCACGGTTTCAGTTATGGTAACAACAATTATATCATCAACAATGTTCATGATCAGCTACAAGCATATACTAGTACATACTTGTACACCAAATTAATACAGTATTTCAAGTATTTGATTCATCTATAATATGAGAGCCTCATAACATTTCAAACAAATTGAATTTAAGATTTTTGCATAATAAAACATGAAAATATATCATCTTGTTAAAATAAATTGAAAACTGTATAATATTCGTATTAAATATTGAAATATTGCATGGAATATATAGACAGAAGTTTGTTAGCTTTATCAGGTATAAAATTGTATTTATTTTTTTAGAAAATAAATTATACATACATACACTCCACTCTGCGCTGGTTGCACATCACATATTTCAGTCTGTGTTACTTCATATTTCATAATTAGCGAATTTATTTCGAAATATGAACATGAAAACGGCTTCTAGGCTTCATAGTTGTTAGAGTATAATTAATAATTTTAACTTTTGTTTAACATGCATTGTCAGCACATGTAAACTTGCACGTATGTGTGTGTCTATGTTCGGTGAATATAATATTGAACATACTTACCCAGATGTTTCTTGTTTTATTGTGCTAGTGTATTGTTTGGTTGCTAAGACGGGGTTCAACTTAAATCTCAAATCTAACAGAACAATATCGAATTGCAGTGATGTTGCAATGTTGTTCGTTCTGCTGTGAATTAAGTTTTTTAAATTGCAATTACAGACATTTTATGAAGCATAATTATATATACTTTATAGCTTCCGGCAAGCAAATTACGTCTGAAGTGTTTTTTAAATTTATTATTTCACATTTTATTTTATTCTTAACCATATCGTTTTACCGTCTATAAACTTTTTCATTTTTTGTACCACTTCCTATTAAATGATATCTTTTTGAATTTTAGAATATTCATCTCTTTTTTATGTGGAACAATCGTGACTATTGTTGCATTTGTTTTCAACTGATCCATTAGCTAGCTATACAGTATCAACGTAAAAAAATCATACAATTCGCTAAATAGACAAACACATACAGGTTTTTATTCGTTAATCTGCTCTGTTCATGCTCAACAAAGCTCTTCATATCGGATTTAATACCGAACGAAATTGGAACAAACGGATATGTATACATATGTATATAGATATGAATAATCTGCCATACACACTGCCCACAGACACTGCACGTAATTGCAACGTTTGCTAAATTTTTCTACATGAAAAATAATTTGTAAAATTACCTTTAAATTTGGCAACGTTACACATATGTATAGTACTTCTATCTTATGACAATACAATATAAAAATTATTCATATATCTAGAGTAAGATAGTACACATACAGGATGTTAGTTCGGGAACCAATGTTTGAGAACCACTGTTCTATACATACGCTGGAACATGTGTATGTAGGAATATTGCCAATCAGCAGATAAAGCCGGTAGATTGAGCACTAATTACTGACTAGCATTGAAAGGGATAAGCAGTTTGTAACTACGACCTACAATACCAAAAGCAATTCTTGCTCACAATATCATCGGAGACTGATTCACACGAATTCTCTCTCTCTCTCTGTCTCTCTCTCTCTCTCTCTCTCTCTGTCTCTCTCTGTCTGTCTGTCTCTCTCTGTCTGTCTGTCTCTGTCTCTCTCTCTCTCTCTCTCTCTCTCTCTCTTTTTCTCTCTCTTTCTCTCTCTTTTTCTCTCTCTTTCTCTCTCTTTCTCTCCCTCTCTTTCTCTCCCTCTCTTTCTCTCGCTCTCTCTTTCTCTCTCTCTCTCTTTCTCTCTCTTTCTCTCTGTCTCTGTCTCTCTGTCTCATTTTGCTCTTCTCCAGCTGTGGTCATCAGACCTACGTCAAGTTTTAATTACTTATATCACACAGTGCATAAAGTCACGCTAACCATCGAAATAATCATTACAAAAAAGTACACCAGATAAGAATATTTAATTTTGTTAAAATAATTCCTTTGAAAATTCAATATTGTACGTTTTTTATTACAACAATATTACGCTACATCAGTTATCAAGGGTAGCATAATTTTTAAAAATTATTGTTAAATTTATTTTTACAATTTATGGGTGCAGATATTTGGAAGACAGTATAACGTCAAATATTACAAATATAAATGCATAATAAAGTATTTATTGCATTTTTTTATACATTGAGTTTCGTATGTATTCATGGTGCAAAATCCTATCCTCGAAACCTAGATACAATATGTACTTTCCTTCTAATTCAAACAAATCATGCATGCATCCTTGTAGGTACTTACACGTCCAGTCAAACATGTACAGACCCGGGACTTGGTCAATTTCTTTTTATTACATCAGCCACAATGAGTGGCCTGGGGCTGGGGCGCAGTGCAACAAGCATGGCACTCGGCTGCTGTAGTAATAGTTGGGCTCGTTGCGCGGTCTCTCGCGGGCATCTTTTTGTTTGTCTGACCACATTCGAGTTGGTTGCCTTGCGATGCCATGTGTAACAAAGCGAGTCCATCCAGTAGCAAGCAGTATTGCTACTGCACGACCCAGCAACAATGAACTCTTGTGGTTTTCGTGCAATTCATCCCACTTTAAAATGTGCGCCACCCCCATGCTAGTTTCGACCTAACAATTGCGTCACACGAAGCTTCACCCTACCGCAGTGTCCGCCTTTGTAAATGTGCAGTAAATTGTTTTTAATATTTGTTTATTCGTTAAAAGACACATACATGATAGAATATTTAAATTAAATAAAATTCTGTACTTGTATCTAATTAAATTCTGTGTCACACACTATGTGATCTTCGATTCTGTCTTATTAGTGTTCATTATACATTGTACATAAGTAATATTTAGAAATAAATATAATTTAATATATCTATGCTTGAATGTTAGAAACTAAATTTAAATTTAAATATATACAGAAATATTAGTATGTGTAATAAAATGCAATTAATGCGACTCCATGTTTTCATGTAAATTATAACATACTTTCTGTAGTACATATATGAATTTTAAAAAAGTTACAGAC
>JAGJTL010000104.1:4257731-4268768 GCA_022063505.1 Calosoma granatense | reverse complement strand
TACTTTCTGAATTACATATATGAATTTTAAAAAAGTTACAGACAAAGCTTTAGGATTATATGAGAGTATAATGTACTTACGCTGAACTAAGCATTGTATTTCACATACCTCTACGTATATTGGTTTTTAAAAGTTACGCTTTTGTTCCATTAAAAAACTAGAGATTAAAGAAAAAGTCTTTAAAAACAGGTACCCACATGTGTAACACTACCACATACATCTACAGATTACATTCACACACATACACACATATACACATGTACGTGAACTTCATGTAATACAATGAAACAAATATTTTTTATTATCTCGCTGCTATTTCTGTTGTAATGAAACATGTCCAGCCAGACTAATAACTAGATTTACGAAACAGTTTAAAACGAATTTTAGATTAAAATAGGCTTATATAGAGTTAGTTTGTGTATTATAAAATTATTACATATAAATTATCTCATAATAAAATATTTTAATCCTGGCAAATGTACATACGTATGTTGGCAAGTTAACAATTCTAACCTTATATTCTGTACACTGTTATTTAGAAGGTCGTACTCTTGCAATATTCTGTACATGCATATTCAGTGCATGACCGTTTGTCGGGGAATCGGAGCATTGATGTATAAATATCCGATATATCTGTGCGATATCGCATGGTGGACAGCCCAGTCGATTATTTCCAATAGTGGAGTGTTGTAGCAAATTTAGTGGCTCGATCCACCTCCCAAACCGATAAACGGAAGTGGTCCATATCGTCTGACATAAGGAAAACTTTGATTTATAGACCAAGTTGCAACTTAACTTGGCAACGTTCCAAAAACGATGCGTTTCAATTACAAAATATGTAGGTAACAATAAATTTACATAAACGTTTTACTACATAACGGAGAGCTTCATTCATCTTCACTATCACACACGTATATACTTGTACAAACATGCTTACACATACAGTGCAGGTAAATGCGTTATATCTTAATAGCTTTTCTCCATAATTCACTCGCTGATTTTGATTGTTGTTTGCAAACTAATTTATCGTTGAATATCATGTGGATATTTTAACTACGGTATTTATTTCTTTAATAACAATATTTTCTTATCATTCAATATGTATTAATGCATTAGAATTGTAACACAATATTACTGGACGTTGTAGTCAAGTGTATTTAATATTTTCAACGAGAACTTTAAAAAGTATTATTAATATTTCTGTTTGTTGCAAGTAATAATTGACGTAAGTTTGTATTAAATAAAATCTTGTTATGAACATGACAGGAATGTAGAAGTTTACAAATTTCCTGCAAAGTGCATTCAAGAGTATTCCTCTGGTAACCACTTTTAGTTGAACTATGTACAAGAACTTACTTGTACGTAACCCTACCTGTACTCACTTGTGCACTAATTAAATGAGAATAATGAGAGGGAACAGGACAGCAGTATATATGCGTGTGTGTACATATGTATATTATATGAACAATGTGTGACAGTGAACTGACTGAATCAGTAATTAAATTTATCTGACACACACGAGTAATGCGCTCTGAACTAAACAGTGGAGTTTCTTTGTTATATCCACGTATAAGGATGTGTTTGTAAATATCCTTTCAATATAATAACTTTTTTCCTTTATTTGCATATAAGTATAAATCTATGTTTTCATATAAATGTTGATGGAAATTTTGCTTCAAGCTTGCCTGTATGTTTTAACAGATATATTATGCCTTGGTCATTTTGTCATTTTAATGTAAAAACATAATGTTAGTTATATTGTAAATATACAGGTCTATACAAAGATTGAAATATAACAAAGACAGTTGTATTTCTGAACTACAAAATGAATATTTCCTTAATTAAAAATGTAAATATTCAGTATAATTATGTACGGATTTTTGTACCAATACTTTGTTGACATTTACGAAGACAGTGTTCTGACGAATGATTTTTATTTAACGTACGCAAATTTAATAAAAACAACTTTGGAAGATAAATTCCTTGTATCAAATTTTTCTGTTTTTTTTTCGAGATATTTAGAAACGATCACAGAATCTGTTCCATGCTAATTTATTGTAAGTTCTTTGTTTTTGAACGTATGCGTATTGCATCGTACCATTCTTTAGAAATGTTCGTATTTTACCGATAAGTCCAATATTCGTTTTGTTCGGCGGCTTGCCACAAACGAGAAACGAGACGAGCGCAATATAGAATAAGAATAACTCAAAAGAGAGATGGACGAAGATCAGGACGAAATACCGAGCAAGACACAAAAGAGGAGAAGGGAATTAGTGAAAAAGATACATAGCTAGACTACAAGAGCGACAATGATAGAAACTGAGTAGACAAGAAGAAATAAAAGAGCTCAAGCGGGCAGACGAGAGAGAGAAAGAAATAAAAATAAATAGGCAGTGAAAATAACGTTTGTGGTATTGCGGTGTTGGTAGCTGGTGGTGGTATATTACCAGTACGCTTGGTACGGGGCTCACATACAAATAGGTATGAAACAAACACTCTTAACGTAAGAAATAGCACACCTGCTCCTCTCGTACAACTTTATGCCTTTAGTCCAAGATAAACCGAAAATCGAACCAACCCGGCTGGCCCAAACAGACCCCCTCCCACTCCCAATTTCGGCTTCACTTAAATGCTTTCTGTTCTTTTTTGTTTTATTTGTCCGCGGCCTGCTTAGAATTAAACGCTGGGGAAAATTGAACGGATTAAACGGGTACACTCACGCACATGTACTAGAAATTTTCATGTGTTTGAAGATTGACTTTACATGCATGTGGTGTTACGGTAAATTGGAGATTATATTTATTACATTATGGGTTTATTAATTGGTGTAGTATACTTAACTTATAAAGGAAGTTCTCGTGGAACTGGTTATTTAAATAATTTTAAGAAGTATTACTGATTGATTAAAATGTTTCATAGGAGGAGGTGGTATTAGCCAGTGATTGTGCATATTTTTGTGCGTGTTATGATTTTATGAATAGCAAGAAAAATGAACGTAGACTTGTCGTCCCTATGTTAAAAATTGGACACTTTTAAATTTTGATGCCTGAAAAATTAGAATCAACTTTTTCGACGTAGCGAGTTTAAATTGTGACTCCGGCAAGTTTTTCAAGCCGTAGATTAATAATTTAACATCAGTTTCAGAACTCGAGTTATGATTGTGGAGTAAATTGCTATCTCACCAAATGGTAAACAGCTAGTTCAATTTTGGCTGAATTTTTAAAGAGAGAATACCTAATTTACTACACATGGAAAAAACGTTTGTTGACCGTGTTTGTCAACTTCAGTTTTGCGTCGCTCGTGCACAAACCAGGGTGATGTAAAAAACCAGGACATAGCGTTTTATGGGTTATTTTTTAAAAGTGCGAACATTATTTTTCAAACGCAAATAAGCAGAACATATGTATTTTTAAATCTAAAAAAGTTTCCTATATACCTAAAAGTTGTATTGAAAAAAAAATTCGCCAAAAATATCACGCTAAATGTTGTTTTTTACGACACCCTGTATATTTGGGACAATATCATTAAAAACTGTACTAACAAAGCTGTTTTGTCTCGACTCTGAGCTATTGTCGCCTGTGCAGGATGTACTCATTGCACCCTGGGGCATCGTGCCCTTGCATAGCAATTGTTAGAATTTGAAAAATTCATGTACATACATTTGTATAAACGAAACATTTTTTTCATGTTAATTTAAATTTTAATTATATTTGCTTTGTTCACTTTGTATTAAATATTGAAACATAAAATATACATAAATGTATATAATTATTAGCAAAATGTGTTTGATGAATAATTTGATTTTTTTAATTACAGGTCAGTTTGTTGAGAATCCCTAACAGCTTTTCGGTAAGTTTTTTAAAATATATTCATATTTACAATAGTGTAAATAGTTGATAATTGATCATACATATAAAATTAGAATAAATTTTAAGTTTTTAAAATTTTTTCCATATTTATAAGTACATAATTTTACGCCTACGCCGGCAATTAAATTATAAAACCGTTATTATATCATAAACAACATGCTTAACTGGAAGATAAATTATCTTCATAATAACACACATGTATATTCATGCGTACAGTATAACTTTACATACATTTCGTTGTATGAAAAATTGTATCCATTTACAAGATACTATTTTTCTCATATTCGACTATTACATCATCTTACTAACTTGCTGTCGTAACAGCTTTGTTCCAGTGTGAACAAGGCTTTGTGTTGACACTATGTTCATGTCATTAATCATAATTACATTTTCGTTGTTGTGATTTTACCTCTGTAGGAATTATGGTAAGAGGATTTCCGTATAGTAACGCATAAACAAACATGTTTCAGAAGATATGCTTGTTATAATGATAGTACATAACATAACCTGTGTGTGTGTGTGCATGTGTGTGGGTGTATTAATCAATGAATGTGTGTATATGTTTATAATACTAATTAAAATTTCACTCATTTACTTGGCTTTGTATTATTGGTATTGTAAGTGTTTATTGTACATTCAAAACAATGGATTGTATTATTTACTTATTTTATTTCAGTCATACAGTATAATATATTTTTACAAGAAAGATTAATAATGATTATATAAATTTTCATGAAACTTAATTATATTGAATTCATTATCATATAAATTAATTTTGTGTTAATAATACGGCAGTATGGTCGCAGGGATATAGGTGTATGCTTGTAAAACTGAAGAAATAACCATGGCACCGTGATTATATAAATATATGCGGCTTCGACTTCCCCCCCCCCCGTAAACTATTGGTGCTGCTCGAGTGTGAGCTGGCAACATCCCTGAAGATCGTTAATAAATGCTTAATTGTGCTACCCCGAGTCACTGGGATTTAAATAAAAAATTATTACCAACTTTATTACTGTTATTAAATATTTAATATATTTTATGCATGAATGTGTTTGTTTACCAAACAGAACTTATTTGCTGCTATATCAACATGAATGAATTTTTTATGTGACATAGGTATTTGTCCTATTTAGTCAGATCAAAAAGTTTGGTCGAAATTTGTTTGTCGTGTGTTTAACAATAAAACAAACCTTTTTTATGGCTGTACTAATAATTTTCGACAAATAGATTATTATAAAAAACACAATTATGAAAATATAAATTCTACTGTATTCGTAATATTTAATTTATTTAATTATAAAATCACATTTTCATTAACATTGTAATTGTTTGTTTTAGTAATTATAATTGAAAATGACATTGCTTTTTACAACATTTAATTAATTATGGATTATTTTATTATGGTTACTATATTGTACATATTGTAAATTTAATATCAGATATGATATTTCATTTATCTTACAAGTTCAGACTGTTGCTGTGTGTCTAGCATATGCATAATGTTTGTTTAAGTTTTGTCCGCTATTGCAAATGATAAAACTCGCATTGGTTGCATTGAACCAGTGGTGTGCATTAGGGCGGAGTTATTTGTTATCAGAGCCAATCACGTAGCATTGTGGTATATCAGAAAGGAGTATTCTACTATTCTTTCTATAGGAGTATGGAATACATGTATAATTGCATATAAAAACCAACATATAATTACTAAAAGTAATATTAAAACTACAAAGTTGATTTAATACAGTTTTTAATGATGAAGTTTTATTGCGATAGAATTATAATGAGAGTAGAATTAAGTTTAGAGCTAGTATAGCTGCTGCAGAGACTACGTAATTCGAATGGATTTAATGTCGTTTAGATGTGTAGAAAAAAAACTAGATTGGCTATGTATTTTACATGGAAAGTCATTCCGCTTGCCGTACGGCACTAAAATCTAATTAGTCATTGCCATTAGGAGACTTTTAAAAATTTCATTCGTTCCAAATTACAAAATTCTGTTACCGTTGTTTTCTATTAGCCTGTACTCATATACCGCTAACAATATTAATTATTTAGACTTTGAAATTCACCGTACGCATATGTACATAGGCGTGCGACTATTGATTTTCTAGGCAGGCGCAACTGGAAAAACAGGTCTGTGTATCCTGTTAAACGTGTTTTATATTTACTAATATACACATATTATCGTGAGAAATATATTTTATATAACATAGCATTTATTGAATAATTCTTGTTTGACTAATGTCCATATATACAATATTTCAAGATTAAAGTGAAGAATGTCAGTGTGAAATTAATGTTGAGCTTTTGGACTTGAATTTAAAACTGTTATACATAAAATATATAATGCTTCTATAACCGGTGGCAACGATTTTTCTACTGCTCACTACTACTTTAATTCAATGCGTATCCACTTCGTTTTGCTATGAATATTAAATCGTATTTCTGATTTAATTTCATTTGATGTATACATACTGAAAAGTTTTGTTTGTTTATGGTGAGAGAGGTAACCGCTAACTTGATGTTTACCATTCCAAGTTTCTAAGATCAATTCAGAAGTTTATGGAGCGGGACCTTACCAAGTGTATATGAGCCAACTTAACTGTAGCAAAGGTATATTTATATATAAGTTGCACATGTACATATCCACGTATATAGTAACAACTTTATACATAATATATTTATACATACACGTAATTCAGACATAAAAAAAATATACACAAGTTAATATAAACTTATCCTTTAAAAAATAACCGCATTCAAATGAATAGGAAACTGGAAAAAATATGCTTATTTGTATATTTTGATAAATACACAGAGTAGTCAAAGAGAATAGAGGAAGATTTATTTGAGAGATTACACATTTTTTTAAAGTTGAATGAATAATTAACATACAATTTACAGTTCCACTTAGCTTGAAGACGGAAGACCAGTCCGATAACGTAAATTCTTTTAGTAGCATACTTATTACCTGCCTTAAAGAACACCAGGCGCTACCTTGTTTTTCTTCTTCTTCTTGTTATTCTTGCATCGTATGGCGTTGTTTATAGTTGGTACTCGCTAACAAACTACAAAAAGATAACCTGTTTTATTTATCCTGAAAGATAAAATACGCACAAGAGCGCACCTAGTTATTCTTCCATTGCTCTCTAACCTAACCTTACATAGTCTTTTTCCCGTCCGACCATCGGTCGCCACATCATCATTATCGTTGTCAGCCGCAAAAACTCACTCACGCCATCTATGTGGAACTAACTGAACCACGATGTGTATCATTTAACCATTGCCGACAGCAAGATGAACGTAATTAGTTTCCACTGCCTTTGATATTTATTAAAGGAATTTATTTATAATCTTCATGCGGTAAGGTGCTGGTGGTGACTAATTCATAATATTATTTTCATACCCACGTAAACATGTACATATACCTAGTTATGAATAATAAATGGCATTTCACAATCCTTCCTTTTCGACTCGGAGATCTATTCTACACAGATGGTAAATTAAAATATTATTTTCCCCAACCCCTGTCATTCACAACAAAATACAAACCAAATGGTCAGGACAGATGTTAGTTTGTTTTGGATTGTTTAGTAACTTGTACACAGACCCCAACGATTTCTATAAATTTATATAATGCGTTACGTGTAACGCATATTAAACACTTTTTTTGTTACTTTTTCAGTTGTTAATCTCAATCTGTTGACCGAGGTAATGTATTATCAAGATATTGCTTGTATAATATGTAAATTTATTTAAATCCTAACGTAACGTAACGTAACGTTACACTGTACTCTGGATATTTTTACGCTTCACAGCATGATGCAGTAGCTGTTTTCAGATCTAAGCGTATAAATGTACTATATTGTAATTAATAAGTGATACGTATAATTTGATACAGAAACTATCATAATATATGCATCTGTATTCCTTTATATGTGTTAAATAAAATAAAAATATCTTAGATTATCTAATCAAGGATAAAGTATGTTAATTCAGGTAGATCCACCTGCTTTTAGATGAAGGTGTATGATACTATATCTTTATAACAGTGTTATGACAAAAATTAAGCTGTGTATTTTCGTGAGCACATGTCGTGCGAAGTGGTGGGGGAGGGGTGGAGTAAAGTTCACTGTGTTAATTTGATAGGACAGAAACATACGTGCCTAGAATTAAGAGTAGTCCACACACACACACACACACACACGCGCGCGCGCACATACAGTGTGTTCCTGGAGAAATGAACTACAGAGTAATTATCGTCGGTTGTGTAGGTTTTTTTTTGTAGAAAAAGGATAAGAGGAAACATCACTGACCACTGACGATGTTCTTGTACAATTTAGGTGTGTGTCTTGTGTTGTGTGTGCTTCTTACTTGTACTCACTTCAGAGTTCTACGAGTCTCGGAAACATCTGTTATGTCGGCTGACCTGATCTTTTGTCGACCATGGCACACATGGGCGAGTCGTTATTGGTAGGATATGAGGCACATTGTAATTGCTTGCGTAAAGCTGTAAGAAAACAAAACAATAGAAAAAAAAACACAAACGTAATTGTGTAGGTATTTGTTTTTATCTAGTTGTGTGCTGGTTAATTTCAAGGTCAATGTTTTGTAGTAGAGTTAAAAGGGAGTGAGCAGTATTTCTTTAAGCAAAAAGCAGGTATTTATTGCTACTGCTGTGAACAAGTCTACAGATCTCAAGGACACACTGTATAAGGGTAAACGTAGTCGTCTAAAAGCCGAGATCGTTATAATGAAGAAGTTAATTTTGTATAAATTACTTTGCTTGAGTAATTTCTTAAAATATTACGCCGAATCGTAAAGAGACAATGTTAGATTATTTTAATGAATATTTCTAGAAGGTATTCCAACGTATATTATATTAACTAAATTAATAATTTTATATTTAAAGTATTTTATTCATTTGTAGTTGTAGCAAATAATTTGAAAATCGCTGAAGCATTATAAATATTACATTCTTCATTATTTGAAGTATATTTTGCATTTCACTCCATATATGAGTATTTAATAATTATATTTCCTCTTTTCTGGTTTTTCTTGCTTCTTAGGTTTTTTTCTCTGTAACGGACAAATGATATTAGATTTCTTTCATATCACGAGCCGCTACTGTATTCTCTTTCGCCAGCTCTCATCTTGGTTCCTCTTTGTTTTCGGAGCAGATGTTGCTTTTATTAATCAGAAAAGAAAATATTGTTAAGTTCCTATTCCATCTTCAAAATGATTAGCTACTCCAGCCAACAATGGATGTGAACAGATATAAATATATCTTGTTCTTTCTTTTTTTACTTAATAACACAAAAAATAATTTTTTGCTTGGAGAAAATATATATAAAAGAAGCTAGTCTCCGCCATGTACTGTATATATTTTTCGTGTCAGATAAAAAAAAATCGGGGGGAGGGGGTACAATCTAACAAAAAAAAAACTGAGAGAGATATGATATACTTTATACAGTAACACGCCTCATAATTTGAAATTGAAATGTAGCTAGAAATAATATATCTCTTTAGGAATATTATTCTGCGTGGTGTATTATTAAAATTAAAATGTGGAATATATGAATAACGTGTTATTGTTTCTGACATAATGCCAACATAAATACGGGTAGTGATGAGATGTGTTACGTTGGCTAGCCTGCCGATACTAGCTTCATACGTATTAGAGGAAGACGGAAAATGTATCTAATTTTTCAATGTTCATGGTTAAATAATTTATGGACTTTTTAAAGTGCAAACAAAATTAATTTTAGTAGAAAATACAAAGCATTCGTAGATGTATCTGTATATATTTTAATAATACTACAATATACAATAATAGTACAAGCATTAATGAAATTTGGCACCAATTTCAATCCCTTTTTAGACCCCGAAGACAAACCCTCTCCTTGCTTTCTCCACATTTTCTGTTTATGTTATACGTATATCTGTTGCTTCTCGTTCTTCTTTGGTTTTTGAAAAGGCCCCGTATATTGTTACTGGTGCACACGGTACAATGAATATAATGAAAAGAAAATATGTTATGTTTGCTTGTTTCCGTATCAAAAGGCAAAGACACAGGGAAAAACAGCCTAGCGTACAACGAATTTAAATAATAAATACCACCAAATGGCGATGGTACCATTGAAAATATGTTTTTCGTAATTAGCAAATGTATTTCATACTTTTAGCATACAGTAAATGAAATTTTTTCCGCCATGAAATGTGAAATGTATTTTAAATAATGCAATAGACAATAAGACAGTAATAAATTGTCATTGACGTATGTTACCAAGCATGTAAGCATAGGAATATATAATATATATGATAAAAAGATTTTTCGCTACTGAAATTTTATTTTAATTCAATATTAATAATTAGACTCAGCCCGTGGGCGCCCACATTAATAATTCTAATTATCTGAAAATTTATTTTACCCTTTTCGTTGTTATAAAAAATTATATTTGCGGCTAATTTCACGCGTTACATACAGACAGACAAGGGTTTCAGTATGTAATAAAAATGCTCAATGTTTCTATTGAAATTTGCGAACCGTACAAATATCTTGTTATTTTGTATGTGTATAAGGACTTTGTATACCTAAGCCGATATTGTACCGAATGTACGTTAGTTTATAATCAATCAATCAGTAAGCTATTATACGAATCTAAACATAACCGATCAACACTTGATTACGGCGGGCCACAGGTCTGTTTTCGTTTCATTCATTTACCACTCGATTTTTTGGTTCGTGATACCCAAACAATACGTTGTTTATTATTATTATCAACGGGCCGTGGTGTACTAGTCTGTAATCAATCTCGAATTATTGAATTTATCTTGATTATAGGCCTAACGTTAACTCAACAACAATCGCTACCATTGTTATATCATCGAGCGTGCTCCATCCCACTCCAACGTCGGGGGTTTGATTGTAGTGTGTGAGTGCTATTGTCATCCTGTAACTGGTTCTCATTTAGTAGGCCGCTCTATATTTATTTACTACAATCACAAGACATCAGGTTAATAGATCGAGTAGAGAGGTGTTTAGGTGTTTGCCCGACTATGCCATTCATTCACACCACACTCTTGTCAGCGGAGCATTAACTTGCCACAGTGGCTTGACTTTAACACTAACACACCGTATTGTCTGTCCGTCTCCGTGAATATA
>JAGJTL010000104.1:4233762-4248628 GCA_022063505.1 Calosoma granatense | reverse complement strand
TCTATATGATCTTCTATTAATCATTCCTAGTTTAATTATATATTAGATTTAGCCTGTTTGAGATATTGATGAGAGTATGCTGAAATTATCCTGTACTACGCCACTGGCACTGTAGAGGTTCACATTAACGTGGGATGAGTGGGTGGACGGTTGGTAGTGTAATACTTTGAGCCCTACCCTAACCCTCACTCACTCTGAGCGAGCGAGTGAGCGAGAGGGAGAAGAAGTGTACACGCGACTGGGCTACTGTTACTGTTGGTGTTGCCCGTGTGGGTTCGACTCAATGTTCAGACGGTATAAGGCACAAATGTCCAATCAATTTGGCGTTAAGCTGTGGGCCGGCGACCAATGATAAGCATCTAGTGTTATCTTCAAAGTCACATTGGTCTCAAGAGTGTTATTTAGTGGAGACCCGCGTATATTTTTTGTTCCGTGTCCGGTCTGTGTTTTTTGTGTTAAAATTACTGCCAACCGTTAAATTATACAAGAGTAAACGCCTAGTTGCGTTCCGTATACTCTCTGTGGTAGTTCTACCACCAACACACACACACCATGGTCCCTGAGGGGGCGGGGGTGACACGTGGAATGTATTTGTGCGCTTGACAACTGTCTCGTAACTAATTAATTAAAATAAAATGTGTACAGTGTGACCTCTGAGAAGAAAAACCATTTATATACCAGTTGCGCTGTAAATATCTGTACTTTAATTTATCATATTAAAAGTTTTACACAAATATTATGCGTCTATCAAAAATAATTATGTACTTATATAGTAATAATTACAGTTATACGTGACAAAAGATGTTTTTTTGAGAATGTATTTTAATCATTGATATGTACATATCTTTGTACTACATTGTATTGCATTATTTCGTGTAATGATTAACATGTCAAATTAGAGAGAACTGCGCCTCCTGTATCTGCTGCATAATATGTCTGTGTGTATGGAAAGTTCCAGAAAGTTAATCGTATTAGATTCCAGTTCTGATAGCTTTCCCACTGTTTGACAGATAGCATACATACACACACAAATGATTCCGTGTAGCTGGAGCTGTTATATGTAGCTGCAGGGCTCGCTGTATGTTTGCTTGTATGAACTAACAGCTCCAGTCTGTTACTCTGCTTACTCTACTAAATCACCAGTTATTGGTTATTCAACAGACGAATGATAAATGAGTGAGAAAGCATGCAACCTGCTCCACTAAAGGGCCGTCAAGGTCACATTTAATTTATATATGTCGTGATTATACTAGAAACTAGAACACACATACATACACATATCCGTGCATACACACGGTATAGCTATTTACATATCTGCGTAATATATTATAATTCTTTATCAATAGAGGGTGGAGGGAGTAGATTAGCATGAGTTTTAGTAAGCAATATACATATAACGATTTAATATCATATACATACTTTGCCAGCATAATTTCATAATTAATAATTACGTACATTTTTTGTTATAGGTATTAAATTTTAAATTACAAATGGATTCTGTGTACATGATTAATATTTTTCATTTTGTTTGATAATTAATAATGAAGTCATTAGCACCGATACTGTTATGTCAGTCAATCATTACATCATTATCGCCATTCTCTCTTTCTCTCTCTCTCTCTCTCTCTCTCTCTCTCTCTCTCTGTTGTTATGTATGTATTGCTTTATCGTGTCCATTTCTCGTTTCCTATAATCCGTCTTTCCTTGACACCCACATTAGAAGTTTCAGAAACACATTTCACAAATTTACATATATGCATGAATACACCCAACCACCGACTGATTCTGGCAACCTTAGTCAACGGAATTGTAAAAGAAATGAGAAAATAAAATAAAAACCTAAGCACAATCTGACCTCAAGTGCAACGGCGCCCGCAATACAGTGCAGTAATAGTGCATGGGCGTGCACGTGGAATATTTCCACTGGGGACCTCTGCAATGTAGAATATTTTAATTCTAGCCTTCGTGTAGAGTTTCCATATTCTGTAGACATCAGAGTTCTTCCGTTCTACATTTAAGTCTGTCACAGTGTATGGAAACAAGCATGAAATCAGACACGTCTGGAGAAGGAGAGAGAAAGAGCATTGTTTGATACCGACACACCACGATCGACGAAAAATAATAAATTATTTAAACTTGTATTGTTCGACACAATAGCGGGATTTCATGCTTTGTTCTTCCTTGTATATTTCCAATTCCAGAAAAAAACGAACGAACGAATTTGGTCGCAAGCGCGCGAGAACCAATAAATAAGAGTGGCAAAATAAAAAATAACTGGATCAATAAAATGGTGAATTTATTCCGGCAACTGAACACCGGCACGTCTGTACGGGTTCGCGAATTGAAACTCACTGTTCACTTACAAGTTGTACTTGTAGTAGTAGTGGTGCAAGCCGATGACACAAGGGAAATGAATGTCGCCCCATTCTGTTCTGAAGTCTTTATTTTCCGATTATGCATTCTACGCTTGGAGCACACTGCACACGACCTGGTATTAGGGTGGTATACTTGCTTACTTCCATGTACACAATCTATTGTTCTCCTCTGCTTCTTCTTCTACTACTGCCACGCCGTTAGGTCAAGCGATGACAGTTGGCTGTGAAAGAATATTTATACAACAGCTGTCTGTTGTTCCCGTTGCGGCTCAATGCGTTTGAAATATAGCAGCTATTGAACGGGAGTGATCGATTGGTTGACCGATTCTAACTAATGGAATTACTATAATGTGTTTATTAACCAATATGGGACGTGTGGATCTATTTATTTTAACACCTACCCTCACCGGTAGTGTATCGTGTTTTATATAAATTGCAAGTTATTTATAATGACAGTTGTGTGTTCATAATAGAACAGTTTGCTTGTATATATATACATTATGGAGGACAAATGAGTTCTGCACTGAATTAATGTTGTTAGACTAATATTTATTTAGCGTATGTGACGATACGTTTAGTAAAACTTCGTATTACAGAACTACAGTGTTGTATTTCAATATTCATATTAACTTTAGTAGAGAGAATAATCATATTAACTTTAGTAGATCTGTATGTTTTCATTCAGTTAGATATCATGTTATATTAAGTGATTAAAATGCTTGTAAGGTTTCTATTTTGTTGTTAAATTGTAAAAAAATAAGTTATATTTATTTTTATCTAGTCTAGTATCATAGAATTGTACATTTTCTAAATTATATTTCAACAGACAATACCTTACTTGAACTTGATTGCTTCTCTTCTTCACTATTGTATGGCATCGTGATGAAATTTTTCGAAGCACGAAGCTTTTGCTATTGCTGTTGCTATTGTTAACAAAGCATATGGAAATTGCTAGGACAACAAAATTTTCAAGTGCATTCAGGATGTGTGTCAAGTGGCTGGCCGGATTCGAATGTGCATTAGACTGGCACAGACATTGTTAGCACACGTGAATAAGGAACGAATTGAATCTGAACGGGAAACGTCAATATCTTGCACAATTCATGTGACATTTTTTTCTTCTACTACTACAACTAGTACAGTTACTATACAACAGATGGCACTGATTCCCGCGGACATTACTGTAATCACAATGCAGAGGAAAGTGAGGGTAATAGACAGGAAACGAGTCTGCTTTAGGGTAATCAGAATATTTTCGTTTCGAGTTATTACTTTTTAATGGCTATCCAGTTAGGCACTGTGTGTGTTAGTACATTACAGGTCTGTTCAGGTCACGTTCCTTGTTTGTGATTCCATACAAAGTGGATAATTGACCGGGGGAGGCCAGAGGGTGTAGCTTATGGATATCTTTCACATAATTGGATTTGAAAGTTTTATTCCACAATGGTGGAACAAAATGATATACTACTACTTGTTTCCGGGTATAAATGATAATTCGTACTTACGGAAAATGAATATGTTTTCTTTTCGAGTTGTGGTTGTATGGTAATTCGGAAATAGTATTCGTAAAGAGAGGGGTGTTGTTTGCATATCTATCAGTGACCAGATAAATGTTCAAGAAATCCAAATTAGTGGGGAGGAATTTACAGAGCTGAATTTTATGTCATATACAAAAATTCATCGTTTTCTTTTACCTTGTATATTTAATGTGTTCTCATTCTGTTTATAATAGTTACACCATAATTTCCTTTATACGCCAAACATTTTTTATCTATTAACGATTAATTACTATTCTTTCAAACTAGCGACGATGAATAATTCTGTTATCAAATAAGAAAATAAAAGTAAAACGCCCTTGCAGTCAATACGTTTTTATTAATTACCAGTCAGATCTTTTTCCGATAAAATTTCCGCTAATAGTACAAAAGTGTTACTAAAATAAATCAAGTTCTTTTGATTGGTGCTAAGAGCAAAAGTTCTCTATCTATAGAAACTTAATGAATACATTTTCTTTTCTCTAGTTAGTTCTTGACTTATCACTTACAAATGATGTTATACTTGCCGTACTCGCAGACAGCGTACAGCCAGCGCCTATAACGGCCAGGACACGAAGAGTAAATGTGAAAAGTGAGTTACATTATAACGAAGCACGACGATTTCTTTACATTAAAGTATCGTTTATGAAAATTAGTATTAACTTGGAATGTCAAGTATACATTGTCTTACGTTTAATAAGTAATATTTTGCATGAATTTAGCTTGTATTTGAAAATAAGTTTAAAATGTGAATAAAACCAGTAATAGAAATGAATATTTTAAATAAATAAATATCTTCCTGTGATGAACATGTCTGTTATATACATGTGTACAGTAATAATATCAATATGTGTTCTTAATTTAATAAATAAATTTAAAGAAGACTAAAACGTAGAAATTAATGCGGTTTTAGTATATTTCTATAGTTTGCTTGATAACTCGTTTAACGTTAGTACTGGCAAGGGCAATATGTCTTCGATACGGTGAAATGGCGACTAATCTTTATGTCGGACGTTGTTTAAGTGCGCTGTTAAAAACAATTATTTCCCATTAGTCCAATTACACAGTGAACATGAGGGTAGCCAGTGAACGAGTAAGGGCGCGCGAGTCAGTGAGCGTGCCTCCGAGCACACATACACGTACATTCCGTGTAACAAGTCGCTCTTTTATATGCTCAGTGTAGCGTGGCGTAAGGTGCTTTCAGATTCTATTCGATTTAATCCGTGCACACTATCATAAACGAACATTCTTTTTAAATGTATGAACGTCTTTACAAACACACACACAGATATACACTGTTAAATATATACATTGTATATACACATACACAAATATGTGGCACGTTCTACAACAGACAATTACACATATACATGTACAAATTGAGTACGTAGTACACACTTATATGTATTTGTATGTGTAAAATAGCTTAGAATACCATGCGGAAAATGTGATCATACAAAATTGAAACGGTCTAATTTGAAAGTTTATGCAGTATTATGCAAAATATGCTTGTCGTGCACGATGTTCTCTAGCAAAACTCTACAACGTTGCATTAGCTTGGCTTGTGTCTGCTGTTCTGCTGGGGTTCATGCCTACATTTTCTTCGCACGTTTTGCTTTCTTTTCCAATAATTTGAAACTGGTTTGTGCATTTAAACAAGGAACACGAGGCACCCGGTATGTTTGCAACGGGTTAGCTCTGGGTAACGTGCCGGTGTATGTGCTTCCATCTGGGAGCAGTGTGTTGCAACACAGCGTGCACGTTACACCTTAAAACTCGGTTGTGATATTTACAATCTTTTAATTCACTTGCAGCCGTTATTTGGTTATGCTGCCTCATAATAAGCTTAATTTCATAATCATTGCTTAACGAAAGTATTAAACCTTGTGAACATTGCTAGTTTTGTACAACTTTTAATTATTTACTGTTGTTATCAATGAGTTATTTTCATCATTAAATTAAATGCACAAATGGGTCAAATAATTTCTTTCCACCCAAATGCACAGTACATAATTTATACAATTTTAAAAATTAATTTCCACCATTCCATTGAATGAGTGTAACGTTGAAATTGTGTCACACTGTTGCAGATACACTAATTAACTAATTAATTAATAATTTAAAACAGAATGTACGTGCAAGGACTTTCTCTCTCATTTGAACAGGGTATCGATGTCTGTTCATTATGATATAATTAATTAAAATGTGCTTGAAATAAGTTTAGAAAAGTTTTATACCGATATGAACGAACGTGAATCCTTGTACGTTATAATTATTCTGATAATTTCCTCACTGACGTTAACGAGTAGATATTCCGATTGTCATTTCTTGAATAGCAAATCATTCCTCATATAGTCACGCAAGCTATTTTAAAATTTATATTACTGGGTTGTAACTGAATACAATGCAACTAGGATTCATCGACTCATACATCATTGTGAACCGGCATGCTTCAATGCAAAAGTTATTAATATGTATCAGCTTACAAACCAGTTCAGAAGTTGTTGAAAAGTCTCAGGTATTCTCGCTACATTTTGTTAATCATCACATTGTATTTTATATTCTATTTACAAACCATATTTAATTCTCTATTCAAATAATATCTATGCTCGGGAATGATACAGTCATATATATTTTATAATCTATAATATTTTTCTTATTGTTGTCGATAGGGTTTTCTGTAGGAGTTGTGACTTGTGACTATTATTGTGCGTGTATGCGTATGTGTTTTGGTGTTGTTTTTCACTGTTTTTATGACAACGCAAACGACCAAGTTGACAACTAAACAATGTTACAAGGCAAGTATATACGTGTTTATCCCCCTTGAGAATAGTGTATAGGGATTCAGAAAACTTTTAAATCGGCCCAATGTCAGAACGATTTTTCACGTCACATGTCGTGGAACTTCACTTCTGCTAAAGTCGTAACACACTCTATACACTGACCATATCTTTATATACCTCTCAACAAGCTGAATTACCAAATGATATATAAATAAATAGAGTTATAGTAATTTAAATTATCAGAATGCTAATTCAGTACAGTTATCAAAAGTAAATGTAAAATATTAATTTTTTTGCTCTAGTTGTACGTAGTAAGTTTTAAGAATTCTCCTATAAATAGAATTACTAAATGCGTAGAAAATTACACTGTCACTCGAAAATACAGCATCAATAAAAATCACCATTTAAATTGAGTTGATTTGACATTGAGAGCATTTAAATTTCGGATCATTAGTTTTTTCCATTTCATTGGGCTTACGGGGATTATTCCTGTGGGAATTAGACCTTGTATTATGCGTTCCTATTTGAATGAGTGAGTTCCGATGGCGAGCAGTGGGAATAATATCGGAAATACCACACATACATACATGTACATTCATGTAGGATATACGAGTCAAGTGTGTACGCATAGTACCGTTTTGTTATTGGAACGTAGAACCAGCAGCTGGGCTTACAGATTTAATGGACATTTAAAACACTACTATTTCTCCTCTCACATCCCTTCCCTCTTCCATTTCTCTATCAGTCTCTACTCTCTCTAGTTTCTGTTTTTTGTTCGTTCCTCTTGTTCTGTCCCTCTGCTACGTGTCCCTGTATATGTTTATATATGTAGGTACAAAATAGCTTGCCGCTGTTGTTCTTGGTCCTATTCCAATCTTGTTTTTTATGATCCGAAGCGCCCTCTCCCGGTTCACTTCAGATAAGTTCCCGAAGGACCGGACATGCCTGATCATGTCACCAGTGGCGTACGACGACAAATCACCCGTGTTAGAGCTAGGGGGTACCTAGCTATGATGTATGCGATATTTATCTGTGACATAGTGAAGAATTAAATATACGTAAGAGTTGTAGTTACAAAAATTGCCGGATTTGTTAAATAGAAATATGTACGCTACATCATACGGCATATTTTATATTTACTTCAGAATTTTATTCAAATATTTGTTGTTACATAGCGAAAAGCTAAGTCTATTTACGTTACTATAAATACAGCTATATGTGTTCATATAAATGTCAATATGTTTTATAACAATTATTACATTTCATTTTCACTTACAGCAACGACAATGGAAATATTCAGTAATACGTTACAATTGTTGAATTAATCCCATTCATTGATTGTCACAATATATTGTGTGACATTTAAAAATCTATAAATACACAGATACAAATCTAGAATATTATCCAGTATAGAAAATATTCATGTTTATATGTGATTATAAATTTATATTTACTTATACAAACAGTTCACAAAGATCACGCAATATTTTTTTTCAAACCATATTAGTACCAATGTAGAAAGAAAAATGAATAATCACATGCAAGTTTATACTTCAAACGATTTTAAAATGAATACAAGTTGTTTTTATTTGTACAAATATATATGATACAACCTATCCTATAATTACGATATGTCCGTGTATATTTTAGTGCAATGTAAACATACAACAGTTCAAAGAAAATGTAAAATATTACTATGATATGTGAATGATTGCACATCTAGCTGGGAAATTACATAGTACTGGTCTAGGCACGTTATCATTTTGTCCAACAATATATATAGCTAATCATATATGTGCATATATTTATTGTGTAATCTCTCCATATATGCGTGCTGGTGCAGATGTGTGGGTGTATGTGTATAGCGTGTATATAAATAACGTATTATGTATGTATGCAAGTTTGAATTTGCTTCCCGAATAACACTGAATAGGAGCAGGGGGATATATATAACTTTTACATGAATATCAGGTAGATGAAAGTCGTACATTTAAAATACTTTCAAGATATAACGTTTTGGAAATGAATACCGCTTGGAAAGATTAACATGAATTAACGTTATATCTGATTGTAAATATTATTTACAATGTAATCTTTTAAAGTACTCTTTCCTTATCCATAAGTAACAAGAAATTGTATTATTATTATATAATTCTTGTACAGCCTTGAAAATAGAAACTTATCCTTTTAGGTTTTCCATTTAAATCTGTGTTTGCTTTTTTGTTTCACTATTCGGTTAGCTGGTGCTTCTCTGACAATGTCTCGACTTCCCTGCAAATACGTCAAAGTTTGATTGAAACATTCTAAATGCTTTTGTTGAAAACTCGAGTCCATTTTACGGTCGTCGTCGTCGTTCGTGCAGGTGGCGCACCCACAGTTCTCTGTACGTACGTACGTGTGTTCTCTCGTGTAATGTTCGTTATTCAGTGAGCGATGTGTAGTAGTAGTAGTCGCAAAGAGGATGACGGAATCTGTCGCTACGAGTTCTATAAAGTTGATCGTCGTAAACCCGATGTCCGTATGCTCGTTTGTTCATCGGTTCGTTGCTGAATTCGTCCGGTCGGTGTGACGGAAGAGTGTTTTTAAGTATAAAAAAGTTAAAACCGAAGCACTAAAAACAGATGCGGCCGGTACTTTGGACGATACGTGCTATATTTTTCTAAACAAACATTGTGGAAGTAATGGCATTTCTATTTTACGGGTTACCATTTCCAATTGGTTTTTCTGTACCGAACTGTACGTAACTTGGACTGGTTGATGCACGATGAGTTAAACGTACCGATAGCTCAGTAAATACTTCCAAACACACGTACATTGCTCTACATACAAGAAAATCTAAAATAAGCAACGTGTATTCTAATCGATATACAATTTATTCGGAATAAAAGCAGAATCCTGTTATGTAAACTGACTGTGATCAGTGTTGGAAAAAAGTATATGCATTCGTATTTACCAACATCATTCTTCATTTGCATCTCGGAATTATAATAATATATTATTCAAACTCATACTTGATTATGAAGTGACCTTTCAGAGTGACACACTGTTATAGTCGATATAGGGTTTTTATTGCTCGGCTATGAAACTGTGTAATATTCTAGGCAACCATGATGATGATGATGATGGTGATGAGAATAATTACTATACTGTCATCTCTTGCCCGTGTCTCATGTTGTTATTGATCACGGTAGCTGGTGCTGCTGCTACATTCATACTAGATATAATTTGAGATATGGTGTTGTCGCTGCTGAACTTCTCAGTTCGGGCTCTTTGTTTAAGGTATCGATTTTAGTGGAAGATTTGGCCGTAATGTCCTGTAGTCCTCTCCTGTTGGTCTCTTATGCTTCGTAGTGATAAGATCAGTAATCATCACCCTTGTACCATCGACACAAACCGTGAAGCCTTTGTTAATTATTGGAACATGTCAATTGTGTACATGGAGCTATGCTGTTAGTACAATATGCTTCTCCCTAAGCTCTGTTTCTGAATCTAATATGTTACTATGTTCTTTATTACAGCAAAAGTCCCTCCTTCCCTCTCATCTTCCTAACATGATCTCTCGGAATAATAAATTATATCAAATTTACATTGTTTTCTTCTTGAACATTACGGAATTCATTAGTGAATTACATGCTATCGTATTAGTGGTAAATAAACTCAAAATGTTGCATTATAAAGTTTTGTCCATCAGAATTTCACGTAACAGCACAACGTAAAGTAGAATTGTTTAAAATTGCAAATATTTAAGTACTTTATTATATAAATTAGTATTAAATGTAGTTGTTAAGAGTTGTTGAAATGTATTTGGTGCATAGTGAAGGATTATAATATCGTATTATACGACGGACTATGTGAATAAATTAACCCTGTTCTTGTGTTGTATAACCGTTGTATTATATATAACATACGCGTCCATGCTTGCTTATGTTGTGTATTGAATTCTCGTACTCTCCAATGTATACACTCTAATACAAATGTACACACCTTGTTAAACACAGTTTCGAATCAGTACACTTCTACCACACCACCTCCCCACAACACCCCGCGCGAGAAACAATAGGGCACATGTTCTACACATTGTTCCGTTACTATTCAATACTGTATTCCAGAAATTTCAATACCGGAAACACTAATAAACAATTGATTCAACAATGGTTGCTTGTATCACCGCAAATAGTCGCCGGCAAATAACACTTTTGTCCTTTTGTTATCATTAGTTCCCTGAAGATATCATTATGCTATATACTGTAATATGTGTAGTATTATATCTACAACACAATATATAGACACATATGTATATCAGTATGTAGTAAATTGTTAAATATCAGTATATTATCTCATAGAACTTCTATATCAATAAATACCACTACTCCTGTATATGGATATACTACATTTTAGTGTATGTAATACATGTAGTGAAACAACAGTACATATATGTAGGTATTCATTCATGTAAAAGGTAATATAAAATTTCTCGCGCTATTGTTTTCATGTTCATTAAAAATAAAGTATAACACTCCATGTAAAACGGTTCTTATAAAACAGTACAATGAAATTTGCTTCATTACCGTTAACAAAGACATGCACGCGGACCACAAATTTTCTTAGTTAAATATTTAATATTCTTGTCCAAGTCGTGGGCGTATCACACGCTCAACTGCACTTCATTACGATGCTGTATTAATTATGCTCCATGGAAAATTAATTACTTTCGGAACTTGTATCTGTGAGTTTATATAAAATTTTAAATAAATTTGTTTCGGTCAGCACCAGTCGCCGACCCGTTCCTGCAAAACAAATACAAAAACATAACTCCCCAGCAGTTCGAATTCAGTATGAAGAAGGAAAAAAAGGGGGAGAATTGTTCTCCTTAACGCAGCTGCTGATGACAGAAATACCATTTACTCGTACCAACTTAGATATTATTTTTAATAATTAGTTTTTTAATCAACAGTACTTCTGAGAAAAGCTAGGAAATCTTCGTTGGAATGCAAGCAATTATTCTGCGGGTAAATTCAGTTTACATTCAGTACAAAGTTTTAAAACGATGAATAACAAATATGCATAAAAACGTGAGGAATCCTGTGAACTGAAAATCCCGTATATAATCGTTTATTTTTAAATGAAATGAGTGTAAAACAAAGCAGCTACACAAGAGTACAATACACATCTTGTATTATGGCGCAAAACAATGGAACAAAATCGGATTTACTCTATTCGATGTTTAATTAACGTTCTTGTTAAAGGAATTACTAGTGTATTCTTCTGTTTTTAGAAACTTTATCATGAAAAGAAAAGGAAAAATAACGTTATTCATTCCTTGTATTCATGTAAATAATAAATATGATTTTGTAATTTACATTTTTTTAGCGTTTATCATATAGATTATTTATTTCTATACAGTTGTTAAAACTCATACATAATTCAAAAACTAAAGCATATGTTAACAAAAATGTCAAACGGTTATTGCGGATTGTGATTTATTGGATTTTAATCCGATTATCACGCTGTGCAAGGCTGTACTTGTCTGATTAAATGTGTATGTGTGTGCGTTGTTTTTTTTTCTTCTTTTGTTGTTATGCTCATAAACTTGTGTATGTTATCTGTCACTTGATATGTATGTTATAATATGTATTCATACATCCTTACTATGGTTAAAGTAATCTAACATAAGGTAACGTAAGCGTACGTAACGTTATACAGACCTGGTTCGCTTCTGGTTCTTGTTATAGATAATATAATAACACTATGCAAATATCTACTCGTTGCACTGTCAATATTTTATGTATTTTATGACCTAGACAAGCTATAATATCCTATATATGCCTATACATATATACATAAGTCTATGGTACGTGAGTTAGCCACGTGGCTTCTACTGTTAACTGTACGATATCAATTACTTTTCCACTGGATATCTGTTTTATATTTGTATGTTTTCCCCGATCAAAACTAATATTTTCTTTTTATGGTCCAATCATGGAACTTTGAAATAAAACAGTTGTCGATCGTTGAAATTTTTCAAACTCACGCAGAAAAGTTTAAAACTCACATTGATAACATATGTGTACTCAAAATATTTTTTCATAAATATACCAAAATCAATCGTATTTCTAGAGGTAGAAGCATATAGCAATTAACATATATTTTATACATAAACAATGTGATAAAAGTGTTTATTAACGTCTTATCAGTCTTATAATTAGATATATGTACATATATAATTCTTGTTCACACACACATACATAAACACGTGGATATATTTGCATGATTGCACATACACTAACATGCATACATTAAAATTACATGTATATGCGTTGAACGAACAGCATAACACAAGACGTTACGTTAATAATCAGTTTTAAGTTTATCAGTAATTTATTCTGATTTATGCAGTAATGCCGGGTGCAGAATATTCAGTGAACTTACTATTACTATTGCTGCTGCTGCTGTAGATAGTGCACCTAATTTTACTCGGCCCAATGCACACAGCAGCAGCACGAACAGATCATTTTCAAATCTACGCTTTACATTGTCTTATTCGTTTTCCAAACCAACTTGTAACCAGTGATAACAAGAATTCAACAAATTTACATTTACCTTCCCTAGTTATAACAACAGTACCGCAAGTATTATAACACAATTCAAGAATATTTATATAACTGTATTTTTTAAAATCCTTCCATTGCCATCATTACCCCCCAACCATCCTTTTTTGTGTACACATCCGTGAAAACAAATAATTAACAACGTTCAGTATTAATTACAATAAAATTAATTCCCAGTGGCCCATTGATTTCGGCTTGAAACTGAATGGTTTATTAACGTTTTAAATGATGCTATTCAACCTTTTGATACTCTGTGTTGGCTTATTTTAATGTTCAGGTTTACGGTGTTGCCTGAACTGGTTTTGAATTTTAACAACGCATATTTAATGAATAAATTAAACGCGCCCCGGCTTTACGCAAAAGGTGTGCCGCACGCTAAGTAGATTTATTGATTCGTGCTTCGGATGAAAGATACCGCCCGCTTCAACTAGCCACGAGAAAAGTGGGTGATTATTTCACAAAAACCAGCAAATTCAATTAAATCGGTGAGAATCTTAGTGTTTTGCAAAACATTAGATTCTTGTTCTCATTCTTGTGTGCTACGACAGGCATTGACTAGTTCCTACTGTACTGTTTGCAGGTTTGTACTTGACATATGCATGTATGTATACGAGTATACGTGTGCGAACCCAGGGTGGTGTTATTGGTGATCCTGTGTGTTAGTTCACGAGACCAGTGTGCCACGCTCCCGTCGCATAGAGTGGTCATAAATTATACACAGACCAGTGGTAACTAAACAATGCGGCTATGTCCATTCTAAACTTGACATTGTCTCAAGGAAACACAGTTCTAATACTGCTACTGTTGTTGCTACTAATATGTACTTTCAAGCATTACAAATTTCTTCATCTCACAAATTATACAAAACACAATTACTATGTTATATCTATGGCAGAACAGTCAGAATGAGTAGTTAAAATGTTGGTACAGTAGTTACTTAAACTGGAAATTACTGGAAAATGTTATGAGCCATTACATTACGTCAAGTAAGTACACTATCCCGATAGGATTGTCCTAGATCGTGAATCAGGTACATTTCGAATAGTATATTATCGTCAACGTTAAATCAATCGTTTTACGATCGACTATAAGAGTTGTTAAAGTTTGAGTGCTGCTGATCTTGAATGATGGAGTTAGGGCTAGTAAGTGGTGAAGGGGTGGGTGATGAGAGTTAAAGGGAATGAAGTAGTATACTGGTTGGTACTGGTTGTTGGGCATATAACTTTGTCCGGTTATTTATTGTAATTGTACAAAAGCCGCGGGATACTGACGCTGGTAAAACAATAACACGTGCGTACACTGCTACACTAACAGGAACAAACGCGGCTTCAAAGAAATATTATTGTATGTTAGACACAGCACACTGCACCGGTTACGAACCCTATCGTTCGTCTAACATTATGTGGAGATCACATTCATTTATGTATAAGGAAACAACACAAAAACATACATTGATATAACAATGTTATGATACAGGGCTGTTTTAAAACCATTGCAGGACCTACGACCTCGGAAATTTTAATTGATTTTTATATGAATTCTAAATTTGCGCTTAAAAAAACGAA
>JAGJTL010000104.1:4216745-4233607 GCA_022063505.1 Calosoma granatense | reverse complement strand
CTAGACGCTTGTGTCGGAAATTTTGATTGATTTTTATATGAATTCTAAATTTGCGCTTAAAAAAACGAATACATTACTGTGACTGTAAACTGTAACTGTATAATTTTGAGTATTGAGAATCGTGGCGACTTAAATTATCGTAGACTCTAAATGATTTCGTAGGCCCATGGTCTACAAACTTTGTATAAATTATTGGGAAAATTATTAGATATTAAAGTTCGTGAACTTTAGTTTTCAGAAGTGCTATGTTAGAAGCACTATGGTGAAGAGAATGAAGCTAGTTTGGATTCTGGTAATAGCAGACACTGCTGTCGTTTCACTAACTTGATATCATTCATTTACTCGGTATCTGTCATTTTGTAAACGTGCTTCTCTTCTATCCTCTACGCACATTACTCTCACACATATCTTTAACTGAATCAACTCGACTGGGCGCTGTGGCATTGCGTTCCAACCTCTACAGATTCAGATCTGCTGTTGCTGTGGTTTTTTCCTGTGAAATATGTCAAATTAAACAAAATTCCTATATCCTACATGCCTCTACTGAATGTTATTTCTTTCTCCCTTCCCCTTTGCCCGAGTATATACGTGTGTGTGTGTGTGTGTGAGTCCGTATATTGATTTAGTGTCTCGTTTTTTTCCCAGCCAGTTTTTGGGGTAATCTCAAATCTGATCTGCAATAAAAGCTTTTTTCATGTCGAATATCCTAGTCAGAATATACTACAATGTTTTTTTTTGTATTTGCATTCTTTTTTCATATGCGGAATACAATGTCAGTTTATAAATTGCTATCCGTGTAGCAGTTTTTATATATGAAAATAATACACCATCGGATATGATTTCCGATACTGTATAATAATTTAATTGTACCGGTCTCTATTGGTAAATTGTATATTTTTTCTGCTATTGTATAATCGTACGTTTGACAGCAAATTTGATATTTGTATTTCCGTACGTATTTTCTTTTCCATTTTGGGCATTTCGAATTCCACGCCAATGAAATATTAACCAACAAAATTGGGTTTATATGCTATTATTTTATCATCACTAGATGATATGAAATGATAATATTATGAACATAGTAGGTAATATTATTTTGGTGAAAATTAATTTCATCTGGGAACCATTAGTACGTTGAACCAATGACGGGCCGTATATATTTGTTTAAATTAAAATTGAAATATATAATTACACATAACGAGTCGTGAAAACAAAAAACTACTAATAATATTTATGCAACCGTTTTTAAAATAATTATATTTCTATTTTTGACATTAATTTGCTGATTAAAAAGTATTAATTAATATGGCCGAGGTACTTTTAACACATTATATTTTATAGTTGTATGTTAAACGATCATTTTGAAATTTCATTCTAATACTTTGTAATACAGATTGATGCATCATTACTTCTAATAAAGTGACTTCATGGAGTATGGATAAAAAATTATCCATCGAATATCAAACAGCAATATTCACTGTGAACTGTGTGCTCTTTGAACGCCGTCGTATCTAATTAAAAGTGTCCGTCGATAGTCGCTCGTTCTCCATGAAATGATGAATGAATATCATTGATATTGAAACCCCTTCGGTACCTGTCCGCAATACTCTTCCACTCTTGACGTTCCCTCCCCATTTCCTTTCTCCTTTCAGTCTGAAATCTCCTGAACACGCAGTTTTTTTATACTCCATGGAAGTTCATGTAATAAAACTAATCCTTCTTTCATAGCCTGCTAGATATTGAACTTTGATAACTTGGGGCTAGGGACCGGTCCCAGCGACACGTTACGGTCTTTTAATAAAAATTTAGTCCAATATGTTCTCAGGAAGGAAGTTGACATTTGTTATTGACTTGAAAGAACATTCTTTAACGTCTTGGGGACAAATATTATCATTGTCTGAAGTTATAATAGGAATACACAATAGATTATTAGTTCTTAGTAAATATAATAAAATTAGAGGTTTATCAAATATTTTTAAATATTGACAAAGTTCTAGTTCTTTGTTTAATTAAAGGAGATAATTTCATTTATAAATAAATATATGTACTGTATAAGGAATAGTTCCTATAATATAAGTACATACAGGTTATATTGGCTAGTCAGGAGTTAGTTGGTATTATAGTATTACGTACCTGTTTCAGATAAAACTGGTTTAACATATTCCTGGCACAGAGTAAGAGTATTAGCATGCCAGTGTTTTCGTCGTCTTTCCAGAAGTATTTCTTTGGTTGCATTTGGAAGCAGGCTTTTTCCAACCAAATTTAACAAAAATGACTTAAAAGTTTTTAAGCCCATCAAGTATTAACAAAAACTTTTAAATGTAAATTGTGCACTTTCAAAGACAAAAACAAAGAAAAACTTTGACCAACATTGCTTTAAATAATAGGTCAAGAAAATAGAACATTTCTTTCTTAGCTGAATGTATGATGGTTTTTTAGTTTTTTTATTTGTATGAGAAAAAATATTTTTTCTTGTCCGTACCTGAGGAACCCTGTATATCAACATTGTATTTAGTTATTTACTCTAATTCCATATGTTGCTAATGTAAAGAGCTGGTGCTGTTTCACGTAGAATTTTATGGAAATGCAGACAAATCTGGTAGATTTACATTTAAAACATTTCAACCAACAAATAAAGTAAAGTAGCAAACAGTTTTATACTAAATATTGTAAAGCCCCAATGTCCATAATAACAAGTCGACGTAATTTTACATTACGTAAATTAGTTTCCTAGTAGCGACATATTCCCATTGGAGAGAACTACTACTAGTTCTACTCTTCGTATAAGCGCATGCGCGCGAACATACATCGACAAAAAATCTACAAAAACAAAGAGACAAAAAACACCGACCAGGGCATCTGGCAAACTCCCTGTGGAAGAGGTGCAAACTACGCTTCGTAATTATAATTATATTACTTGTTATGGTCCCTAGTTGCAAACTTTGTGTTCATAGTCGTGCTGTGGAAGAGTGGGGATAAGGCGGGGCTTTGAGGCTGCACAACAAATCAAAACTAATCACATTCAACGTGTCGTATCGTCCTTGGTGTACTATATTGTATCTTTACTTCTTTTGTTTCTGTTTGTAACAATTCAGTTTGTTCAGTGATTTGGAATTTGAGTTTTGCTAATATTTCGCAGAATATTTAGGTCTGCATATTGAAAAATAATTTTATTATGAATCATTATTAATGAATAAATAATATTTTAATAAATGAATGAAAATCTACAAATAGTTCCTATATCTTTGTATGATTTCTTATTTTGAATACAAATTTGATTGAAAATTTAGTGAGAAACAAAGTTCAATTATAAACCATTTCCTATTTGATTCGATTTACTGATTTCCGCATTGATTTTCGAGTGTTATTATGTGTTCTCATTAACGTTAACAATGTACAAACAGCGCAAATACAAGGAAATGTACAAATGAAAATGTCGATTACATTGAAATACCTAATGAACCTTTGACAGTTTCGATTCCAATTGAAGACGTAACAATTTCGGTATTGTACTTTACAAAACGCGAACAAGTTATTGAAATTGTAACCAGTGCTTCCAGCACAATAATGATTTCCTGAGGTTTTGCTAAGTTATAGAAATTATTAGTCACCCGCAGTGTTCTCGTTTCAACAAGTTTGTTTTTCTTGACAGCTGTCATAAGCTGAAAGAAAATGTATGTCAACACATATAAAAAAACGAAAATCACTTTCTTGAATCTTTCAAATGTAAAATATGTCCTTTTCAGTGTTAACATTTATATATACATATATACCGTAAATGAGTATGTTTGCTTTTTTGTTGTATTATGGCACATTTGTTGAGTGATTTCCAATAACTATGATATTAAATGACTCACATTTAGCATTTATTGCCTGTTTTTATCGTTCTGTAGAAATTACGCATGAATTTGTTGTCAATAGTAATATTTGTTTGATCTGTTGTTATATATTGTCACTCCAGAATAGAACATGTATACTGATAATAATTATGATACTAATTTATTTATATTGACATTCAAATAAATTATATTAAACATAATACAAAAAAATATGTATATTTATGTATGACATTATATAAATTATTATTATTATTATTATTAGTTTCCATGAATAATATGTTGTGAATCGATTTGTATGACAATACAAATAACGCTGATTCAATTTAATTTCTTTGTTTCCACGTTTCATTTAAATCAGGTTTATTCAAATTTAATACTAACATTTTTTGCTAAAATATTGAGACATACATGATGTAATTTAAATCAGTTAAAAATTCACATTAAGACCAAATGACTTGTTCCGTGTCAAAAAATATATAAATTTCCGTTGTTATAAAAATATATTTACACTTCTGTAACCTTTGTTAAGCTGTTCATGCAATATATGTAAATCCTAGTAGATTAGTGAGACCAGGGGGTGGGGCGGGGGTAGTTCTTATTAAATATTCCGAGGTTCCAGTGTCAATTTTTCTTTCTGTGCCTCGCCGAAAAGTTCCTAAATCCCGTTTAACAGTATATTTTTATCTTATGAAGTTATCTTGGCGCATAAGACTGTTCTGTCCTTGTGTCTTCTGTGCTAGATTGAAGCTCTTGTCTGTACAGGACCTTAAAAGGAAGCGTTCATTATTTTAATACTCTACAAAGTTAAAAGAACAAAATTAACAGCTTAATCGAGGCTTATTTATTCTGCATTTGCAAATCCATATTTAAACGGACATCATTGTACAAATTGCGAGAAACTGAATAATCACACTCAAAATTGACTAAAATGAAAAGTAAATCAGTTAAAAATCGTTAATAGTTTCAAGTAGCCATTGTGTATTTTATTCACAATCACACGATACACATTTTATTATCTTTTAACTGGGAAAATAACACGAGAGAATATTAGTTTGATCCCGAACACTTTTGGCATTCATGTAATCCATGTGTACATAATCCTCGGAGAGCGAGAGAATTTCTCTCATTCGTTCCGACGTGTTTCATTCTATTTTAATCTCACATTTATCGTTCCACATTGCAGTGAATAGTTGAAACTGGTTCTTTTATAACTAGAAATTCATTGAAGATGTTTTGCTCTATATTTGTTTTGTACCGCTACTCTTCTAAATGTGTGTACACCTGTATATCTGTTGTAAAAGAGGATGAATAGTTTTAGCAGAAATACTCGTCGACGCCCGGCTAGACTGAAAAAAGGAGACTTGGTTCAACGACAGGTTCCATTACAACATAGCCGTGGTGGCTATAGCAAATCTTGTGTGTGGGTGTTTGTGTTTGTGTCTCGGGTGCTTATTTACAGTAAAATTTAGTAGCACAGCCCTCTGGTTCCCATTTATTTAGTTCACTTGAAAGCTGCTGGTGCCGCTGTATTCTGGCTGCTACTGAACGCTAGTTGGATAATTGTGCAATATCCCAACGGTGTTGATCAAGGATTCTATTTCATTCTGTGCGAACAGCAAACGATGTTTGTGGGTAATGTTGCGCACAGAACGACGACTGAACTCAGGCACTGACGGTTTCAAACAACCACCACCGCCACTGTCGTCCCGTATCTCAGCAAACCGGATTCCCAATAAATATTGTATGTTCCTGTACAGTGGTTCAGTAGATTGAAAATTAACCTTACTGCTACTCTTGTATAAGTTTTCATCTTGGTTGTTTAGAACAACTAGTTGTATGTATATGAGAATGATATGATGTAGAATAGGTAGTAGTATTTGGAAGTTATACGCTTTGTAACTTGCTGAGAATTCCCGGTCTTGTGAGAAGACATCGGCCGATTCAAGTTAGCAAGCGGGGCGTGCAGTTGAACGCGTCGCGACGCTGTGCGGCTCGGCATGATGTGGTTGTGATGCGATAGACGCACCGTGGATGTAAGAGGCGAGGGTTGAAGAGATGAAAAGCGTCAGGACGTTCGCAGATGAGTTCCGGAAGGAAGGAAAATCTATAAAACTTGCCTCTAATATAGGTCATGTTGATATCTGAATATCAAATAGCTTTGCATAGGACTTTTATGATATGTTATTACGGGTACACTGTAACATGGTGTAACTATATTTCTTCTTGCAAGATAGTTTCAAATTTCTTCCACTAGACTGACCGCTAGAGACTGTGTAGTCTACGCTATCCTGATGGATTACTGGCATCTGTAGAAATATTCAATGTATTTAAACTTTTCAATTGTGAATAGGATATTGAAAAGTGCATCAGGGAGTAGCGATCAATAGGAACATTACGAATATTAGAATATATTGACATCGTTCCAGTTCATAAGTTAAAAATGATCTTCAGAGATATACGACAAGGAATGTATGTATGAAGCGGACATTATTTTGCAAATAATTGTAATGCATTGGAACTACATATTTGTTATTCTGTCTAGTGCATTGTTACAACAATACTGAAGTGACACATGACAATTATACTAAATATTATCACATTCTATAATGAAAATTCAAATGAATTCTATACTTTACAAATGATGATACCCATCTGCATTTAACCAATTGAATAATGTAATGCAATTTGTTTTTAAGTGTATTAAAAATATTAATCTCGTAAGCCCCTAAATTTAGAAAAACTCTAAATGGAATTGTGTACGTATTTTATGATTAATTAGTATATGAGGTAATTATGTTAAAAGCTTTTTAAATATGCATGCATATTCGTTGTTTTAGTTAATTATTAACGCTAATTATAATGCTGTCACATTGACATAAATGATATATTTTCAATGTATATAACGACATAAATTAGGGTGGGGGTGCTGGTACAGTGTTCCCCTATTTCTGCTGTCAATAATTATGCCACATTAGAATTTAATTATTTGTGAGAAATCTTAAACCATTTTACTTAATGAACGGTCTGGAGAATGGCTGTTAAATAGCTGTGATATAATATTAAAATATCATTATACATGTTACTGGTCGGTTATAAATGAATTAGAACAGTGGACGTTATTAGAATTGACAAATTACTAGGATATTGAATAGGAAGTTCAAGAACACATTAGAGCTGGTTAAATATTACACGTGCATGCATGCAGTAGTATTTGTATGTAGGTGTTGTGAGGTAAGTGTAACAAGGTGCAGTGTTAGTTTGGCACTACTAACTAGTATACTCTTGTCTAAACTAGCCCCGGTTCCATTTCTCACAACCTTAGTGTATCCGTGTAGACATATAAACAATGCCCCCCCCCCCCGGGTCAGCTATAACACACAACCTTGCTACGTTTCTAAGCAGAATCCAGCGTTGATATAAATCGCCAACTATAGCATCTAAACTTCGGATAATCCCGAGTTCATAGTATGCGGAGGATTACAAGCAATTAATAGTTGAAATGTACAAATTATTTAGATTCCATACAAACAAGCCAATCAACCTACACGTACATAATAGGTAAATATCTAAGTAAATAACTATCTTATCTAATTGACAGTAGTAATTCACTGTACATTTTGTTATTATAAACACTGACAGATTTAATTTAACAACAACCAACATGCCGAAATACAATTACACACATACGTATTTCCTTTGATTCACACAATCACGTACATTTACATCATTATCTACTGTCTAAATCAGATCAGTAATTAAATTTGTCTTAAACGAATTCTCACTGTAGCAAGGACGATATTTTTTAACGATAATTACATTGCCTGTTAGCACGCTATTTCAACATACTTGTGCTTACAGGAATTCTATTACAAGGAGAACATAAGTTTTGAGAAGTTATTATGTATTTCCCGTTAGTAATTGTTACAAAAACTTGTTATATATTTCAATAGTGTACAGCAGAATAAGATAAATACATTATTAATATATTATTATAAAGTTAGTTTATATCAGAAGTTTTCTCAGTATTATTGTCCACGATTCCATTAGTTCTTTCACATAAATTGTAGAAAAGTTGAGGATATTTTTCACATATCGATATACTTGGATTGTCAGAATGTATACTCGGCATAATTAAATGATATCTAGATAATTAACGGTAATGGCAACAACTAATATTTAATAGTTCAAATCTCATACATAAGTACTCTCTATTTAAATCGGTAGTTACAGTTTTGCTGACAAAACCCAGCATCATAATATGATATATGCTCGACTATTGAAGTAAATTTTGAAAAAGCATTCCAAAAACGCTATTTTACTTTTTCGCGCTTGAAATTTCCTGTTGCAAATGCGATCTCTAAAGGAAAAGTGTCGATTTTTTGTGAAAGCCAAAAGGTTTTTCTTGACAGCCAATAACCGTACTTTAAGCCATGCTGACATGGACATACTGTTGATGCCTGTATGCCTCCGTCTCTCTCACATCATCCTTACTATTTTCACACACATACAGAGAGAGAGAGAGTGAGACTAAAACATGGAAACCTTGTAACAAAAGTTCTCTCTTTGTAAACCTCACATCCCGCAGACGGACGAATATTGCGCACAACATTGCTCTGTTTCTTTTCATTTCTCTCTCTCTTCTTGTTCTTCTTCTGTTGGAGAAATATCATTTCAGTGTGGCTGCTGTACCTTATACTTGGTCCTGTTCGTTTTTCCATGTATTTAAATAAACCTATTGTCGTTTATGTGATCTCCAAGGATTGCTATTCTTGCTGACAATGTCTTTGTATAGTTCAAGGTCGCAATGTTTTAAAGAAATTGCAGTTTATCTAAGCAGAACATAATCGAAAAGTGTACCTCTGCAGGTACAATGCTTCTGCTGTATTTGAACCAAATACAATTTACTTGAACGCATGTCTGTATCATATAAACTTCTATGTAAGAATTACATCATATTTTTAAATTATAATTGGTAAATAATAACTATTCCGCTGTTTCTAATTAAACCATACGTATTATGCCAGTTGGGGTATTAAGTTTTCTTGAATAAGGTATTTATGCGAAATCCCATTTGGTTATAATAAAATCAATAATTGTTCGTTGCTCAGTAACGAACAATACCATATACATCTTCACACTACTGCACACACACACAGAAATGTTTATGTATATTTGTCGACAGGTGGTGCTAATGTATGAAAATGTTCAGTGAACAATATTGGTTGTATTACTGTTTCCAGTATGTATTGTACTTTGCCATACAGTACATGTATGTATGTATTACGTACATTGTACATATCTATAATAACAAAGTGCTATGGATAGCAATAGTGTATACAGGTTAGATTCTATCCACAATTAGTTGCATATGTACACACGTATCTCTGTATCCATTGATTGGTCTATACATGTACGTACATTCATCATCAGCACCCAGATATTTACCTCTAAACGTACATACATCCATCTCTATGCCTGGGTGTTAATTTTTATTAATAGTTCGGATAATCCAAACTAATGTATGCATGACAAGGTTTAATGTATTGATTAATTGAGCGTATTGGAATATTCAGTACATCTGTGTAATTGATAGAAGGACATTGAGAAAGAATATTATCTGTAATTACAGTTGAAGAGATAAATGTACATTTAACAGAATGTGTCTACAAAAGAATGTTAATTGGAGAATACCAGCCCATGTAATGAAATAATAATATAGTTTTTTTCTCGCTTCGGACTGTAAGCGAGGACAATTCAAGTATAGTTGAAATACTCGATATTGTAATGGAACACGTAGAGAAATAGAGAAACTATCTTAGTGTTCTCTTTATTTTGAGATCAAATCTCAAATCTTGATTTCTTTGTCTGGGTTGGTAGATGCATAACGCTGACTGACAATCGTTGAGAACAAAGTTCCTAATTTAAACTAAATGTAGTTCCTACCAGTAACCAAACGTACCGTTTTCTTCTCAATGCCACTTTCTATTCAACCATCCTTTTTATATAATGAATTTTCTCTTTTCTCTCCTCCTTTTATCTTAATCGCATTCAATCCCAGACCTTTTTCAACTTTCAATTTCCTAAATTCACCTACAAACGGACTACTACTGCCAGAAATAATGAAGATAATTGTTTTTCAAGTTCACTGCAACCTACGTTAGTACCTGTTTAAACATGTTGGTTTACCATTTAATCCAAATACATACATATATAAAAGGCGAAATTTGTCTGGATATATTTTAAGTGCATTTGTAGCTCTCTTTGTGTCTTCATCTTTTGAATATCCATCAGTATTAAGGATTATATCCCAATTAAAAGTCTGAAGTCCAAAGCCCGCATAATGATATGCCTCGTTATTATTAGATTGTTAAAAAGAATATTCTCCATGTAGCTATTAATAATTCGCAAGTCAAATATTTTCCTTACAATATTTAATTGCAACGCGCGGATAAGTCCTTCAGACTTTCTGTGTATATTTTTTCACAACGTACTTTTTCTGTTTCAGAACATTGTTCACATTCAGTGTCTTGTCTTGTACGCCGTCGAAGAAGCAGAATAATAGACTCTTAGCAAGCAAGGTAAGTGTTTTTTATTATATTTTCCAGTAACGACAAGTACATGCGGTACAATATAGCTATAGCTCATTATATCAGAATTTAGAGAGACGAACGTTCTACGCTCCTAATTAAAAATTCTACATTATTTTTATCTTAAGGATAAATAAATTATTAACTATGAATCTTTATAGACAGAAATTTATATTTTATAAAAACTTGTTGTCTAGTTGTCTATGTAAATCATACAGTTTTGTGTGTGAGTTTGAAAATCTAGGCCTTTGCGCTGGCTGTTCTTGTTATATGTGGCTGTGTGATTATTAAAGAGATATTTCGATGTCTCGCTGTGCTCACTACAGGTTTCACTGTGCTAGTGAATATATTTTTCCTGTAAGCTTCTGTGTAACGTGTTGAAAACTGTCGTAGACCGTAGCTGCTATACACATACATAGCTCGGCTTGGTAGAAGATGTACAACTCTTGTGTTGTGCACATCCGCAGGAGTTTAATAAACTCAGTTCTTAATCGTCGCCATATTCACGGCGGCTGCAGCGAACAGGCTATTTATAGAGTCTCTGCTATTATGTCTTCCCGTGTTATTTACACTTTGCTTATATTCTGTTCATGATAAACTTTATTAACGCAGTTTTTTTCCACACGCAAAGGCCAAAGCTACACATACATGCACACAGTATACATGATGTAGTGTGAACATAATACTTCCTTGCTTGAATCTGACATTGAGCGTTAGGGCGTGCGGTTGTTACGTGTTGGTTCAGTAGTCTTCAAACTACTTATATTCAATACAAGTACTTCCGGTACTACAATATAAATATACAACTTTTTTTCTATTCATAATGATATCTAACATATTGACTATAATCTATACATTCTCATCTAATTTTATCGTTGTACAAATATATTTTACAAATTTTAATGCATTTCAGAGTCAAAACAAACTCATGTATATATTCATTTAGGAAAAGAGTAAAAATAAAATCATTTTTATTTGTAACTGTTTACATTTAGAAAAACGCTGACAGTCGACGGCATATTTAATTAACAAATATAATTTACGTAATCAAACAAAGAATGTAAGCAAAAAAGAGAGAGACATATGTCTGTTGTATGAAATAAAAATGTAGCATATGATGAAAGGGAGAAAGAATAAAGAACATACGGAGAGCAGAGACAGATAAGTTAATGTGCAAATACTGAAACATTGTTTGTAGCTATATGAAAAATTATCAAAACAAATAAAATTTGTATACAACGGAGGGGTAGGGGGATACTTCAATGTGTTTGTATGAGAAAATGAACATATATTTCCTTTTGAATAATAAACGGAAAAATTTTCCAGCAACAAGACTATTTATATGTAAATACTTTCAGTTCAAACAAATGATTACTGGTTGATTGTGATCAGGGTTTGCTTAGCTTAGATGTGATAAGGGAATATTTTTCACTGATTCATATTCCCTACATATTTGTAACTACAAAACTGGTGTTGGAAGGAATATTAATGCTGATCAGTTATATTTTTCGTTACGAGTCCAATTCTGATTACAACAAGACATTTCATTATAATATAGTGAACAATTAATTGACAAATACGCATGTATTTTCTGATAGTCTGGTTAAATATTGACTCATGCCGATATACCCGTGTAGTCTTGTATAATAACCGCTAGCATGCCCCAATCTTTCAAATTAGTTCCCTTTTGGCTTTCAGTAAATGTTTCCATCAAAGCATTCGGTGATCGGAGCGGGTCAGTTTCGGTAAATGTAATTGCGTACGTTGACTACTGTTGAAATACAAGGACATGCATAGGTCAAATACATGTAGCTGAGTATATAGATACATGTTGATGGGAGGACACCATATTTAACGAATGTGATTATTTGTGCCCTAGGAACAGTAATTGGGATACTTGATTTATATGTTGGACTAGAAGCGAAACATGATGGTTTGCTGTTGGCGCTTATATACTGAAAAAACAGAGAGTCGATTTGTGGAATCATTTTTCATTATAATTATAAATGAGCCCAATTATGTATGGATGATACTGAAAAATGTATTCGTAATTAATAATTTTTCGTTACAAATAGTTGTAGTGTATTTATAATGTCAATATACGTACAACAAATCAGAAAATATAATATAAAACACATGTATTTTACATTAATTCTTAACTTTAATTGTTATTAATTCCATTACTACTCTTCCTAGTAAATCTGTTCTTCGTAAACTACAAGTTATGAGTAAGCATATTAAGCCATGATGCAATAATCGTCTAACAGATAGACGCATGCCTATAGTTCATAAAGAACAATTTAGCGCTGGTATTTATCAAGGCACGTCGCTGTTGTTGTCGGTGCAGCCAGCCAGCTACAGTAATAACTGAACGTATATTTCAGACGTGCGGTGCTGCACTGAAATCTATAACACTTTGCTGTCTGTGCATTGTAAAGCCGGCGCACTTGGCGTAGCGTGGCGGCGTAATACAAGATTAACGGGTCAGCCGAGACACATATTTACTTCATTGGTAGCATAATATTTCTGCGGTAGTGGGTGGGTAAAACAAGGAAGCTGCTAATTTTCTCATGTGCTCACGTCGTACGTGGCAATGTTGCCGAGATTAATTTATAACTCGACAATGAGTGTCCTCTGACTACGTGATCGTGACATAGTTTATGCATTACTATACATGTTTTAACTTGTTTACTTACAGGAGTAATCGATGTTTGATCCTATATAGAACAATGGTCATAAGTACGTCAATTATTAACAGGTAAATTCTCATAATATTGTTCAATAATTCTAGAAATAAACATACATATTTTCAGTGAGTAAATACATTCACCCGTTCGGCCTGTCGCGTGTATATACAAATAGCTGACCACTAGACACAGACTATATATAATTTTAGGTTTTTATGAACATTAATAATAAAATATTGCGAAGAGGTGGACAAGCAAGATAGTATATAATTTATCAAGCCTTGTATAATTATGTCAGGATACAAGATGTTCAGTATAAAATGTAATTATCGTGATTATTAGTAATGTGATATGACGTTCTTTCTGAAAAGTCTGTAATAAAAACAGTATATAAAGTGCACTAGATTGAGAGGTTGTTTTTTCTCGGGTAATATTTCGTATTGTATTGTGTTATGGTTCTTTGTAACTGGGCCAACGATAATCGTAATATACACATTCATCATTCGGTCTGACACGGTGCGATACTTGAATGCACCGTGTATATTATCAGTATGTATTGCAACTGTAACAGAGATGTGTCCACTGGTGATGGTAATATAACATAGTGTGAGATAGTGGTCACACACACACACATACACACATACTTCCTGTATATACATGCATGTCTATATCAACTATGAGTGAGTGAGTGAGTGAGTGAGTGAGGGAGTGAGTGACTGGTGAATTCTGAACAAGTAACACATCAAAGCAATTCGACATGATTTAACATAGATTTATGATGATATGTTTGGCGGCATCATGTTGCTGCCTGAACCAAATGGATTGCCTGTTGGGGAATTACTCATTACGTGATTACCTGTCAGAAATCACACACGGACACATTATTCAACTATATTATCTGTACTCACCGCAACCAGCACCCAGTTATAGACAATATATATAGTTCAAGTCATAGTGCGCATGTGCACAACTCACACCGGATAGTCTGATAAATATACAAAAAATTAATTTCCTAAAACTAGCACACATGTACATCTCATAACAACTTATAAAACAAAACATATGTCAGTTAGCTAATTCTAACCTAACATAGAAATATAGTAACAATTAATTCTGACACGAATATTTCATTTACTTACCGCATGTAAGATGATATGTTATCCCGTTTTTACGAATATAACATGTATATGCATATTTAATTAAAAATAATACAAACATTCGTTAGTATAAATTTTAGCATCATACGTTTGTATTTTTTTGAAAATAAACGCTATATTTCAATTTCCAATTAAATGAATGAAATACACAGCTGCTGATATACGTACTGTATTTACAATAATACCTCACGCAGTGAGCATTTTAATTGTTTTTATCGATTGTATTGCATATAGTACTTTTTTTGACGTATAATGAATTTTGATTTTAATAATGTTGCATATCCCATTTCAGTGTTGAATTAGAAATACATGCATTGTGCTCGCAGTCCGTGTTTTTTTTTCATCTGTATGTATATACGTATGTGTACATAATATCAGAATATCAAAACAAAATTACCGCGAAAATACGAATTCTAAATAAAACGCATATAATCATCAGTATGAAAAATAAATATTAATTTTTCATTATGAAAATAAATTGGTTTATTTGTTCAATTATTCTCCTTTCCTTTTCGAAAAATCAAAATTTCCCGGAACTTGAATGTTTTTTTTGCTGGGATTCGGGACATGAACAATTCTTAAATTACCCTAATGTATGCATTGTTATTTGTTTTAATTTTCAAATATATATCTGCATCATTTCGTTTATTTCGCTGCGTGATTGTTTTGTTTTCTTTCTGTGTTTGTTCCAAATAAACAAATGCAAAATTTTCTTTATAATAATGAATTGGTTGGATGTAGCATGCGTGTAGTTTGATACTGTAAAAGTATATGTCAATTTTGAAATTAAATTCTGTGAAATATTTATTGGTTATAGAAAACCTTGTCTAGATATAAATAAATACGTTCATGCATAAATCCACGTTCTATAAAAAGTTTTAAAATTAGTGTAAATATTTGTTCAAAAAAATCAGTGGAAAAATCTGTTAGTAAAAAAATAAAATTAAACATATTCGTATACATGAAGTTCATATCAGTTTTGTAATCTACTAGCTCTGTTTGAAATTTCTATTTATGATTGATTTAATTTTGAAAAAGATTCAATAGTGAATAATTTTGAAAATAAAAAACCTATTCTAATTCTGTACACATACAGGAGTGTTTGTTCTTGCTAGTTAAATTTCGCCAACGAGTTTGAAAATATTCGTTTTAAAACGGAAACTGCTGATCTGTAAGATGCCGGTGTTACAGCACGCGTACTTGTTTGAATCACGACTCGGCACGGCACGGCACAGCACACGGCAGCGAAGCGTGTGCTCCAATCCACATTTCGTGCTCAGACACCATAAACTTACAGCGCGAGAGAGTGTATTTTTGTATTCTCTTTTTATTGGAAGATTACATGAGATAACTTTTATTTTTTAAAAGCTCTGTTGAATGAATATACTCGCATAAACGTGGCCAATTCCTTGGCTTCTTTCTGATAAAATTCTTCTGAAAGTAATTTTAAGATTCTGCAAAAGTTTTTTTTTTTTCTTGTATAAAGCATATAATGTTACTGTCGAAAAATTCATCTTGTGGTAAATAAAAATATGTTTGTTTTGGGGATTTTTTTACTATGGACAATACAGCGATGTGGAAGGGAGGCAACTGACAGAATTGCTGGGTGTTTGTTTAATCTACTTTCGGTGAGTGAAGATTTTGTTGACGCAAGATAAATTGAAAAACGACATTCAAAACTTTTTTTCTATTTAGATATTTTTACTTCGATTTATTTATTTTTTTAAATTAATCTTTTATGCAACACTTGGCACAAGAATCAATTTATTCAAGAGTTAAATTGTATGTTTCTAGCAGAGCTTTACGTTACTGTGTTTCATCGTCATTGTTTATTTAAATGATAAGTTGATGGTGTATTTGTATGTAATACTTCTTCGTAATGTAAGATGATAAAATATGTAACACGTACGCTATCGGAATTGTCTTTTGATGTCTTTTCACTGTTCACGTATGCGTGTATATACATTGAGAGATAATAGATTGTTGATCTTACCTATATACATATTGTGTAAACGTATATAAGTATGTGTACATATGTGTAACAACAAGCAGTAGCTACTTATTTTGTAAAGTGGTATCATACATATACTTTGTTGTGTTCTGTTTTTATTGGAAAATAGTTTTGATACAGTACAGGTATTTTTAATTCACTTCAGATGTTGTGTGTCAGATACAGCACACTACTCGTAAATAATGTTTATTTGTTTTTATATTATAGATTAACCCGTAATACTCTAGATATACGAGTATCATATCAGTTAGAAATTTGATTCTAAACTCCATGTTGATTTAGAAAATACTATAGTAGATTTAAATTATATCTATTTGAAGTAGTAGCTTTTCAGAATTAAGTAATCAACTCACATTATGCAAATAACAAATGTCACTCTGCAATTTTTCTAAAATCATTTATTAAAATATATAAATCATATAATGTCCAAATGAATTATTCTAAAAATAAATTTTACATTACGCGTATGTAATTATTGTAATGGCGTACACAAATCTGCATTTTTATAAATCATGGTTTTTAATTAGTAATTACAAATTGAAACATGATTCTATCGCTTATATTTAATGTTAAATGTTTAC
>JAGJTL010000104.1:4174493-4216506 GCA_022063505.1 Calosoma granatense | reverse complement strand
AGTAGCTTTTCAGAATTAAGTAATCAACTCACATTATGCAAATAACAAATGTCACTCTGCAATTTTTCTAAAATCATTTATTAAAATATATAAATCATATAATGTCCAAATGAATTATTCTAAAAATAAATTTTACATTACGCGTATGTAATTATTGTAATGGCGTACACAAATCTGCATTTTTATAAATCATGGTTTTTAATTAGTAATTACAAATTGAAACATGATTCTATCGCTTATATTTAATGTTAAATGTTTACTAATTAAATTACTATTGTTCCATTGGATATAGCCAGTTTATTCTATTGTACATTATAATTATGGGTGTGCGTGTATTTAACGTGGATTTATTTGTTTAAATATAATTAGTAGTTATTTTAGGCGAAATATTGATGTTTATTAAACTGTTACATAATTATATAAAACTTTAAATTTGTTATAAATATTCTATGTTTTAAAATAAAGTTATATACAATAATTTTTAAATTAATAGATTCACGTTAAAAATGAAATGTAATTGAATTTTATTATATCAAAAATTACCTTCAGTAATACATGCATGAACATGTGCCTCGGAAAATGTGAATAAATTATTTAATTGATAATTATCTACCTGCTTTTCCAGGTTTTAAGTTAATTATTTTTGTAACAGGCATAATGAAGTAAAGTCTGTTCATTGAACAAAAGATTTTGTTTTCGTATTAAAATTAACAAGGGTACACTGTTATCGACAAAGTCGTGCAAATTATCATTGTAAATACTGTCACATCATTGGTAGGTGGAAAGATTTATAATCATTATAATGTCAATTTTCACATCTTTATTATTTCATAAAATTTTTCCCTTGTCATTGTACAGTGTGCCTGTGTACATAACTGTCAATATAAACTTTTGTGATTTGTATAGATTGAGGCATATTAGCATTTGTGACATATCCAAATTAGTGAAAATAGGAGAGATGTGTGTGTGACAGTGCACTGTTGGAAAAAAAATCCACCGGACCACGTTGCCAAATGTATGTGTAATGTAATGTGTAATTTGTGTACTTAGTCCGGAAGTTCACGTCTCGTACATTATCCGGCATTACAGAATGAAAAAGGAATCTGTTGTCATAGTTCCAAAAATTAATGCATTGTCACAATTAGACACACTGGGAATATATGGATTACACAGTACTCTTACTGCATTTAGCTAAAGTGTATGTCAGTAAAATAGTGAGGAATGTTGTTCTTATAATTGTCGAATATATTCTAATAATAGATTAGAGCTTCAGTATATTCTGTGAGTAATGTAATTGCATTTGGTGGGATGAGTGTACGGTAACAACTACAGTTAGCTGGATTTAGTATTATCACTATAGTTTAAATACAGTCTAGCTGACATGCCTCCAGGGGTCTGGAGATATGTAATAATAAGCTCGTTCCTCACACAGTGTATAATAGTAACTACTCCCAATACGCTACGCTACGGTACGGTCGGTAGTGTTAACGTATCAGTCTGTGATAGTCCAGTAAATCGCTTACTAGTTACTGTGGTTTCATGACACTAATGGCTGCCGCTACTGCATTATTATTCTCTAATAATTAGCTGTAATGAGATATGCGAGAACTGTAACGTAACATAACGTAACACACAGAGAGCTGCTACCTTATTGGTAAACGTTAACATTATATTAAACACTTGAAACTGCTACAGATCATATCACAATTATCCACTCATCATCTTCTGCCATACATTGTGCTGAAACACGCTCGCTCGCACGTGCTTTATCAAGATTCTAATTAAATTCATATTTTATTATTATTAATTGAGATGCACAGACAACGTAACGTACGTAAAGTTCACGTAATACTCTATGTAACAACACAACAACAACATCAACAACACAAGTGTGGTCTTGTTTGTGTTGTTTCTGTAAAATTTGATTATAATCTAGTTGGTTGCTTAATCATTCATTTTATGTACAATATAAACAGCATATACGCATAATCTACCAGTATATATAAATATGTGTATGTGTATATATAGAAAAAGTAGCTGAAGTACCTACATATATTATTCACTGTTTAATAATAATCTGTATGTACTTGAAATAATGTCGAGTACAGCTTATTTTAGTGTATGTACTATATATTATAAAAATTAACATTGTATTTCCTATATATGTACTTTACCTTACCATTGTATGCACACAGACACATGTATGTTCCTAACTGTCCTAGTACCAAGTACAAACGAACGTCTATGATATGGGTAAGCACATGTAGGTAGTAACGTTGTAGCAGTCTGATAATCTTGAACTGATGAAATTAGTTGTTATTACATTGGTAGTGAATCGGATTTACTCCTTGCTTTGATGTCGAATGTATTAAATCTCTAGCTTGTTATTCATAGAGAACAGTCTCGATGTATATACAGGCTGTTTCAGAACCTCAGATACTTACTTTAACGGTATATAGATATAGTACTGAACATGCTGATCACGCTAGAAAAATAATTTTTATCAAAATTCACAAAATTAAGGGTAGTTTTCCAAAGAGTACATTTTTAAGTACCACTGGATTTATAATTTCTTTCGAATGAATAAACGACGTTATGCAATTACACAACGAAAATTAAATTAATTAAAGTTATTATGCATTATTTTGAATACAGGTGATAATTTTTTAAATTTGTTTATGACATTTCAATACAATACGTTTAGTGTATTTTTAGAGTAACGCTTACAAATATGCAAGGATTCGGATGTCTTCTGTGAGGATAACGTTCTGCATAATAACGTGCGGCTAATGCTGCGTTTTGTCCTGCTTCGCCATACACTAATAAAGCGTCCACTAACTCAACGTTACTATGCATTCATTTTTATCGATTTTTATCTTCTATTCTGTTGAAAGCATAATGGCTGGTTGACAAAACAGTGTTAGAATTGTAATAATCTCAGAAACAGAAACCTCTACGTAATGCTTTATAATTATGAATAAGTGAATAGTTTTTGCATGGCATACAAAATATACTAAAGTTGATGAACTTGAATGAATTAGTTTCGAAACATTTGTTTGTTTCGTTAAAGTTTAAAGATTCTAAAGTTATTGACAGAAATCAATAAACCAATTTATTCTCCTATCTAAAGAAAAGAAGAAGAGGTGCAAATATACTCCGATGTACATTGTGAGACAGTATATCCTGCACATAACAAAATATATATAATAAAATAAGAATAGTACCACGGAAATATTGTCTGCTGGAACACAGACATGACAAACACACTATTTGTATAGAAATATATGTGTGTTGGAGATGCAGAAAATTTTAAATCTGTCAATACGATATGTATTTCAACAAACGAAGACATGTATGCAGCCGGACCAGATACATATATCCTTCGGGGGATTCACTATAAAAACAGACATACGTACAGTCATAGGTATATTAAACGTATATACTGTCACATATGTGCACGAACTGAAGCTGCAGCAGTCCGAAAGAAGTGGCGTTCAAAGATCTGAACAGCGGACCCTGCATTAGCGGACAAACACTAAGAAGAAGAATACTGTCACGTATGTAAACAAAGATATGTACTGTTCCATTTAGTATTACACTCTCATTCTTAATCTAAGCATTACATATTTATAATTGAAATTGTTTAATTCCTATGTAATGTACTGTATATTGTGATAAGATTTCTCTATATTTGAACCAGAGGATTGAGTGATGCAATATGCTCGCTTGAGTGTTGAATGTAAAGAGAAGTTTTTTATCCTGCCGCACCTTACAGCTACTTTAGACGTCTGAGAGAAGGACATCGCCCCGGAGGCTGCCGGCACGGGTATATCGTGACCTGTATATCTGTATATTTTTTTCCTTTTTTTCTTCACATGTCACTAGCTCTCTATTGTCTCTTTGTCCTACATCTCTTCATATGTTTCAGACATTTTCCGCTGACGTCTGTTTTTTTATTTCTACAATACAAATCAAAGTGGAACATTTTAACACTATTATTTTAGGTAGAATGATAAAAATTTTTAAACAACATTTATCCGTGCTTAATAGTAGTATTAATTCTTATATTTTGTATTAAAAAAATATTACATTAAATATAATTTGGAATTTTTCAAGCTACGTCATCATTGATGCGCGTGCACTTTACTGAAAATAATGATTAGTTAACTTTGCACATACATATACATTCCCGTACGTGTGTGTGTATGTAGATATATCTACTCCTCTACTTATAATCTGATAATTTGACACTTTTGAAATTAAAAAGTCGGCTTGATCGTTATTGGAACATTAATCAAAAACTTTCCTAGACGCAGTGCGACGCGTCTCTCTCTTTCTCTTTCTCTCTCTTTCTTTCTCTGTAGGAGACTCTGGTATTTGTCATTCAAACAGGATTGCAGCGGGCGCGAGAGCAGGAGAGGAGAGAGTTAGGAGATGGTGAATTTGCGCTTGAGTTCATCGCAACGTGAAATGCTTCATGGGCCCCGGCTATGTAAAACAAGTGAACATGAACCACAAAGCCCGCACCATACTGTACATACATGTAGTCACATGTATATACGTATGTCATAAATATACGTACATAACAGGTTCACATACACACATAAATGTTTAGGTATTTACATAGGTATATACACTTTATAGATACATATAGTTATACACTCCTATAAATAGCCTGCTATTCCTGCATGATAAACTCCCTGTCAACGCCTTAACACGTTAATCAAGTATAATTACAGCCAGGTTCATACAGTGCTTATTTTTAAATATACTATAAAATTATCTAAAATGATTTTAGATAATCCGTATGATCAGATTTTTTAATAATCTTATATTTTAAAAGCAAATTTATATTGAGATTGTACGTATGGATTATGGATTCATGTAATATGTTAAAGTGATATATATTATTTAATGCGTCTCAACGTCCAGTACTCGCTGAAATCATTATCTGGATTACATACACTTATTGTTATATCATTTTATTACTTTTTTATCGATTCCTTTCACATATAAAGTGTTGCATAAGGAGCAAAATAGCACTCATCATTCTATATAGCCTAGACACAATTATTTGTTATGAATAACTGATATTACGGTAATGAATACACTGCCATCATTATCAATTGTAATATTGCATATTCCTGTCCATATTCTAGTTCGTGCGTGACATACACACGTACAGGTGGACGCATAAAAGAAATTATTAATGACATATAATGAATTGACTTGATGATAAACGGTTCTACGTTTTATTCAGAACGATTAGTTATTTATTAAAACGACGCAAATAACACTTTTATTGCATCACTGAATCAAAACACAAAAATGCTTTGTTCCTTTTTTAAAGACATGTCAAGACTTGTCTATTGAAAAATTAATTAGAACGTAATTATGACAGGAGGAAAATTATAAAGTACATTCGTATGTGAACAGGTGTTCTGTTTTCCATGGAATCCTTGTGGATGAATAATATGTTATTTGAATATTTGATTTCTGACTGCTTGATCATAATTCAAAGGTAACATTTTGCTCAACTTGTCTAGACCTAGACTAGTCGGTCGGTAGCTATTGAATTTGTCGTAATTTAAATATGTAGAACTCTCAGTGCACGTGTACTCGTATATAAGTTTCAGCCTTCCCTAAGAGCAGTAGAAATAACTTCAGTTTCTATTTGGAATTCCGTAAGCGAGTGTAAAGTAAAATGTGGCAACTATTACTATTACTACTGCTACTACTACTACTATTGCTGCTGCCGCTTCTACTTCTGTTACTACTGTTGGGAGATTCATTCTGTTGTTTTACACACTGGTCGTGATGTTAACACCAAACAAACATATACACAATAAAATGCACAGCTGAATGTTTCCACTTCGGGATTTTATTGTCGAAACGCCGTTTCTTTGTAACACTTGGTTATAAAGGTTCATCTTAATTGTACACTCTGTTGTATTATTCTCGTGGTTATACTCACAATATATGTACACCAGTCTATGTTTTCTGTACTGAATATTAGTAAAAAGGCTTATCTTTATTCAAAAGAAAAATATAAATTTTCTTGTGTATAAAATACTAGAAGTATATAGTTTTCTTGTCATAAAAAATTCAAATTGAAACATCTATTATGGAAAAAATCATTCATTTTTTAGTATTTCTACTAGTATCTAGATTCTACAAAATAACTTTACATGTAACTAGAATCAGACTGTTTGAATGTATGTCAATTTTAAAACATATCGTTCTCGTGTCTTATTTATAGATCTATAAAACGTCGAAGACAAATATCTATGGGGTTATCTTTATACTGTACATATTTTAACAGTTATGGACAATATTTCCTGTCTGCTGGCACGGACGATATGCTCAGATAAATCGCTGAATGACGCTCGTCTCTCATATGAATATAGAACGTGATGGTCAGACGGAGTGAGTGAGTGAGTGAGTATACAGAGAGTGTGTTTGTCATGAGGAACACTGCCGGAGGAATATTTCAACAACTACTGTAGGTACTGCGCTATACATACTAACATGATATAAACTGACTCCCTGTTACATCTTGTGGCTAAATGATATAAATGATCTCATGCTTTTGAATAAGTAAGTTGGTAGTTTAGTGTGTGTGGTGCTCCCACGCCTCAACCAAGCCTACAAGTGACATTACAATCGTCTTACAACATGTAACTGTAATATATTCACAACACTACATACTTATATAGCTCGCTCACAAATTTGTCTTTGAGTATTTCTTATTAATTTCATGCAATATTATGTGTTACTGTAGGTTGAATTAATTTTTTATCAAAATTATTCTTAAAATAAGACGCAAAATATCAATGAAAATTAAAATGCACAAAATTATGTAATTTAGTCTAATCTAAAAGTTTGACTCGATGATATTTACTAATAATATCTGGTTTCCTTCTGTCCGTCCGTCATCTTTCAAAATGGATTTGATTTACATATATAAAAATAATGGATAAAATCTAACTCGATATCTCCAGACGAGACGAAAAACGTGAATGCGTGAAATCCACTTGCAGTGTAGCGTATTTATATTTTCAATTCCGTCTCACAGGAAAAAACCAGCTGACAAAAAAGTGAATTCGGCGCGTGAATCGCGTTACGGAAAAAAAAACAGCAGGCTATGCACAGTATAGAATAGCAGCGTACACAACAAAATATAGTATGTATAGAGTCTGCGAGACAAATACAAACACGTACATAGTACGAAAGAAAGAGAAATACGAATAGAAGAACAGGAAGAATTTCTGAAAAAGCAAAACCAGAGCAGTCACACACACACATTCGTTGTTTTTAGTTTGAATTCAATATTACACGTACCGTTAGAACGGTCATGGTGGAAATACATTTCTACGTATATATCGATATGTACGAACCAGTTCTGACTTGAAATATACAGCGAGTTAGAGATATTAGTATGCAAAGAGTGACGTGTGTTCCAGCTGTTATTCATTGATGTATGTGTGCGAATATTAGACATTAAACGGGAAATTCTAAAAACGGGCATTAATTCTAACAGTCCCAGCAAGAATAAGAAACCATAATATTACCAGTGATTATATAAATATATCAGAATATACAATTAGTATTTGTGTATAAGCTTTGATTATATCATAAGGAAGAAATACATTCATACATATATACTTTACAATAGAATATCCATTGATGATTAAGCGTGGTCATATATCACTCGTTGATAGCCTTTAGATTGTACTTTGATTTGTGGGTGGAAGACAATCTTCTCTGCTCTTAGATCTTTTTACTTCTTTTCCGTTCTCTCATGTTTCCATTATCCATGGATTGAATCCATCAGATTGTGTAACCGTAGATATATCAAAGAGGAAATTAAGATCACAAACTGCTGATAGAGTCACCGTGATCTGTTCAGCTTGTTGTGTAAAATTTCTAGCTATCTGGTATTTTTATTAAACGGCTTAGTAATCGTATTTTCAAATTGTTTTATGTTAAATTCTCTTTTACGATGAATTATTCTAATATGTGTTTCATTTAATTACTTTAGTTTTAAACTAAACAGTTCTTATATCTCTTGTGTTGAACTCTTGCTTCTGATAATGCATATCCAATAATGATTGTTGATTATTTTTTTAATCATACAAATTTTCAAAAACATATTAATATAACATTTACATCTGTTCTGTCCTCTGTTCGGAAGCAATGTATGTATATTCATCATAGAATGATTTACTTAAACTCGGTGATTCAATTTTGATTAAATAACTAATAGAGAGAGAGAGAGAGAGAGAGAGAGAGAGTAAAGCTGTTCACACGCTCAATGTTAGCCGGAACACTTTAAGTTGAAAAGTAAATGAAAGTATTCTGAAACGTGTGAACTTCGTTTCGATGTAAGTTAATCAATTTCTCGTCTAATCCAATAAAAGTTTTATAACCAACCATCTTCCTCCTCCTCCTTCTTACCGCATATCTCTGTAACCCGTAACCACTATCCGTATGTACAGCTAACGTTAATCTTAATTCTATATTCAGTGTCGTTCTCAGATGAAACAACTTGGCAACTATGTGTAGCGTTAAACTGAATAGAAGTTAAACAATTTGGTTTTTGTTTAAGTATAGTTTCGTTTACAATCACTATCTCATATTTGTGCACTTATACTTAACTGAACACTTAACGATATTATCAATATATAATACACAGAGTTATGATGATGGAGTTTGCAAACTAATATACATACATAATTTTCGTTTTGTATATTTTTATAAAATGTACCATTCGTTAATGAATATACTTTTATGTATGTATAATAATTCTGAAACTACCGCTAAAATTTGCATTTAACGTGGCAAATACATGGGAAAAAATGAATATATTTTAGTGTAATGCATTTTTTGCTTCTAAAAAAAATTCTGCTTTTTTATCAGCACTTTGTAGGATAATGATGTGGCTCCTGGCGAAAGAGTAGATAATCCGGTCCTCTTTACAATCTAAGCTTCCATCATTTCCGTATCTCAACGAATGTTTCACGGTATGCATTGTTTGTCATTAAGATATCTGAAAATTTCTATGCACAAATTTTTAGCGTACATAACACAATGCACCATAATATCACTGCAGTGCGATATGCAAAAATATGAATGATATATGAGTTGAACAAAAATGGGAACGGCAGTCTCTAATGCACTCGCAGTTGAACAGCTGAATTTCAAAATATACGCCACACAATGTGCCCCGGCATTTTGATAAATGTGCTAGTTGTAGTAGAAGTAAACTCATTTTCTTAACGGATGCAATTTTGTTATTTGAGAAAACTTTATCTGCTGGTATCACTCGTAATTTAATTGTACTTGCGATGCTAACTAGAAAAATTTAACGACACATCATTTAAGACAGATCTCATGATTTGCAGCAGTGAAATTAGATTCAGCATTTTACATGCACCACTGAAACATTTCTACAACTTGCATACATATTTTATGCTACTTCAGGCTTGTCTATTTTAGTTTCATATTCAAGTAGTTCTTCGTCAAAATAAATTGTTACAAATGTTTTTTTCTTATATCTGGAAAAATAATAATGGGAATTCTCTGTGTCTTGTTTTTAGAAAATCGTCGTGTAAGGCCGTAGTAAAAACAAAAATTTTGATTAAAATTTTTTTCCATATCTGAACACATCGTATGTTTCAAGTTCATTCTGTGTTTATATTTAATAACTGAACGAAATTCGTGTACTTATAAATTAAGTAGTTTTTACCATGGAGTGTCTCTTAATTACCTCCGGAAATAATTACAACAATTTTATTTTTTTTTTCAACACAGAAAATTAAAATTTTTAATTCGCGAAATCTCATTAGCCACTGCGGCCGTACAGCGTAGAAAGGCAGTGAGAGAGAGAAAAAAAAAACAGAAAATAGTGTACAGAAAATAGAATAGGGAAAGCTAATTTAATCAGCGAGGAATGTACATAGCGCTCTTCGTTCAACATTCTGTAACGTATTTGTTATTTACGGTGTTAAAAACATGTCAATTACATTTTTTATCACACATCCTAAATGGATATTAACACTCTTTGAATAATTAATAATGAAGATATGACAGTTCTGTTATTTATCACGTCTATAAACCTGAATAAACAATTATACAGTTGTCATAGTAATATGAAATGTTTGAAGTATCATGTATAATTAGGCACGTGTATGTTATATATTTTAATTATAAAATACTTTCATATAATAACGGAAATTAGTTTTGATTTTACACTAAAATATACTCGAATTCTAATGGTACTCTTTTATTGTATGAAATAAAAGTGAACCAAATAAAAACATCACAGCATTCATAAATCATTGAAAATATGTAGAGTCGTGTGACATAAAATAGCACTTTATAATATCGGTTCCAATTTTTCGAGTGCATTTAAAACGCACAACAAAACATGAAATATTTCATACGACATTAAATTTCCTGTTTCGCTCTATTGGAACAGGGAATTCTCATAATTTTTTATTGACTGCCGTGTCAATCAAAATACTGAATTTTACTTGATTATTGAAGTATAAAACTATAAATATCATATGGTGCTACATGATATTCAGTGTTGAATATAGAGTATATGGAAAAATATGAGTAAATATATAGTGTAAATTTATAAAAATTATCGCGTAATCTCTATGAAGCATTTATTGTTAACTTTTCCGTTAGTCGTTAAAGTAAACGTTCTTTCAATAAATGCTTTTATAACACTACATATTCATTGGCCTGTATAGTTTACATTGTTATGCAAATAACGTAGTACACAACACAATTGCAGTATAATATCGGGAAGTGCAGGTAACCGATATACATTGTAGACGAACAATCGTTTAATGTTCATCTTTATCAGAAATACAGTACATCGCCAGTATAACTAGTCACGCCATATATCATTTTATGCACTATGCAACATGCCATAACATTTGTATAGAAGAATTTTTTTATAATGGAGCGCTGAAATTGAATAAAAATAAGCATTAATTTACCTATTAATTAACGTAGAAAACATAAAGTTAGATTAACCACATGCGTGTTTTTTACCAATGAATATACGTAGGACAAATCATTAAACATTGAAATCTTAAAATGTATTTGAAAGGGTATATTTACTCTGTAAATAATTTTATCGAGTCAATTTCGGAATCTCTTTGAGCTTGGAATACAAACAAGCGGGTAGTAATTTGTGTGGACGATGCGACAGACAGGCTTACACACACACACAGGCACACATATACACGTTACCAGCTCGTGTTTGTATATATACGATGGTGTGTGATACTTTACTTTGGTAGAAATGGACATTTTATTTTGCAATTAATTTGAAATGTCGGTATACTTGAAGGAGTATTGCACAAATATATAAACATTAACTGTGGATAGTATACTATATACATAAATACAGAGATGGAAGTTAAATGAAAACTGATAAACAAATTCAGTGAAATAGAGAGAGAGAAATATAAAGAAAAATATAGCGAGGCGTACAGAGTAAATGATGCTATAGAACTAGATAGATCTAGATAAAGTGACGGTATTAAAAGAAAACAGAGAGATATAATGAGAATGGAAATGGAGAGAAATATAAAAGAGAACGATGGAGACACTTACACATACGTACATGTACAGTGTATGTGGTACATATACACAGAGTATGTCTGAGTCAATACATAGACACACATAGCGGATTCCTTTGACATCTAAAACATGGTAAGTATAGTAAGTACGTACGTACGTGTATGTATGTACACGCTCATTCGATCGTAACTGGGCAAATTAACAAACTGAACAGCCATGACGTGCCTCTGGAGATCACGGTACGGCCCCCCGGTCCTTGCACACTGCCATCCGTCAAAAGATTCACTGTGTAAGCCTCTTGAATAATATTTGATTTAAAGATATCTCATAGGGTCAGAAGTGAACAGTAACAGCAACACGAGCACAGGATGTAGACACAGGCAGTCAGTCAGTATTTGGCGTTCAGAAGCAGCTAACAGAGCATAAATTGTTTTACAGTCGACAACGTGCACAAAACAATATGGAAAAAATAAATCTAATAACCCTTCTACCTACTGCTGCATCTATTTACATATATAAGAATCACGGATATAAATATATTCATAAGAGTTTCATATCATTTAACTATATGTAGACTGATTCTCAACAATTGAAATTCAGAAATAAATATTCCTTTCAAATGATTTAAAACATGTCCATATCCAGTTCAAAAACAAATAATAATAATCTTCTTCTTATTCCATACAAATGAAGCAATTTTCTTCATATATAAGTATTTTATATTATGAAGTACGTACTTTGTTCTAATATGCTATTATCATCACTAACTATATGTTTTATTTTATTAATAGTCCATCATATATTCGAGTAAAAGTATTGTTATTTTTTTCATATTGTCAATGTGCGTTCATTTATGTGAAAAAAATAATCCACTTTAAGCTGACTAGCGTGTAGTTCATTTTGTGAACGCCATCATTATTCGTCGATACAGTTAATGGTACTATTTGTAATACTAGTTACGATAGTCCATCAGTAGACAGTACGTATACAGTTTAAATACACTATATATATATATGGTACATAAATAATTGAATGATATACAAGGCTTGCATATAGTGTGCAGTTCATAATAATTTCATCTGAATATATAGCCACATGCATTATCTATATTATGCATTTGTAGCAGTTTGATTTATGCAGATTACAAGACACTTCACTTTCACGAATGTCAGTATGTATAGTGTGTTTCAAGATATAGTGAATTGACTTCTAAATATGTGGACTAGAATCCTTCACATTAAGGAATGTCATTTACAACTATTAGGGACAGCATTCAAGTTTTTAGCTGAAAAATAAGTGTACTATTTGTATAATTAAACAGCAACACGAATATAAATTTCTCTACAAACCCTGTTCTTTTAAGTATTATGTAAAATAATTGCGTTAATACTCTACTAATAGCCGCGCTGCGTTGCTACTGTCGCAGCCAGTTCACTATATATCTTGAAATACACTATATTATAAAGCATATCTACACGGTAATATCAGCATGTCTAAAGGTAAGGGATAATTCTCAGTTCGCGTATCTATTCCTGCTGAAGTATGTAATCTGTTGTACTGTGTTATTCTGTTTGTTGTTTCTCCATTATACCTTACAGACTGGTACAACATTGAGCGTATATGTATATATACATATTTAGATACATGCATATATCGTGTAACGAGTTAGATTAGGAAAGATATAAATTGTTTTAATGATTACTTTAAACTTTCCACCCCATTTACGCACAAGAATAACAATTTCCCATATAATCCTTGTGTAAGTTTGATCCCGTAGAGAATGTGATATCTTTAGAGAAAGACTAACAGAATACACCACTGTGTGTGTGTGTGTGTGTGGAGAGTAAGTGAGTGCGTCCGGAAAGAGAGTGTATGAGCTTAATACAAGGATATCGATCCTTTTCCCTGCTCTCTATCCCAGATTATCCGTCCCTGACCGATCCCGAATCGCGCTGTGTGGTCGCCCTGAAAAGGTTTTAAAGGATAACGAGAAGGATAAACATTGACAGAGTAAATTATAAATTGTTTTATGAGTTCGTTGTTTTACCAGCAACACTACGAGAAGAGAAAAGATGAACCAATTTATTATCCCCGTGGGATGAATGTCTTGTTCTAACCATAATTTGTGCATCCTTGTCTATCCCATTTCTCAGTGGATTCCACATTATTCACACACCCACCACCATCTACCATACTTTACTAAATAACCATTTCAATTAAATATATTTCAAACAATACACACTCTGTATATTAATTACCATGAAATAATGTGAGTAACAAGTGTGAAATATGAAATTTCTATATGTTCATGCTGAACTAATATAACGGTATTATGAAGTAATATATTTTCACGTTTAGCTTAAGTGTTATAATTAGACTACACCTGTGCATGTGTCTATTACTTACGAACTACTAGATCTAGTTATTTTATTACTCTACGTAGCTAGGTAATTTGTGAATTACGAGAGTTATGAAATAAAAATGATACCAGTTTATATTAAATGTCGCACAGCAGTAACTGTAGCAGAATAATTTAATATATATGTGTGTGACGCTAGAAAGATATGCAGATATACATACACACATACATAGTCACTGGTGAGCTAACTATATACATATATAATATATACATAGATGCACACACACATACATATAGATACAGGTCATGGCGAGTTCATTTCTCCTTAAACAACCTGTACTTCCTGCAACTCCATTTGCAACGCAGCTAGAGGAATTAAAACAACGCCTTTAATTAAACAGATATAATACGGCTAGTACGACGGCTACATACATAGCTGCACTCTCTCTCTATGTGTATGTGTATGTGTGTGTGTATAAAACTCACTAAGCATTTAAAAGAATAATGCCCGTTTCGCATGAGGACTGCTGGTATATGCGCTCGTTGCAAAACCCGGCCGGACCAAAACGAACAAAAATGTTTTATATGATTTGAAGCGGCATCGCCAAGCTTTGTATAAAAATGAACATTTGCATGTAGGATGAGTGAACTTTTTAAAAACTTCCGTGCGACTTTTATATTATTCTATGCTCTCGTGCATTCTCTTACTTTTCGTCCATGATTCTGGAACAGTGTAACATCCGGTGTACGTTCTCTCTCTGTTTCTCTTCTTTCTCCTCCTGCTATGGAGTATGTGTTGTACTCTTTTATTTTTATTATCTTTACAGTTTACATTTAAAGTTTAACTAGAAAAAATAACCAATTTGAAAAGTCCAAGTTACTTAGTGTAAAATTTTAGGTCTTATCATGTAATTTTATTTTATTTTTTACAAAAACGACGCTGTGATTTTTGTACCGCATGTTCTAAATGATTATGGCAGTTTTCGTTGGTACTGTTGGCACATTCTTTTGGACCTGGTTTCTACTTACTGTTATTATATGAGGTCATGTTCGCTGGCAGAGAATATCCCATTTTATGATAGTTAAGAAGTTGAAATGCGGTGTTTGCTGGAATTTATTGCAACACGAGTAAAAGAAAAATAAATAGTCGTCGTAGTAGGCCAGGAAGGAAATGCCATAATAGAAGCATCTTTCATTTTTATGTTTGTTTTAGATTTATCCTTTTATTTATCACTCACTTACACATACACATGCGGACACACACATGTAACATTCGTGTAAAATATCAAGGATCATTCTTAACATGTACCTACAACACACAAGTTTTACGATATATTTTGTTTTATTGCCATACTTTCGCACATTTAATGGCTATTTTTCTCTAACCACACACTTATCTATTTCTTCTCATAGAGATACAGATGAAAGATATATATGTATGTACAGATAGACAATAAATAAATACCAAGCTTTGATAGAAATATTTTCTCTTCGATTATATAATCAGAGATACAAAATATTTTTACTTCGTGACATATCATAGCAACAAAGTTTCGATACAAGATTGTGATTGGTAACTTGCAATAGGGTTAACAAGTTGGATTCTTAACTTACAAGAGAAATTCAGCATAATAAGCATAGGATTTGTAAATATAATTGAATAATATATAAAATTAACCTTGCGTATGTTAATTTATAATTCTAAAATATAAGTACACAAATTTCTGTTCCCTCTGTGATTGGAAAAATGTTTTTTTGTTGATATGCCCTAAAGTAATTTAACCACTGTGTTAGATTTCGACAGCTGTCCATTGAGAATTGTGTTGGACGCATGTTACATTTTTTATTACATTGAATACCGGGACCATAGATGTCGAATATATTGGACAGCATATAACACATACATACACTGGACGCTGTGTGTGTGTGTGTGTGTGCGTGCGAATGCGAGATGAAAAATCCACTATGTACCCTCTGACAAATTGAAGTTAACAAACTGACGCAAACGCACTCTCCCTTATAAACAATTAATAAATACAATTACGTTGTAATCATATTAGTGATAAAAAACATTTCACTCGTAATGTATTTTACTTTCCATTCCGGTGATTAAGCATACGACAACCGTTGACTTGCCCTTAGCATTATCAATCTTCATGACGTACAACCACATAGAGCTAAAACATTGTATTCCCAATACACTATTCTATATGTAATACATTATATATTTCATTACATTGTTGTAATAATTTTAATTAACTAAAATTATTTATGAAATGTCTGAAAAGATTCGTACGTTTTGCTGTTATAAATTGAGGAAAACATATTCATCTTTTAGATTTCTTTATATGTAAATGTATACTCGCCTTTCTCTGTACCCGACGTGGGCCTCCCCTGCCTTACACGTCTCGCCGTGTGCGTAGTCCGAATGCTCTGTTGTACGGCATTGGTGCGTGTGGTATTCAATATGTTCTTTGATGTTCAGTCAGGGGATAACTGGAATAGTTACAATGTTAGCCGGAATATTTTATATATTCGGAAATATTTAGATTGGAATTTCCGTCAGTTCACAGTTGTCTACGCTCTATGCCATCTATCAAATGTCAGCAGTTCTGAGGGACAATAATGTAAATAAAACACACACACACGCATACTTGTATTTAACATACATGTATACACGGTATGTATACATGTAGATGTTTCCCCCTCTTAATATTCTGCTGCATTGTCTCAGCTTTATCACCCTCGAGAAACTACCCGCGAGGTGATAAACTCTTATAGCCTTTGGTGAGGCTGCTGTTAGTTCTTGGCAACTGCTATTGGATGGTGACGCTAGTGTAGTGAAGTGTTTGTTTACGTTCCAAACGGGAATTCACCCTATTTCTACTGGTACCACACACACATGAACCCCTAAGCCCCCCCTCTGAGCGAATTTCTTTCGCATTTAAAAATTAATGATATTTTTTACGAGTATTAAATGGTTTTTCGCAACAAACCATTGAGTGTCAACTGAATTAGAATAAATACATAGTGTGCATTTACAGAAATAATGAAGTAATTATACCATTCCATACCATCTTGTCCCTAACATTCCTGAAAAGGTATTCTTACACTCAGTTAAAGGACAATATGTTTAATATAATTTTGTAAAATTAATGATATTATTGGTGGTAATACATTTGGTTCTATCGTAAAATATCCACAGTTACAGATTTGTAAGATGAGAGATAAAGTGGTATACACGTACATTTATTTAAATGAACCAAAATCATGTGTACACATATCCGATACTATATAAATATTTACACATACTCATCGAAATATAACAACGTGAGTGCTGCAGAGAAAGTTTATCGAACAAAATCGATCTATTGGTACTTCCCCCGTTAAGCACCTATCCATCTCTCCATCCGTCGTACAGTAGCTCAGTGTAATACCGGCTGCCGTAGAAGCGGGGTGCTTGCATATAGATAATGAAAGAGTCAACATCTTCAAAGCGAAAGGAAATTTTCATTCTCAAACATTAAGTTAATGTATCAGAAGAATGGGATATGTACGCTGCCCCCTCGGTCGGTAATCGCTGTTGCAATAATACGACAATGGAGAACTAATGTCTATTCGTGTTTTACCGACTTGTGCATTGTGGCCTGGGTACGCTGCACTCACCGACACCCATATTTCAAACTGGGCCGGTGGTCTGACTACTGCTGCTGCTGGTGCTAGAGAGAAGAGAGAATTATATGGGCCATCATTTGTTTTCTGGATGTAAAATGTGCGCGCGCGCTACCACAACGTTTTGCTTTCTGCGAACACGATTGGTCGTGGTTATTTTTTAACCTCACTTTGTGTGTAACGTTTAGTGATTTTGTGATTTCTTTCTTCTGCCAGTGTTCTGAAAATGACTAGGCACAAAGAATGTGGTGTGTATAGAATATTACAGGATGTTACAACATTTGAATATTTGTAGTAGCGATGTATATATCGTTATATTATTGTAGCAATGTATAAAAGTTAATACTATATATCTTCAGCTGAATCTGTTGAAAGTGAATGAAGTTTCATGTACTAGTATAGTAAATAAAGTTGCCTGTGTAGAGAATCTGCAAGACACGTGTAATTGCTGACTAGAAACATTCTCACTGCAATCAAGACAATACAATTCTCAGTTTATATTATATTGTGTTGTATGTTTTGTTCTCCGTCTCTCGCCAAATGTGTACATTAAACACAATGTCCTACAATTATACCACGGAAAGGATAACAACAGCCTATAGTCGTTCTTTCCAACGACTCCACTAATTACTCTATTAAATGGAGAACATTATGTCTACTACTGCTTACTACAAATAAGACAACTTGAAACAAAAATAAAAATTAAACGAGAAAAAAGATCTTTTGTCATTTGTTTAAGAGTCTTTAGTAAAGATATATTACTGTTTCCTGTAATCTCGACACTTGCGGAAATAAACTATTCTCTTCTTCTAGAATATACTATGGCACTATTTTTATTACACATATTAGTTATCATATTTCGCAAATAATAAGTGAATATATGGATATATCCTGTGTCAAGGGCATTTCGTATGTCATGTAGGAATATACAAATACCACTGTGTTATATTCGTGTCAATTTTTTCAAAATACAACACTTGTTTATATGTAAATGTGTCAGACCTTCCAGTACCTGTCAGACGCATGACATTTATCGCAATTGTACATGTAATTGTGATGAAAATATTCAATATTTTCATACAAGCGGTAAAATACACACAGACGTACGAATAATTATTACGCAGTAACTTGGTGTTAAAATATTCCGTATTCATTATACACAGACAATGTATTAGATAGAAAATCATTGTTGTATGTTACCTGTCGCGATTAGTTATGTATAGATGTTTATGAAGTTAAAAGATAAGTGCATTGAGCGTGAAACGACAAGTCCAGTCAAGTTATATTTGCGTACATATCATCACACCTTTCACTACATCGTGTGAGGTGTAAGATATAACGTTGCTGGTATGTGACCCGGGGCCCACCTAGTCGTAATTTATTCTAAATATATACAGTACTTACCTGGAATTTACATGCCTTGCAGCTTCTTTGCTCCAAATACTATACTCAGTTGTCAAGGTACGTCTAAAAATAGACGATTCAACACTTTTACTTCAATTTTACATAATGTGTATAATCTATTTGTAATTGTGTATAACTATGTGTGGTGATATTCAGAACTATGATGTACTCATATCGGTAAATCTTAACATCCGCTAAATTCTAGCGATAGCTGTAAGGTATAGCCCCGACTATCTTTTAAATTGTATAAGTTCGTATATAAAATAGTAGAATTGATAAGGAATATTGTCAGCGTTTTATATTTATATTAAAGAACACGCTATACAGTGAGAGTTCATTCACACAAAGTTAATATTTCACATTTATGTTATTATTTAAATTAATATTGTTGATAAAATATATAATTAATGAGTTTAAAGTACCGCCTAAGGAAATCAATTATTTCCTCACAACACCCGACACCTACATCCTGGTGAAGAATGTACGACTTGGTTTTTTTATTAATGCACTGAATTAAAATTCAGCCACACGATTTAATTACCCGTTGTGTTATGTTGTCGGCATATTGTCATAGTACTCGTACGCACGCACATACACACTTATTAAAGTAACGTATGTACTTAATGTTATGGGACACTCTGCAAGCACAAAGGAAAACGAGGAAAATCATTTAAATAATATATAAATGACACTAAATCAGGATAAAGGATATTTAACGGAAATTACTTCTACTGTAACAGCTTATATAAAAAAGCATATTACAGTAATTGCTATACATAATAATTAAGTACAGAATTCATACATTTTTCTCCTGTAGACTGAATACAGATTTAAAAAGTAGTTACGGCAGAATGATAAATTCTTCTCATATATTTCTCGTTACTTGTACATTTGTCTGTATATACACTTGTAGTATGTATATATGTTTACGGATGTACGATATGTATGTACATATATAATCATATAATGTTACAAACACCAATTCTCTGGTAATTTTACATTACGCCAACGGAAATTAATGGTATGTTTGTTGATTTTATGGCATATAATTTCATCACAGAACATTTAATTTTCATAAGGGGGAAAGAAAAGTTTGTAATTTATTGCTTTTGTAAGCAGATTTCGAGGGGAAACTGTCATTATTAGGACTGGTGTGATTGTGCTGCCGCCAGGCGGCAATGATTACACTACTAGTGGACACAGAGAGAAAATATGTTATACGCATTTCACCATTCTCTACTATATGAATATTTTATAACGTATAGACTTCAAGTAAATGTTTCTCCACTCTGCTATTATTAATAATAGGGCTGTATTTATGTGCTGTGTCATTATAAGACATTATGGTAATATATGGACGTAGGTGAGTCAATGAAACACACTGATATTTTCAAACTAGTAATTTTATAGCTAATATAGCAAATGTACACACTGTCAATCAAATCAAAATCAAAGTGTATATAATAATAATTTATTACTCTCTTTATGTGTTCTTTTCTTTAATTTCGAAGCTTTTAAAATGTTGACAATAAATTTTATTAACGTACATATTTCATAATCATTCATATTAAAGACTTTGATATTAAAGGGGAACTACCTAAAACAATTTATCGTTTTTCTGGAATACCTACATCTTATTTCTCGGCAAGAAACTTATTGACCATAAAGAAATTAATAATTTACAACATACACTTTCCTTCTGCTCGTTCCGGTCCGCTTTTTTATATTGAAAAACAAACCGCACTTGTGTAAAGCAATTTTAATGTTGAAGATTCAATCGCCGGCGAAATGTTAAAGTACATTTTGAATAGTTAACGACCTCATGTCATTCTCGTCTGACACACACACATCCTCTGACAACTGAATGAGCACACTTAACTGTGATTACATTGTAAAATTACAATCGCGAACAATTGCTGTTAAATAATTGATCATATTTACAAGATGACTGTGCGATCTTTCTTAAAGATTTCCACTCGCTAACTCGCAACGCCTGGCATTATCAATTCAAATAGTTGCTAATTATTGATGAGAGTTAATGGTAGTGTTTGATGCACTAAGTCGTCGAGAACATTTAGCGAGAACTTTTAATATTATTCCAAGTCGAACCTCCCTTTTTTAGTTCTATCTAGTTAGATAAGTTAAATATTTATTTTAGATCTAATAAAGTTTCCATTTGAGAAGTTCATTTTAATTATGTTACAGTCTATCTATGTGAATTACATTGAGTGATATTATGGAAATTCGACGCTATGATATGTATGCTAGTTTTATTTAATTTACGGGTTCGTCCTGGTTTATTTACAGTCCTGCAAACACCGCACATCCCTAACTTTTCCCTGCTCCTGCTTCTGACCATTCCCTGACTTCCGCATCATATCAGCTCACACACACATACAGAGACACACATATATTCAGCCTGTGGAGTTCTCGAACCAAATCACGTGGATATTAGATCTTGGTTTTTGGGGCGCCGGTAGAAAGACCTGCTGGCCCTCATATATCATCTGTAGTTCATCTGATTCAGCAGAAAGCAATAAGGAAAGAATATACGGTACATTTGTCTCGAATATTTCTGGTTTTTTTTTTGTTGAAACTTTTCGCAGTAAATTATCGATTTTCATAAAGTAAATATAACAGCGATTTTCAGATTTTCCCTATCCTGTTCAATCGTGTTTTTCCTACTTTCACCGATTACTCGAAACGTTCACCATATAGAAATTTATTGGAATACTGTCAGAAGAAAAAGGTTTTCAAAATGGGAATTATAGTGAACCGACGTGCGTTATTCTCAAAACAAAAGGAAATAAAAAAGTTTGTTTTGTATTTTCATATTTAGAATTTAATGCATATATGCGTCTTCAAACTTTTCTTTAAAAATAAGACAATCATGCAATTATGTATGTATGTTTCACAAACATACCTAATATTATTTTTGATACTTTTTAGCAGTTAGTATATTAGTATTCTATTCATTAATTTATGGAAATACTTACAAAGAAAGTGATTTTAGTAGATTAAACTTTAAGATGCCTTGCTGTAATATCTCATGTGAGTATAAAATAGTCACACCTACATGTACGCTGATCATTGTCTGTGCGCAATATCAGGAATAATTTATATGCAAGCACTTTATTGCTAATAGAAGCAAGAAGGTGCGGTATGTACGATAATAATTCTTACACATCAAGACTTTAATTTATGGTACTGTAATTGTATGTGGAAACATATTCTATACTGAACAACACCTTGTTTAATTGTTGTGTGATTGAATCCATGTGTGTTGCAGTATTTAATCAGGTATTCATCTAAGTTTATATATTTTTAAACTGATATATCAGAATATAATGCGTTGATTTGGAATCTTCCATTTTGTTCTATCTTTGCCTTAGTCATTGATAGCTATATAAAATAGCAATCATTTTTGTAACAGAACTACAGTTATCACGAATCATATACTGTACACAGATGTTCTGGTAAATTTATACAATGTCCAAACTGTAAAAAAATTTAACGCAGTAAAATAAAAACTATGTTGGTTGTTCAGGGTGTGGTTTATATTTAGGTTCCATTTTGCTGTTGCTGATTGAACTAAAACACATCTGCACACACACACCCATAGATAGATAGATAAGAGAAGTCTGGTAAATGTCCATGAAACCGTATAAAATTATAACGACTACCACTTTTGAATGCATGCACATCTTTGTACACATAAGAGATATACGCATAGTGATACGACGACACTTTTTACACACAGAGAGAAAGAGGGAGAACGAAGGTGAGAGAGAGGAAGTTTTCTGTAAAGGTAAATAGCTTTAGTGTGACACTCTCTTTGAAGTTTGTCCCAGGTGTATCTGTTCCTGTAACTCACAGTTTCCCCCATAGTGGTTGTATGTCAACCTCATTCGCTTACGTATCTCGTTGCACAACTCGCATACGTACATATCGAATGGTGCAACCAACATACAAGATAACACCAGCGACGTCTATCTCCGTTGTACCCAACCACACTCACATTTCAGATTCAGACGATCCAAACAGCGAATACTTACTTATGCAGTAACTATATAGACGCATGTGTATGTGTAGGTGTATATTTGCTTGACTTGTACCAATGATATGAGAGTACTGTATTGGTTAAACAGATTGTAGGTGAAATATCAAATACAAAATACATCAAATGAACATCAGTCGCTACAAGTATAAATAAACATAATTGTTAAAATAAGTTTCGATTTTCATTTTGAATTTTTACTGGTTCATATACATAGTCTGATATTAACATCGTGTTTTAAACAACATCAAACACGTACAAAAATACTTTTAAATAATACCTCTAATTTAAGAGTATACAGTACGACACAGTGTTCATTTTAAATGAACCTAGATGTCTCTGTATGAACACAAAAGAGGCAAGTCGTTGCTTGCCGCTACGCTAATTATTAACTAAAAAGCGAAACGATGTACCGAATTAAAACGAAGCACAAATCGTAAAAAAACAGAAAAAATGCAAACTTCCATACATATATATTTTCCTTTGTTCGTATTATACATTAATTTTTATTTTGTGCCAAAGAATCTGACTGCACCTTTGACATGGTACTTGCATGGTTTTACTATTTTCAAAAGGACTTTATAAACTAAAAACTAGTCGAGGCTTTTCAGTAACCCTCGTTTAAGTCCGGATAATTTAAAAATAATCCGGCATATAATTAAATAAAAGTCTAATTAGTGTGCTCCATGACAGGGAGTCGCTAATTACTGAATATTCTATAGATTCATGATGAATTGAAATGCGGCTGTAAAGAAGATTAGTAGAAATGTTTAAAGAGCTATTTGTATCATACCATGAAATGATATATATTTTTTAATAGTTTCCAATCCGATTGTAGCTTTTTAATTGGTTTAAAACGAGTGTGGAATTTGGCTATATCCTATTATATTTTCAGCAGCTTGTTAGTATCTGCCTGAATCACAAACAATATGAAATCGATCATACCCACTGTTATGAAATGTAATATCTCTATACTAGTTTTTAATATTCTATACGACTATTTCATGTTGTATTCATCTGGACTAATTGTATTGGACGTTTTTCAATTTAGCAAATAAAATGGTTGACTAAGGTATTATTAGGTTTGTTCTTTTCACCTACTGGCGTCTACTGCAAAACGTCAAGGTTATTACTGCTACTGCTGGTTTAATTACGGTTAAACGCGGCCGTAAAAAACAAAGTCACTAGATTTTGTAAATCTGTTCTTTTCGCTCGCAGTTTGGTGTTTCACTTACGAATGATGTTCTTTTCGCTTGCAGTGACTCGTAATCTGATGTTACATATGTATGTTTTTGTATCTAATATATAATACTTTCATTTACTTCGTAGTAATTCATATTTTTATTGTTTTTGGATCTGATTTCAAATGAACGTAGAAAATAATTGTATTTTAAAATGTATGTATTTACTCCTAAATAACAAGAGAGTGATTTTTACTTAAGATAATTTTTTCATTGTAAAACAGCACCATTAGGAATAAATACATACCTTCTGTAATATCATTTTCTTTGACATACATTTTACCGGGAACTGTCTGGAACAATAACCTAACAACGAAATGTCAACTGCATTGACTAATGTACGCATGCGCTTGCAGTAAGAAATAAAATCCGCTCAGCGAGCAGCTGTAGATTATTGTACGGCGTCGTTATTTTAGATTTTACACAAACGCCAAGGTCATGCGAAAAGAACAACATCTAGTAACTTACTTAACTTCAACTTTCTGAATAGAACCGATTTATTTGACGCAGCTGTAAACCGTAGACGCAACAGGGTGAAAAGAACAGACCTATTGAATCGGATTTGTATTGTACGACTAGTTTTATATGATATTCAAAACCGTTCAATATTATTTTAGTTTTTTTTTTCATGTCATTGTACCTGCTATGAAAGTTGGTACACTACACTAACCACAAATGCTTAAACTACACATCGCTCCCCATGCATCCGTTCGTTCAGTTGTATACTGTGCAAGTCAAGTGCCACTTGAGAGAGTGTCTCTCTCTCTCCTTCTCATTGCGTCTCCCCTCAGAGAGCAGCCCGACACCACTACCGGTAATCTTAATCAACGAACGAGCAAAGATACGGACACGAACACTCATCTGCATCTAAAATTAACTCTTCCAAAGTGTTTAAGAGTGCATTTGCATCACCTTGAGTGGTGCACGTTATCATCATCCGGCTACTGAAAATCAAGCCAGTATTTCCAGATAATATCACGGACATGTTAAAAACTTCAGACTAGCTACTTCTATAGTGTTTCGTGTCTGTATGAGTTTTGAATTGTAGTTTATTTTTTAAAACGGTGAGGAGAAATTTGATGGATGTGCTTTTCTGGTTATCATTTGATAAATCTGATACAAATATGTATAAATATATGTTTATTTGTAACTTAAACTGTTTCATATGTAATGTAGCAATATGAGGATTGCTATTTACAGGTCAATATTGACGGCATTACTAATGTCCGGTTTTTCAGTCGAGGTTCAACTTAATTCTCGAATTAAAACGAACAATATCAAAGCGAAACATGGTTGCTTACTTATTACATTAATGTTATTAGAACGATTCTGATTTAAGCGTTAAGTTGAACTTCGACTGAGAACACGGGCATAAAAACTACTAAATTTGTGTACAAAAACTGACACTATTACTATTTAAACTTGCACATTTTGATATCATTACTATTTAATTTTATATTTATCATCGTTATATAAGTAGCAATTGTTGAGATTTCTATAAATATAAAGAGACAATTACAAATGTCTTGTTTGGGAACGTTTTTATCTAAATGTCATTCGTTACGCATGCCTCATTTTAGCGACACAGTTCGACAGCTTGCACCAGGTCAGGAGACACGCCGTGTCGTGGTGCGCGGCGCGCTCTCTCTCTCTAGCTGTATGAAAGACTGCTATTACTTGCTCTCCTCTCTTCTCGCCTCTATAGTTAGTTGAGTGACAGTTTGACAACTCGTGCTGTCGGATGTGTATTATGAAGTCATCGTGCATGAGTTGACACCCATCGCGTGGTAATTAACGCGTTACTACTCGCACAATACACACCCCTACTCTACCACCCCACCCCACCTCATGCTCAACCCTGTATGTATGTGTGTGTGTGTGTGCTGAGCGTGTATCTAACTAGTAAATGCAGTGATGTGTGAACGCGTCCAATGTTCAGATGTTCCCTTGACGAATACGTTCAATTGTTTGGTTGTTATTTATGCGAATTTACAGCGCTGAATTATTCGAAATTATTCAAACAAACACAAAATCAAATAACTGACTTGTGTGCGTGTGGGTGTGCGAGTTGTAATTTTGTTGCAAAGTAAAAATTCAGAACTTTACATAAATTTTTTACAATATCCAGAGTATAGAAATGCTGTTGTAAGATTATTCATAACTTTTTGAATTGACATTTAAATAATTAGTTTAATATAAATAGTTTTCAAATGAAATTAGTTTAAATTTAAATATATATTTTGCATTTTTTTCTAGAATCAATTATTGATGGTTGTATCATGCAAAACAAGAGATAGTTTTTTTCTATGATTCGTCAATAGTTTCCTGGCAACTGTGATCTACTCCGTGTGAATAATACGAACAGGCTAGGAACTGTATGTTGCATTTGTTTTTGTTCGTTTTTTGTTGTATGTAGCGTTGTTAGGCAGTATTATGTAACGAGCAACACACACACACACACACATATACATATAGTTTGTTTTATCCGATTCTACCTAATATGTGTACATTTGTATGTGTGTGTGTCGGTTTGTGGTTTATACTTGTCATATTTCGCGAGTTACAGTGTTTCTTTTGCCAGTATAAAGCTTCATAATTTGCAAATGCGACTGCCACTAATCGCATTTCTTCAACATGTAGTTGTGCACGTACTGTAATTAATCATATTAAAATTCCTGATTAAAATTTGGCCTACAGGTATGACAACGTGTGCTAATTCGATATAATATATAACTATATTAACATTATAACTAATATTCTAACCACGCATCAAATCAGATACAAATATATTAATTCTAATTATGATTATATAATCTTGTACAGGGTAATTATCGATATTAGTGGAATAATATATCAATATATAGCATATTATTATTGCACAACTAATATTACATTACAACTGTTGTTGATTGACTTTGATATATGAATGTACACATGATATATAAAATAAAATTATGGTTACCATCATTCATCTGCATTAATGTTAATGCGGTAGCTGCAGATAAATTATGTTAAAATTTATTAGTTTTTGAAATTCTGTTTACATACATAAGCGTATCATGGATGTCACGAGGGGAATTATTAAAATTTGTGTAACATGAGCTTTTTGTGCATAATTTATATTATAGTTGCATTGTGACAAACATTTCTTTCACATATATTTCACTGATTAAAATGTTTGTTATTGTTTATTTGTCATACGGGGAATTAATAGCTTATAAAATATTTTATTACAAATTTATTACTAAACTGCATTATACACCAAAAAATGGGTTAAACTGTTCATTTATAAAACCATAATATCAGATAATTTATTTTATATTTATTTTTTAAAAATTGTATGTTCCGTTAAATTATGTTCATTTGAATACTGTGTTTTCATATTTACTCACGATATTATTGTATTTCTGAAATATTTTATATATTATCGAACAAATTTAGTACTTCTAATATTCATTGGCCTTTGAATATTTGCAAATTTGCTATTAGCACGAATGTATTTTTAAATAGCACTATTTTACATCTCTTTAGTTTATTATGTTCATCTGTGGCATATTGTCTATTAGGTAAATATAGAACGAAACAGTTGGAACAGTCTCTGATAATACCATTATATGCTCCCACCACTCTCCCCTATCTATACAATGAAATCTCCAACGAAGCCAAGGGTCAGTTCTCGAGTGAAATTTAATTTTACATTTTCACTTAATCCCCCGCTATACTTATTTCCATATCTATATCTTTCGTACAGTGCTGGTTGGGCTTAAAACATTTCCAAATCGTTATAGAACTTAACATAGATGAGTACTTAAGCCTCCTTTGGATAGAAACTTGGGCAGGGGGTACAATTAGGATCTCTGCAACGTGTTCGACGAAGATGCAAATCTATTGAGCTCCCTCTCCGCTTCGTAAATAACCATGCATAACGTCATAATAATGGGACCAGCTAATGACAAGGTGATGTCATTGGCACAGATTGGATGTGGCCACCATTTTGTATCCGTGATGTTTTGCTTCTGATTACCAGGGTCCATGGACGAGATCTTCATTATCCGCTCTTAACTCAGCCTGAATGATTTTATAATCACAATTACTTCCTTACCTAAAAAGCATTGGACAAACTGAAAACTAAACAAATGAATGTTTTCATTTTGATAATTCACAAACATATCTTATTAAGGAGTGTAAAGATTGCCATATTTTAAAGGTTGAAGAAACCTTATCGTCGGCTATGAGATTGTTTAAATTTAAATCGGACAAGATTTGCTTGCACATCTGTGCTCCGCTGTGGGAAGTAAACTTTTTGGCAAGATTCTGGAATGTAGGATTTTGTAGTCTGCGGCAAGATATCACATGGCGCGGTTTGTAGTCATCATTTATTCAGTTGGAAATGAACATTTGGTATGCAGGCGAACTTGATTACAAGTACGTGTACTATGTCATATATATATATATACACAAGTATATGGTGGTATCCAGGCTTGCACTACTACTGCTACTATTCCTATGCTGCAGCCGAATATATTTGTGGAAAATACTCACGCTAGTTGTTTGTGGTTGGTGCATGTGTACCGTACAAAATATGGTTCATATATGAACGGCGGCTGATAAATAAACGTGTTGGTCTACAGATAATTTAACTTGCAACACCATAACAAGTTTATAAAATCCAGTTACGAACGACCATTATGAAATGTAGCGTGAGTTAGTGATCTGGCAGTTATTTAAACAAGTTGTTGGCTTTTTACACTCGTGTAGAAACGATTTAATATTTTATGAAATAATTTTATTTATGCAGGCAATATGATGAACAATCGGCCTAGTTAAATAATGGTTAGAAACTTTTAAAATGAAATACAAATATATCATACACAATTTACTGTGAATGAAGAACTTTTCGCCAGAAAATATACGTACGCGTATGTTTCATTATTCACAGTCTGAAACCAGTGAATGACATAGTTTCGTAATTAAGTAACAAATAATGGGCAGGAGATATGTTCAGTATTTAGAGATTCCAATGGGTATTTTATGTGGAGTTAAATAGCCTTGTAACCGCAGAACCTGTGATACGTGATCCCGTCTCGTTTTCAGGTGTTAAATATATAAAGTGTGTTTTTAACAAGAGGATCGAGTAACCTTGTTGCTTTGAAACACGTATCTGAACGGTGTACTTTGCACCTACACCTCCCATTCACCGACAATGTATAATGAAATATTTAATCAATGAACTGACAAAGTGAGGAAGTTGCGAGAAGTTGGACGTCGCTGTTACACTATCCTGTTTCTGTGTTGGTTTTCCGCGCACACACACACACACACACACCATAAGTTACCCTCAGGCCTCTGGAGAAGAGAAGGCGTGGCTGTGTTGATAGTGATGGACAGATAGGATACAACACACTGGAATGAATTCTCAATAATAAATGACAATTTCAGATCAGTAGATACCTTTAAGATCAGTTAAGTGTAATGATATGGATGATGAACAGTGAACAAACTGAATTATCCAAGCTATCATATAAGAAATTTGAGTTCTCGGTAATTACAAGTATGTGTTTTTTACACATGTGGTTGTGTATTGCAATATTGGTATTTCGCGCTATTGTGTTGACGGCTAGGGGTGTACTCTGTATAGATAGAAGCGGCACAGCTAGTTAGATACGAGTTGATGTTGTGCAGAAGGACGGATGGATGGATGGACGGAAGGAAGGATGGTCGACGAGTCAAGGGATAATCTCTGCCAGTCAAGTGTGGTGGCATACAGGACTCCCAAACAACCGCGGAGTCATTAGAAGGATACCATCTGTAGTGCTGTTAACCTCTTCCCGTAACTCCCTAAATTACTCCCCACTCTTAATAAACATCACCCCGCACCCCGCGACCATTGTTCCTCAGGTTACCCCCTCCCATCCCCCGCTACACTATTCCAGCAACCGCTTATCTCCCGGGAAATTAATGCGGATATGTGAGTTTAATTAAATTTCAAACGACTTTTTTTCTTCTGGAGAATAACGTATTACCGGTACTCTTATATTCATTACCGGTTCATCCTATATTCTACCCGTACGTATTATCTGCTGAGAATTCCTTTAAAAGCATCAGCTTTTTGCCCCCTTGCCGATCCACTTTGGCTGGTCAAACCGTGATGATTAATTATTGTCATGTTTACAAACAAATACAGAGACACATTTACCTACTACATATACGTATATATACTGTATTTTCATACATACTGGCATAAATGTAGTGTTCGTTTTTTTTTGTTAGCCTGAATAAAATTCCATTATATTTTAATAATTAATCATTGTACTATTTACAATACAATGAATAACGTTACTCATTTTTGATCTAGAATATATATGTGTACACGTACATTGTTGTATTTATTCAGTTATGACATATATCCATATTATGTGCATGCGTGCATGTGTGTGTGTGTGTGCAGAGTTGGAAATAAATTCAATACAAGCAAAATATTTGTTTTATATTTTCAACCCTGCAGAGACATATGTGTTTGTATGTGCGTGTTTTCATGTATGAACGCGACAACAACCGATGCCATCCGATTGTGCATTGATTGTCAACATGTTCAGAACAAAAATATGGCGTTGATATTTAAATATATACTTGTTCTATATATTTCGATTTAATTTGTATTAAAATTGAATAACATATATTGCTGTAATCTCTTTTATAAAATTGACTTTTCAATTTTGCAAGTTTCATATTATATTTTCCTTTAGTAACCAATTTAAAATATTTAAAAAATAATTATTGTTTGTCTTTAAAATCAATGTAAAGATATTTAATTCTAATTATTTTAATATCTCTTTGCTTGTATTAATGTATATGAATATTTTTATACTTATTACTTACTGTAAATTGAAATTCTTCTCTGAATAGTTTGAGAGACACTGTTCACTATGGTGATCAATAATGGACTGAAAAATTATCGTACTTATAGCGTCAGTGTAATCATGAATTCCCGTTTGTCGTTCGACGCTCGGCACCGTATGTGCAGGTTCCTGGAAACACAACGTCCCAACGCGCCACGTTGTGCCCCTTTCGTCGTCGATTATTAATTTCGTTCCTCAGTTGTTTGTTTGCGTTTGGCTTGTAATTGTTTGAAAAGCGTGAAATAGATTTCATTCTAGATTGGACATTATTTTATTTCAACATCGTAAAGGCTGAACATTTGTCTTGTTGCTGTTGTTGTTGAAACATTTTTCCAATTCCATGCCAGTAACTTGGAATGAAGTATACATCGCCCTTGTAGAACCATATGCCGCTGACATATATTAGAAAATTTAGAAACGTGGAATGAAAATTGACAAATTTTTATTTGGTCACATATTTCAATCTAATTAAAAAGTTGAATTTTATTGCTAATTTGTCAGTTTATTACTCTCTGTCAAAGAAATTTTTTTCTAGAATTTTTAAATTCTGTAATATTGAATATAATAAAGTTATTTTGAAACTATTAAAATTATAGATAAATATCTTTATGTTCTGGGCGTGAATACTAGTATGACTATATTTAGGTTATTTCTGTGTTGAACATAAAATTATATAATCAGTGACCTAGGAATTAATTGGAACTAATTTGGTTTTTATCTGATAACAGTTTATTTTATTATTTTATTGAGTTGACATTCTTTTAAAATAACGTAACGATGGTATAAATTAATTTAGATTTTTTTATATAATATTTAATCATGTAGATTAGTTTTTATGAAATATTTCTTTTGAATCTAATATCCAGCGTATGAGATTAAAATTTTAGTAAAAATCACAGGTTGCTTAAAAACTGGCCAGTTTGCCGGATGCTTGTGCTACTGTGAAATTCCTCATAGCTAATAAAAATTCCTTGCGAATTGGCCGTCGGGGTTGTTTCAGTAACGTTCAGCAGTCGACGGATGCCAAAAATCTGTGAAACGTTGGAATCTAATTCTGAAATTTTTCAAAATCTGCGGCAAACGTTTCAACTAGATGTCGTACACGTGCGAGGGTGGTTTACAGAAGTGAAACGCTGGGGGGGGGGAAGAGAAAGAGAGAGAGAGAGAGAATAAAAATACAAGAAGAGACAGAGACAAGTTTTGGGGGTAAAGTTGTACATTTACTTTATTATTTGTTAAAGGTCGTGGACTGAAGTATGGTAAACCGCCACTCAGTATTACCGTCACCGAAATACTCTGGACTTTTGGAGTTCTAGCTGGTAGCCGTTATTAAAGAAATGTCCCACATGTGTCACATATGTGTGTGTGTGTGTGTGTAGCGCGTATAAAACACCGGAATAAATGAAGTCGGTACACATTAACCCCGGAGTGTAATGCGCGTGGTAGACCGGAGTCACTCACACACACACACACGCATATATGTATAACTGTTGGACTTATTGGTACACATGGGAGATGACATACATTACACTCACACGCACACACACATACGTACAGAGAGACTCCGGAGAGTTGGATGTTGTTGGATGAGTTTATCCCGAGAGAATGAATATGGTTTTTGAACACGCATATACGTATATAAGATATAATGGTCGAGTGTTACTATATGAGTGCGGTAGAACACACCGGCCAGAACATAGCAAAGTTAAAGAAAATTTATGTAACTTTCTTAAGTTGGCAGTATGACCATGAAGTACTATAGCCACTGTGTATATATAAATTCTAATTTAAATAATTATAATTTAATATCACATATATTTTTATTTAAAATCAGCAAACTATTTAGTATTTTTAACTGAAAATCATTGTATTATTTAAATTTATAACAGTGACGTAAGCGAATTGTATTGCATATATTATTATTATAAGAAACAGTATGATATTTAATCAGATTTTGAGTACACTATATGCATACATAATATTTACCAATCAAATACATACATGCAAGTACGTACAACGTATTAACAAGACTTTCCTTTCATAGCGTAAATCGTGAAAACATTTTACTTGTTAATAGCATTTCCGTGCACACACACACACATGATTTTAATTACTATTTTTACATGTAAAACGCACATTATGCACCGGTACTGGCTGACGTTATCTCTGTATACAACCATGTTTTATGTTCTTTCTTTAATATGGCGGCTTCCAGCGTATATACAAAAACCTTTGCATGGATGTCTATCTGTGTGTGTGTGTGTGTGTGTGTGTGTGTGTGTGTGTATTGGCTGTGTTTTTTTACGGTTTTATATAACTAACTCCCGTTATATCTCGTTTTTTCATTATTCGCCGATTAGAGAATTTATTGCGATGCAAAATTTTTATCAGCAAAAGAAATAGTTCGAATTTTATGCATTCATCGTGGTCTATTTAGTATTTATATATCCGAACGTGTAATTGGCCGAGAATAAAACGAATAAATTAGTGGAACTATTTAGTAAATAAGAGAGGATTATAACATAAATCATTAGTCATTAGGTACGGATGTCGTTAAATTAAAATTTGTTAATACGATTTTTTACTATCAAAATGAAAAAGATCTAAATGATCATATCTTATTTAATAGGCCCAATTTTATTATTAATTTTGTTAAAGTATTATTTAATTTAAACTCGGTCATCGATCTATTTTTAACGTTTCTAGATCAGTTTCATTTTAACTTAATTTAAATTCTGTACAGAAAGATTTTTCGAAAACAAAATATCTTGTTACGTTTTTGCCGTATAGTCGGTTGTTAATCGGATTACGCAGGCCTGCTTGATTATTCGTCGCTTAATTTGTGCTGTGCGTAAAGCGTACAAGGACGTCGTTCATCCTTCGTTCGTTGTCGGAAGTACTCGTTACAGGTATATATATGTATTGTGCACATTCAGTAATATCGTGGCAGGAACTGTGTGCCTGCTATTGACTATATATTGCTGGTTGTCGAGTCATTCTTGTTGTCTTGCTTGCCGAAAGAGTTAAAATCTTAGCTGGCTGAAATATAATATATTATTTTACGTACTTTACGCACTGATAATGAAGAGTTTCAGAATAATTTATTTCGGCAAATTAATAAGAAATCTTCGTTTCGTAGCAGGTTTGATAAATTAAAATATCCAATTAAGATTTAAGATGGGGAATTTCTTTATTAACGCTGAATTGCCTCTGTTGCCAGTTGTACCTAATAAGCACATATTCATGAGAGAAATCCCTTTAAGTCTTAAAGAAGAATATTATTACGGACGTAAATTCTTTGTCAGTGAGAAATATTTGCTCTCGGAAAATGTCAGCCATTCTTCTTCGTCTTCATCTCATGTATGTTCGTGTAAATTCATCTTTATATTAATATTAAACGATGATGTCATTAAAATTTTGTACCATTATGTTTTATCATTGATTTCAATTACGATTAAATAAGTTTATTAACAATTTGTTTTTTTTTACATTACAGATCCTAACTTGTGTGTGAACGTGTTTTACGAAAATTTAATTGGTAAGTTCTATTTAATTTAATTTGAAATATAATAGAATGAATGTAATTTGACTTTTAATATTTTAATTAAAATTATCGCCATTATGCACTGTACTATTGAATCAAATTTCACTCTTTTTAAAAATCCTATATAACGGGATTTAAAGAATAATTAATAAATTTAATTAAATATTTTTTTTTGGATTCCATATTAGTGAAACATATTTTGCTTTTTGCAAGGTAAACTAAATCCATTTTACCACGTTTTTATTGCATTTGCCAATATTTTCATTACGGTTCTGGTTACGTTGATTCGTTTAATTAGCCCGTAAAACAACTGAATATAACTGAATGCAGTGTTCATGTGCATACATATCTGTTAAGTCTCAAATTACACAGTAATTAAACATAAAATGTCCATTTAACCGAAAAAAATCCAAATGTATTTTTGCCACAACATTTTATAATTAAATTTGTCAGTACCCCCGTGTGTTAACCACAGGTTTTTACTGGTTTTATAATAGCGTACCTATACCGAACAAACACACACACACAACATCGTCATCTGGTGTCCAAGAACACCAAGTAACATTCTGAACTGACAGAGGGGAGAACAGTGTCGATAGTCTATTTTCACATAACACACCCAACATACAAGACACTCCTGAATGTATCAGTTTGTTTTCTCAGAACTAATATCTGCCAGTAGGTATACATACATATATAGTAGATAAAGATATGTCGTATGCAAAAGTGGACGTTCGGGTTATATTTTTTTGTCAGTTTGTTCAAACGGCTAATGCCAGCAACGTGCCACGTATGATTTATTGTAGCAAAACGACAGTCTCGGGAATACATAACCGGGTATGTGGTACTAGCTACGACATACGTAATCCCATAAACAAACACTGGCAAAGAATTGCAAGGGAATTTACTATTCACTCCTGTTGGTTGTCGAGAAATAAGTTAACAATTACTTGTCAAGCCGTGTGTATTTGATTAGGTCGTCAACAGCTTTTCCAGTTTATGTTGTTGTTCAGACAGCAAGTATATTCCATAGGCATACGTGATCTTAGGGCAATGCATGTGTACATTTATACTTTGTAAACACAATGAAACTCGTGTATTTATTTATATGTTACATGTTTCTACAGGAACTGATTGTAAAAATATAGTTTCCTTCTAGTTTAAGGTAGTTTAAGTTGTTGATGCCTCGCTTTATTACAACAATCTGCTTATTCCTGCAAAGAAAAGGTTGTGTTGCATCTTGCTTTTGAAAAGAAGCGGATTTCCTTCTGAATAGACTAGTTTCCGTGAAACAGGAATAAAGAAGTGTACTCTTTACGTTAGCTGGATTTGATAACTGTAATTTTTCCATCTTTGGACTTTTTCGATGCAAAGAATCTTTTAGTGTGGTCTGTTGAAATCTTTACTTTTAAATCATTTTATTTACTTGGTTAATTATTCTCGTTTCAATGGGTTTCTCTTGTGAATTGTGCTTGTAATTCAATATTTGATGTCAATACTACCACCGGCTTGTGTCCAGAAAATAGTCTGATGTGCTTGTTAATTCTAGGTAAAGGACTGTATGTACATTACTTATTCAATTGTCCCCAGTCATTCACATCCATACATTCATTCTCTCTCTCTCTCTCTGTCTGTAAAATGAAACTGAACTTGTTGACTAAATCGATTAGAAAAGGACCACACGTCCCCTTGGTTTAATGTTACACATATGAGCCGAATTACGGAATCCGTGACCTCTTAGCCATTTGGAGAACTTTGTGTTTGATAACGTGTCTGGTAACTGGTAAGGATACTGGTTTGTAGGTAGGGGGAAATTTGAATACATTAAGTGGTAGAACGTTAGTTGAAGCACTCTGCCGCTTACACGAACCCTCAATTGACGTTGTCATCTGATCCATGCAGTCACTTTAGACTTTGACAGCACGCTCAGTCAAGTACGTACCTAGTTCTCGTGCATTTTTATTAATTCACGGGTTTTTGTTTGTAGTGTCCGTAAACTATGTCAGTTTATTGCTACAGTATATAATTAAACCATCTGTACTAAAATTCAAGTAAAACTTGTATATTCTCTTGAACTGGTCAAATGAATCGGAGAAACACCTTTGATTTATAACAGGGAAAATAGTTGCAATCATTTTTAACAATGATGTTATGAACTCCAGATATAAGTAACCTTGGTACAAGTGGAGTTTATAAAAATTCCTGCACTCGCATAACAAAGACGTTTACATACTTTCTGCATATGTCTGTTGTTGTATAAAGCATTGTTAAGTAAGTTCACCAGTTAAATCCCGATTTGAACCCGCTTTCTTCACATAATAGTCATAATACTGTGATATACGTAGGAGTTTATGTTTCTTGAAAATAAAAACCGCTAATACCAGTTATGAGTTGCAGGCGTATTGTTTGTTTTATTTACGATTTTCACTGCTCTACGCATATATACATACATACTATTACATTATGTCTACTTTATTACTTTTTACTGAAGAAAATGTGTTATGTATGTACGTACAAGTCCGATAAGGAATGTAAGATGTACGGTTATGTATGCACTAGTAGATACATGTATGAGAAACATGTGTGTGTGTATGTGTGTAAGAAATAGTCGATATAAATATAGAACATGACGTTTATGACTTAATAGCTTTTACATGCTACATATCAAATGTTTTGCGTGGATAAAAGTAGTTTTTTCGAAATGGATCTAATATGAAAGAAATGTATGATAATTAGTCATTTATAAATTTTTGTATTAGCTATAATCCATTTGTAATAAAAAGGATAGTTTGTTTATGTTATTAACAGAATAATCATTACTGTTTATTGATATTAAGCGACAAAAATGTATGCTATTTAAAGTGTTTTTATTGAGACTTAATTTGAGCGTCCGTTGAGTGAATAGTTTGTGAATATAATGGTGTAAGTATATAAAGGGTGACAGTATAAAAGATATTTGTAACAATAGAACCAATTCTTATTGCTTAGCGCGGAACTATTGTATACGATTAATGTATTATACTGCTAATCAATTTCGTCTATTCAGTTGTTGTTAATATGTTTTGATTGACATGTTATGTTTATATTTGTAACAAAATATAGTTTCGACTAGTTTAAAACAAACTGTTATAACATTGTATATTGTGTGGAAATAGCTACCTACATAATACATAGAATAAAGTGTTCTTTTTGGTACTGAATTTGATTGACACATTTGAATATTAATGGACTTATAATATGGTGCAGCAAAGTCAACATCAATTAAGCGACAGATGAGTAGTGATGTAATTGACATAACATCCGATTTGTTACATGTAACGAATAATATATGATCTGGTAAAAATTGCATTGAACGATATTTTAACTGTCAGTTTAATGAAATAATTATGTATACAGTAATTTTCGTATATGAATGATATCAAGTTTTTAAGTTTAATTTAAAAATCAAATTGAATAGAAATTCATTCGTTTCTTAGAAAAAAGTAATTAGTTCATTGATTTGCCGATAAATATTTACAGTAGTAATTATTTAAAATATAGAATATTTCAGGTTGTAATTTTTTAAAAGTGTATTAACAAAAATAAAAGTTGTTCAACAAATGAACTAGCAAACAATTAATACATGAATTACGAACCATTTCATTGTAAAATAGTATTTTTCAAACGATGCTATTATTGAATATATGTATAGATTTACATGAGGCCGTGCATACAATTGTCCTGTAGCATATTTTTATAAAGCATGTATTCCTTTTTAATCTCGTACACACCTACTGGATGTTGAATATACATGTTGTTTGCAATACTTCTCTAAATATATGTATTCACAATTGTCACCCGCGGTTGATATATTCTGCTCTATATATTTATCGTGCTAATCTCACATACACGCACACACAAAGCTTCAACACATTACAATTGCTAAAGAACTCCAACGGTGGTCAAACCGCAGATGCACAGTAGGCGGTGGTAGTGTATACCACAATGTAGAGAAATTCAGGACACACACTTCTATGCAATACACGTATAGCTAAATAGGGTACCCAGATAATAATACACTTCCATCACAAGTAAACCAGTGGCAGCAAGAATCATTTATTACCTGTAACATTTGGAATTGTTTGTATCTGTCACATATTTATAAGGAAACAGAGGTGTGTGTGGAGGAGGGATATACATACACACACACACAGAAGTAAAGAGAGCATAGTTGAAAGTTGAAGTGCCTCCTGAGTTTACTGTATCATTAATTTTATTTGTGACGCATGCACCCACATATAAGGGTATGTATATACAATGACATACTGTCTCTCTTTCCATACATGTAGATTCTCTCTCTCTCTCACACACGTACACACATACATACATATATATTCTTTAATGCATCCGTCCCAACACATTGTTCTGTTTTCTGTACAAAGTACACAGCATACTACTATTTATTCTCTTCTTTGTGCTGTTGCTCGGAATTTAATGCAGTCATGTATCGTAGAGATGCAGAGCAGACGAATAAATACAAATAAAAGCCTAATATTTTACTTTGCTCTAGTATAATTCTTACATTTACCAAACGTTTTTGCTCATTTAGCAAAACATTGCTTTTGCATCGTATCGTGGTGTAACTAATAATGTATAAATTCATAACTGTTTGTCTCTGTGTGTGTGTGTGTCTGTGCGCACTTCGTCTCACATCGTGTGTGTACGTTCAACTTTAGTTTTGTTTTTTGAACGAGCGTAAACCGGTTGGAATACGATCTCACCGGTGCTGTTGGATTTTTCCGTTCAGATAAATAGTTAGTTCCTTCTATGGATTTAATCTCAAGCAGTCGGAGAGATGCTGTATCAAGTTTTCGATCAAATTAAAGTGCGAGTTTTCTTATTTTATTGGCTTCTTTAAATAACGTTTTACAGAAATCTATTTCCAACCATCCAGGGTAATACTAGCCGAGACTAAACGAGTGTCTCGATAATATGTTTACAAGTTTGTGTAGTTTTATAATTTGTAATCTTACACTTTGTTGATAAATATTTATAAAATAAAGTAATCTATAATTGTTTCTATAATGTGTTAAATTGTACGAATATTTTCGCATATAATTTATACTCTGCTACAGTCACCGTTACAGTATTGCGACAATGTGCTAGTTTATTCTTGTCTGATGCATATTTCAAATGTATTATTGCACTGTAGTATTGTATTCTAAATAATTAATTTGTATTTGACAAATACATGTTGTTGAAGTGCTTGTATTTTTCATTGTAATGAATATGATAAAAATTTTCGTGTCATTGGAAATATTTTATCCACATATATACTAGAGGCTAGAAGCACTACTATAAATTATAACACTTTACGCTTTTATAATTGCCATTTAATCCACCACCAGTTATTAGCTTTACCAGACTACCAAGAGCAAAAAACAGAGACGAACAAACAAAACAGAATCTGTTAATTTTTTCACCGCTATACACGCTAACTTTTTTCATTCTCGTTGCTAAAGTTTACCAGCTACAATGCATGTTGTTTTGTCAGTTTTACTGACTAGACTGGACACTAACTACAGTATGTGTGTGTGCGTCTGTATGCACACATAGAATAGATGTAAGCTTGCATATGTGTATAGACAACTAAACTTTAACACATATGTAAATTTAACGTGTGTTTGTGTAAGTAAACTTGTGTTAGCTTGTCTGTTTGCACATATATCTGTATGCGTAAATGCATTGTCAGAACTTTTATGACATATGACGTTAAAATCAATACGTTATTTCCGACTCATGGATTACAGACTAATGCATTGATGTGCTTCTGATGTTAATAATTCAGTACATTAAAGAATCTGATTGTAACAACACACACTGTTTTATTCTATTCTTAAATATTACACTGCTTACCGTAAGCATATGGCTCTGTCATTACCAGTTTATTTATTTACATGAAACAAGTAGTTTCATCTATCACTCTACATGGATACACTTGATTATAAGCTTATACATAACTGTCAATAATACTCTTATAAATAAAAATACTTGATTTAAATTGAATGGCAAATATTTAGTTTCAATTAAAATACCATATGAAAAAACCTTTTCAACTGGAGATGATTATCTAAAACTAGAAGGTAACATAAAACGTTAATTAACACCGAGTTACGCGCATTTGATCTCAGTTTTAGATGTGCGCTTTGCCTTGGGAATTACCATCTACTCTACGCGAAGCATTCGTTTTCCACTCGTGTTGAAAACTATTTTCGCTGAACTTATTTCGCATTAAATTAACACATGTCTCACACCACGCATACTAAACCTGTTTATTTGGTTTCGTTTTGTTTTTCTGTGCTATGTTTCCTATTACACACACACACAGACACACAGACAGACAAGTATATACAGGCAAATGCAAAGTTCCAACTTCTCTAAACAGAAAGTTTCAGTGTTGACGCGTTCGGTTAGTCTGATCAGCTTTGAAACTAATTGAATATTCAGCGTAAATTGGATAACCCTTAGTCGGGGTCAAAATGTTAGTGCAGCCCTCCCCCCTCCGTGTACTAAATCACGGTAAATCCGTGCCTGTACAGTGACACTCGGGTATTTCGCAGTATGATGGCAGAGGCCAGAGGGTAATGGTTAGATCTGACGGTGACCACATCACACACATAAATCATAATGCCAGGTATATATACCACATCACATATCGGTAGTGTGGTGAAACGAACATGTATGTGTGTGTAAGCAAGTGTCTGATTTCCTGTTGCATATTTGTATATTTTTCAATAAACATTGTACTTATTTAAATCTATTTACCAAAGTGAATTTTTTTCTTAGTGTTTCCAACTTATGATATGATTAATATATTACTGTATATATAACTTACATAATATATTTCTATTTTATATGAATGTACGAACCTCTGTATATATGTATGTATGTATGTAGTTATTCTGATATCCGCTATGCTACGGCTTTGTTATATTACCACCGCTGTCAAGATATGTCAATGGCTCATCGCCATATGCCAATAAACATCACTAATTTACGACATGCCTAATCATATTAATGCGTCACATGTCGGTGTGCCGGAATACCTGTATCTGTATGTGTGTGTGTGTCTGTGTTCACTGGTTCGTTAATATCTGGTCATCAATCTACAACCGAGTAATATATTGCAATCTACCACTGCCAACAGTGACCTGTCGTTTTTATACTCAGAATTTTGTCCAGTAACATACCTTATAT
>JAGJTL010000104.1:4154863-4174477 GCA_022063505.1 Calosoma granatense | reverse complement strand
ATATATGCCAGTAACATATGAATTACTGTTTTCTAACATTTCGCCTATAACTTTACACTGGACACATATTACTTATATGGATCACGTGACATGATGGATGCTATATTGCTGATAGTTTCATTTTGTAAAATGTTTTGCTGAATATTTTAATCGAAACGGTGATAAAAATAATAAAATATGTTCGCTAGTAAATGTTGCTCGTATATGACATCATAATAGTGTAGAGTCGTAGTGTGTCATGTATTTTATTTATTACATATTGGACGTGACTTCATTTTGAATCTAGAGATATTCATGTATATGTCTTTACTAGATACTAAATGTACGTATTTTAAGATTATTTAGTAATAACTAAATTTCAATCACTTCCATTTATAAGTAACATTATAATTAATATTTAAAACATTTTGAATGTTTATATTTTGTATATGTATATACTGTTTGTTTTATATTCTCGGTATATTATTTTATTTCTGATTATAGAAGAGAAATACTTTCAATTTACTATACATGCATACATAACATCATGCCTTTCCCATTACTGGGGTAGCAATTTACCATTATTAACAATAATAATACACTACTGTCTAGTAATGTTACTATTGTACATTGTAACTAAAATTAACTCGGGTTGAATTCAGAATTAATGAAGCAATAATTTTAATCGGGATATTTAATAACGGATACCGGGAGCATCACGTGTCAACAATGCGTTCACGTTACCGAAAATCAACGACAGCAGCGAACCTAGTGGCAGGCGTTCTTATTAACAAAGCTCAACACACGTTGGCATGTGCCGTTCCCTTAACTATACCATTTGTTTCTCTTTGTCCTTGTTTCTTGTCCTTCTCCTTAACTAGCTCTCCTCTCCTACGTATATTTCTGTTCATTTTTATAGCTTCATGCTTTGTTGCATCTTACTATACATTTCTTAATTTTAATATGTCAGTATCTTTTATTTTTATTCGTTGATCATTCACTTCTTTGTTTCACTATCTGTATCTTCCTATATATTATTATTGATATACTTTCATTGTATCGCACAATCAATATTATTCACTGTTTTTTATTCTCAATTCTTCTATTTATCTTTATTTTTAGAATGTGAGTATACATTCATTACATAAGTGCTTGTTCCATCTGGTTCTATACTATGATATATGTCTGAACGTACCCTACATAGATATATGCTATACCTGTATATTCTTGTATATGTGTTGTATATGGGTGTATACTGAAGTTGACATATTATATAGATCGATATTTCCGAAACAGTACGCATCATCCGTGCGCGACATGTATATACAATAATAAGATATATTATGAGATTACCAGAGGGACAGATCAATTTCCACACGTGAACACGCGTGAACGAATACAGAACGGATTTCATCACACACACACACACACACGGAGCCAATGTACACACACGAAACGGTATGTCTTCACGGGCGATTTACTCTGGGCAGTAGTAGTCCAGGGGACAAAGGTTGTTTAGGTCAGTTGGACCCATGTCAGGACCACAACAATTGGCACAGGATCGGACAGGAGTGTGATTTAATAAAGAGACACAAATAGCCAGTGATAATAATGGATTGAGCTCAATGGAATTCAAGTTGAAATGTACACGTGCATATTTAGCGAACAGTTTATTGGAATACTTCATCACGTTGTAGTCAATTGAAATTATTATCAAATTCATTTTATCAACATTTATTAGACATTTCAAATATATAATGAAGTATATATTTAAAAATAACATTATTTTATATTATTAATTAAGTATTAACTAACATCCCATGAGAATTTTGTATTTCATTGTATTATTATTCATGACAATAAAATGTTTTATACTTATAAAATAAAATTCAACACGAAAAAAATGTTACACGTATTGAAATATAAGCAGAAAAAGTATCAATACTTTGTTCCACAAATGCGTGACTAAAAAAATATATTCCCTTTTTTCATTTATTCTCACCTTTGAAATTCTGAGTCCCCTTGCGTGAAAGCAAGTCAAAAGATTCACTTTTAGAAATCAATCTTGCTATTGAAATTTTTGTATTTGGCGTAAAGCGTTTATGTATGTTCTATTTGATATTCATGCTATGTGGTAGCTATGTTTATACTTGACGCACGTAATGTAACGCATACACACAAAAATAACACACGTGCGATTTCCCAGCACGTTTGACATGTGTACAAACCCCCCGTATACACGTGTATTTACGTGTGTTTTTGTGTTCACTTGCACGGTCACACAATTCATCACATCACATGTACGTGCATTCGAAAAGCGTACAAGTGTGGCGGAAAATTTGCACGAATTTCAATATAATATTCTATTGTATGCAGCTACGAACAATTATCAGATTGGTAATAAACCAACATTATTATCAATTTATTTCAGTTGGTAAATATCTAAAATCGGATACAATCAGTGCTAAAATATATAAAAGTTAATATCATTTCAGTGTGGATAAATCTAAAACATTTACTTGTTTCACTGATATGTAAAACTGATGTAATTGTGTGTCGTGTTACTAACAACTGCACGAGGTCTGGAGACATTATCCAGGCCTGGAATGGTATTGAAGCCTCCAGGGAGACTTTATTGTACCGACAACAGTCTCCTGGTTGCATTCCGTATGTTAATTTCCCAGGAATAATGGAGAACTACACGAATTGATACAACTCAGCTGGATAAGAAATTACCTGGCTGGGGGTATCTAATAAAAATAAAAAACTCTCTTGGTTCTATATTTCTAACCGTGATACCAAGTTATTTACCCTGTAAACACTACCAACAATAACACTGCGTCCCTGTATCTCTTGCAACTGTTGTTCTTTGCTTCCTTATGAATATCTTATGAAAATAATAATTAAATCTACGTTAGTTCCTACAGTGTACTGGCGGTAATATTGTCTGAATATATATATTGTAGAGATATAGCGGTACTGTTATATTTCGTAAATGCTCGATTTATTTCGGGTAGGATCGCTTTAAAGCAATGTTAATCCGGAAACAATATTTCAGTGAAATAAATTTGATGTAAGTTTGTATATTGTTCTTTTATAAGAATTGTATATAATTGTTGTCGGCTTACCAAGTATATATGGTTATTTTGAAGGTATTTCTGTGGTTTCCTTTCAATTATTAACGAATAATATTTAAGCTATGTGCAGACGTAGGAAAATGTAGAAATGAATTTATAATATTAATGTCGAGTTCTTCCATAATTCCAAGTTGTGGTATGCCACGAGAATGTCGAATGCACCACCCATAGTACTGGTATTTCATTTTGTAATATGTGTAATGCGATGCGTTTACTAATAATACGTGTACCAGGACTGTGCATGTCACAATTTAATATCGCTATGCGTGTATAAATAGATATGTATGCATTTCGAATCTATTGTGTGTATATGTGTGTGTGTGTAGTTTATTAAATGTCACTATTGTGACGACATGTAATGCAATATATTTTATTATATGCGTATTTTGTCATATTAGAGAGCAACACAATTATGTACATATAAAATGTACATTGAATTTCACAAATTTTTTAATTCAGTTTCATATTAATATAATTGTTGTTGTCGAAATTTCCATGACAATTCTTCATTAAAATATGTTTAACTATATATATATTGTATAACAAAATAATTCATGGTTCTGCATAACAGATATTTATTGCATTGTTTGTTAAATAACTATTATGTTCGATACTAATTAACATACGGCATGGAATGTGGCTAATTGAACTCGCATTGTTTGTGCTATTATATATTTTTCATTAAACATCTGGTAACAAACTGTGTCAGCCATACTTCTCTTCATATATTTAATAATTATGATTTAAAATTAATTACCTTATATACCCTCTCTGTGTAAATAATATTTTAAATATAACAATAGCTTATTATCAATATAAATACACATTGTACTCCCGTATATAATAATACATATTTCTATTTATTCTAGATATTCACGCATGTCATTATGTCGAGTTTATTTTCAAATAACATCGGGTTTGTTTTGTTTCTGCACAAATAAAGAAACAAAAGTGAAAAGTTAGCATTGTATATATTCACTGACTGGAATATTCATGATTTCGTTTCTAAAACAATTCATATATAGGCAGTATTAATTCATGAATAAATGACAACGTAATATACTCTGGTTTCCTTATTTACATCTGAATTGATGTCTGTCTGCATTGCGCGCATAAAAGTGACAGGAGCGTGGATAAGCAAGTCTACTCACTCCAAACACTGGCAGTTCCAGTCAAGTAACTAATGCGGGAAAAAACTAGCACAGCCCTTGTACGCAACTGATTACATCCCTTTCGCTAAGAGTGAGAGATTGTGATCAGTTTCAAATAGGCATTCAGTGTAATTATGTAAGCAATATTAGCATAACCGTAACCGGGATACAATCCAATTACTACTTTGCTGTAACTGTGATCAGAAACGTTTATCTATACTACCACTTATGCTAATTCTTCGATTTACTTTTCAAATTTCCCTTGATTATTAGTAATACACTTACGGGGGTTTGTAACCTAAATCTTAGTATTGTAACGTTATAATTTCGAAATAAATAGCTCAATCAAAATGCAATGAGCAGTCTGTGTACAATTGATATTTATCTCTGTGCAAGATTAATAATATCCCCGTAGAACTGCACGTAGCACAAATGAAATGTGACCTGCAATCTTTGTTTACTCGTTAACATTAAATTAGCGAACAGTGTGACATCTAGTTACAGTAGCAGTGACTATTGTTTAGGCTTGTAGTTTATCTTAAGACTTGTGTGTGTGTGTGTGTGTGTGTGTGTACCTGTAACAAACAGGAGTAATAAGCATTTACATTCGTGCTAAGATATATCTGTCTGAGAATATATAATTACCATTCATTGTTGTGATATAGTGTACGAATGTGTGTCTGTAAATGGAGCGAGTTGCAGCATGTCGGATGTTGCAAATGTGTCACCTACACACACACACACACACACACACATGTACTTGTGTGGATGTATATGTATGTATAACAAAAGTGAAACAAGACATCGGTGTAGCTGTTGTGTTGCTATTGGCCGTGTGTATTTATTGTAGGTGTATATGTGATATCCCTATTCTATGCTCTATTCTATACAACAAGTACCAAGTTACACATGAATCGTCTATTCATATTTTGACAAGAATAGGAAATTACACTGTATATACTGAAATTGACTTCCGTTAACTCCCGCCATTGCATTCAACCGATGCACGGACATGCATGAATACATACTAATGTGTCCAGTAAATTCACACTCCGTCCAAGCTCTCTAGCTCTACACCAAAGCTTATAATGTTTTGTTACACTTGCATACGTAATAGTTTCTTACTTAAATAAACCGGATTTTCGTAACAACGATATTTAAACACATTAATTTATAGTTACACTAAAATGAAAATAAAATTTATAATTTATAGTTCACTAAATACAATTTAATATGAAATAGCTATGAATAGGATTTGTATCATAACCTATATTCTTATTTTATCATATTTACTATAGTGCAATGATTTTAGGCTTCTGCAGTTACATAAAATATGATTACTACAACACAAATACATGTTGAATCTTGTAAATTCTTGCTAGTAACTGACTAAATAATATACTGCAACAGTAATACCCTGCTTACTATACAATAATGTAGCTATTCTGTTCGTATAACACTGCATGCACGGATGTGTACGTGTATGGTAATGTGCCATTTAAAAACGAATCCATAAATCACAATTAGCATTAATACGGACCTGGTCGTTCTAGCTGAAACATCGTGTAATAAAATAGGGCGTGTCTGACCGTTCACCCTCTCCCTGACCCTTCCCTATTCTTCCCAACACACACACATACATAGAGTTGCACGTAACGCATACCTGGATTCGGATCTAGTTGAAACATAAAACAGCCATTGGATTCAGTAACACGTGGGGACATGCAGGACTTTTCCTGCACACATTCCACATTCCAGTTTAGTGATAATTTAGATAACGTTATAAATACAGCTGTGCACTCTTCCGATTGTACTTAGTGTCCCCCCATATAACGACTAGTGAGTTATACGTGCACATGGTACGAGCAGCAGTAGTGGTGGTAGTACCGGGGGGACCGAAGTAGAATTTGATATACTATAGCGTATAATCAAAATGGAGTGCTTACGAAGGCAGTAAAAAATCTGCAAAAAATTTATTCGGAAATTATACCCGGCAATAATGTTAGTCGTTCGATATAATGTACTGTCTTAGCAACCTTGTTCGCCTGTTCCACTAAAGACATATTTCTTCATCGCACATACACGTACGCACGTGCACACGCTTGTATTTTATTACAAATTTTTATGCTCTTTCTCGACGTGCAAATGAACACGCTGAATTATTACTGCAGTTTATATAGTTTGTTAACGGTGAAAATATTAAATGTTAATCTTGCATTGAATCATAATTGTAAATTGTGTAAATCATAAACATATCTTGTTATAAAGTATATTTTTTGTGGGTAATTTAATATACTACGGTAAATTTACAGGATACCTTATAATATTCTGTATAAATATTTTCTTCTGTTAACAAGCCTCCAGCTACTTGTCCGACATATACTCACGTATTTGCATAAATTGTTCATATTTTTTAAAAGAAATTCTAGTATGAATAATTTATATCGTTAGATGGCGGGCTGGTTCAATTAAAATTTCAAGTACGCTTATTTAAATTCCTTCCGTAGTCTGCCAAGCGATCGACTCCGAACTGAAGGGTTATTTAACGAATGTCATAAAAACTCACAGCTTCCACATAGTACTGTTTTAATCTTTACTTTTATCCCCTTCCGTCATCTTGTACTTTTCTGAGTAATCCGAAAAAAACATTAAAAACTCATGCGAAATTCATTAGCAGCTTGTCAATCATTATATGAAAGGTATATAAAATATATAACTAAAATGTGATATCAATTCACAAACCAATTCATTAAAAATTTGTGCAGTAGTTTATAAATAAAACAATATTTATCATACATAATCATATTTTTTCTATTAATACAAAATTGTTTGAATATACTGTGAATAGGTTAAAATGAAAAGAGTAAAGATTCTGATACTACAGTATACCAAAGAAAATTTCAGTTGGTTTAGGATAATCGGACATCTATTTGTAGTATGTGTATAATGGAAAATCATATGCCATGCCAAACAAAGGACACGCCGTTATTTTATATTGACCTCTTAGAATATCTTGTCAAGAGACAGTGGTTATCAAACTTTCGTAAAGTTTACCAATGAACATCCTTAGTGGGTAGGTGCTGTTCTCATAGTTAAGGACATTCACCCTCACTATATTGTGAACTATGCATTGTAATATCTGCACGGACATTTGAACCCCTGTCTCTGTTACCATAGATAAGTACAATATATATATATAACCTCATCCCTCTGGTGAACTAAACATTTTGCACATCACTGGTACGGACGGACGAAGGGTTGATGAAAAATGTACTACGTATAAAATGGTTAAGCACCGCTATATGTCTGAAATGAATACAACACGTAATTCTCTGATGGATGGAAGGCAAGAAGCAAAAGTACAAGAAAAAAAGTTGAAAGGAAAAAGGAAAAGAAAATATTTTATTTTATCTAGTACATATAGATGTAGAAGAAAGAACTGAGATAAAAATTGTTTAAAATTCATCGCGCTACAGGCTATATATATATATATAGTTCTCGTCTTGTCTTCAACTTTGCATACAGCTCATATTACACTCGTAGCCCAGCTGGGACATACTATACTATATTTGTACTTGCAATGTTCGGCGCGTTATATTCTCGATATATGTAAATATCCGTTACACCGATCAACTTACATATATCTACACAGATGTGTACTCGTTCCTATAACATACTGAACATATGCATCGTATTACTTTCCTATATAGTGATATCAAGTTTTCAATTTATCTTGTTTAGATTTTCTGATCATAAAATAATATTTAATGTAAAATTAAATAGATATTAAAGTATATATTGCTTACTTATATCCTAAAGTCAATATAAATAAATTAATATGTTTACTAAAGGTAAAAGCATCAAGCATCGCTGACTAGATCAATTGCGACTATCACCGTTCGCTATTTTTACTGTCAAGATGACTAGAATCTTTCTATACGTACATTAACACAAGATCCTTTAAATATATTATAGCTCATATACTCGTATCTCGATAAAACATTCATATCTTAACTATGGAAGATACGGAACTTCTACTAAAATGAAAGTCTTGCATGAAAATGAATACTATCTAGCTACTACTAGTTGCAATGCTAGTACAGAGGGTGCCTAAAAATTGCTATGTAAAAATGAAATTAGAGCTGCAACTGCCCTAGATTTTACGGGCCATTTTTCACGGAAGAAATGACGTTTATTGTCGCTCGTCTCCACATCTTTGCTGAGTTTCCGAATCGCATAGCGCGTGAGTAAGAGAGCAAGCAACTGTTTGCTACAGACTGCCTGTGTGTGTGTGAGAGAGAGATGAAGTCTTGCAGATAGAGTCTGTGATGAAGAAGATGAATAAAGTGAAGAGGATGGTGAAGGGAATGGTGTGTGTTGTGTGCGCCATCTGTATATAAATACCCGTGTCGTGTCGTTTCACCGCGCAGCTACAAAGTTCTTAACCATTCAATTTACAGTGTTGAGGCGCAAGTCGATAGTCTAATATACAAGCGGACCACAACAGTCACAGTAACAGCAGTAGCAGCGACAGTAACAGCAGCAGCAGCAGTTGTATAATGAATACTCCATGGTTCTCGTTACGCAGCACTGTGGGACATTGACTTGCCATGAGGGACTAGCTGTATGTATGCACTTATACATACATAGTGTTTCTTTATACTACTCACTGGTCCATGTATGTGTGTGTAACTACCACAGTGCATATCTCACTCCTATGCCTGTCTATGTATATATGTGTTAGACATATACAACTATATATACATGTAGTCTATGCATATAAAGGTTGTGTAGGTACTACAACACTTTCACCCAAGAGAGCACCCCCAGTGAAATGTATTTACAAAACATAACAGGAAGCGGCAGCAGGTTCACATGGTGATCCTGGATAGAGGACAGGAACAACATGGACAAGATTATTGTTTCAAACAGCTATGGATTGATCGAATTATCGAACGCCGTATATTGGTGTTCCATAAAGGATAATTTTGCAACTTATTTTTGAACTAGTGTTTCTATAATAAGCAAATTTCTGTTGCAATATGTACAAACTTAATACTAAACTTATATAATTCATTAGTAGTTTAGTTTATAATATATTACAAGTATTCTAATTCTACATATCTATAGTAACTTGTTCTAATCTGATTACATCTAATAGAACATACGTGCAGGTTCTTGAAAACAACTGAAACTACATAATGTGCATACTAATATAAATGCAATATTCTGCAAATAATTCCACAATAACCGGTAAGCAACAGTGCGTGAATATTTAACTGAAACAGGCGCGCAACTAGGAACAAGAACTCAAGTACCTGCTCATATAGGACGTAACGTAACGTAACGTAAGGTAATGTAACGTCTATTCGTACACCGTATTACGCTTGTCGCGGTATGCGGTCTCTGCTTTGTCAAAGTAAGAGAGCGGATATGTATGATTTCTCTCTCTCTCTCTATCTCATTATGTCTGCAACGAATATAATCTCTATGTACAACGCACATTGTCTGTACAAATATTTAATTCTCTATTCTATATGTGCTTTGCTCTTTCTTCTTAATTTTTCCTTCGTATGTTCATTTATTTCTATTCTTCTTCCTCTCTTTATTCTTCTCATTGTTTGTTTGGGTCTTCTAATTTTCCAACTCATCTTCGTTAATGATCTACATATGTGTGTGTTTACATGCCCTTTTTCTTCCTTTGTCACTTTGTTAGTGTTCTACTTGCTTACTCTTCTTTGCTTTCATTGTACTTCTCTCTGTGTTCCTTACCTGTATGTATGTCTTGTTGGCACACGTTCGGTCTCATTGCATGTAACACACAGTGTTGCGTGTGCTGGTGACAGGGACGTAGGTTCACACTATTACCGGCAGGGTTAGCTCAGCAGTAATTTGATATTCACCCGCCGGTAGAGCGTAGAGAACATTGTCAGAACAGACACTACACACTTAAACTACCCTAACACCAAGTACTACAGACGTACTCTCGTACATTTCCATATAGACAACACACAGACACACACACAGAGGAAATTCTGTTGCTATTATACGTATACATATACCTACTTTTACTATCGTGCCAACCCTTCTCCAAAATACAAGACGTTTTGCGTGTGAAAACACGTGAGACTAAACATGAAATTATGCTGAAAACAGCCTACAATTATAAATTGTTACCGCTACATTGGCTGGTACTCGGTGAACGGTGTGTGCCAACACCAGAATTTCACGGAGCACAACAATAGTTCATTGACTTACAACAGTTAATACGCCTTATTTCTCCTGATCGTCAAATGTAGACGTTACCTTTAAATTGAATTCATTGTCAAATATTGATAAACCTGTACTATTTCTCATACTGTAGAAATTAAATAATTTTTAATATTGTATATCAATAGAAATCCATTTTCCATTGTACTGTGCTCTGACAAAGGCTGTCGGAAATTAATTCACCTTTCAATCGTACTGTACATAGACTGAATTTTCTCTTCTTTCTCAAGTACCAATAATATTAAAGAGTTAAGCTTGTGCAAGGACCAGTCAAAGTACATATCTGTATTCTTTTGTTGTATATAAACAAGTTATTGTACACAGTATTTTATTATACAGAAGCATGGCAAAATGAAACATAAACAAAGTGTTTCATTGGCTGTAACAACAACAACAGTAACTTGTATTGAATTGTCAATATAATCGAACGATTTATTAAATAGAAAGTACCAGTTTATACCTATGTTAGAAAAGCAGTTTTGTTCTGAAAATATTGTTGTAAGTAGCTGTACAAGTTGATAATAGTTGGCTGTGGATGTAGTTCGGGATTAGGTGGATAGTCGGCGCTGTTGTTGGTTGTGGTGGTACTGCAGGAGCAACAGTAGCAATCTAGTTTAGTTGGAATTTAGTTTAATTATGGAGCATTTTCGTGCACAATCCCTGTGTATTAAATTTCCTGAAAATGGAATTTTCGAGCAACAGACCTTAAGTAATCAGCGTAATGTTGACGTCGTGTGTCCCTCGTGATCTTACGCTCACATGACTTAAATACACTCCGTCAGAGCCGGACGCAAGTAAATCTTATGATGTCAGAAATTTACTGCCAAGTATTCATTCACCATTATTCTGTACAGTAGATTCATCTGTGAACAAAATAATTAATATAAATACGTACATATATGTATAGGGTTTTTATATTTGACTTCTATTATATGTAGGTGCTAATAAGTACTCTATATTGATATAAATTCCCTTTGTAAATGCATGCGTGTCAGCATAAGATATGAATACGGAGATAACACTAATATTTATTAGGTTTTTATTGATATCATCTTCTGTTTATTGTGTTTATGGATAACGTGACAAACAGAATATAGTGTGTATTTGTAGAATTACTAATGCAAGTTTATGCAGTATAGATTAATTATAATCGCATGTTGAGATACATATATAAATTGGAGCGTAAAATACTCATATACGCGTATTTTCAAATTAGTTACATTTTTCCTACTCATATTCACATTTCATTCTAAAGTATCTTCCCCGTATGGCTAGTTAGCCCGGAAATATATGATTCCGGTCCTGACATATCGACTGTAGGGTGCTCACATATACAGGGTGGTCTTGAACTGTCACCACTGTAAGCCACAGAAATACAGGGGGTGCCGTCATTCATAATAACTGTCATTAAGAATGAGATTATTTGAATTTGATAAAAGTAGCCCCGAGGGGGTAAGGGGATTTATATGGAGTGCACCCCTGGTTATTAGCCACCCTTGGCGAAGTGCAACTTATAAAATATGTAACAATCACACACATACACACACGCACACATAATAGCTTATATATATACTTGTACAGGCTTAAACAGGAACAAACACACATATACTGAGTAAGGGGACCATATATGCAGCACATGTGTATTGGTCACTAATGCCCACTGCGTTATGATTCTTTGTTTGGCTTAACGATATATAACGTTAGTCAGGGTGCCCGACCACTTCATATCATTAAAAATTCACGAACCTATGTAAAGAATTTCATTTTCCACTCCAGCTATTTATTTTCTGTATAATTGGATTGCTTTTCAATTATCCCCACTTCCGGCCGCGGCGCCTCATCGTTTCACCGGTATCTCTCTCCCACTCTCGCCCCCCACACTCCCCTCGCCTATTCATCCCTCTCTAGCGGCACTGTTCCACCACTCGGCCGCTTCTAACCTTTCAGCACCCAAATCCCTAATCAGAAACGTCAGCGGCTCGAATTCCCACTACGGTAAATAGTAACGCGTGAATTATCTAACAGCAATGTTCCACGCAACACTATAGTTCAATACAAATAATCCCTTTATAAAAGCGTAAATAGTAATAATTGCTAGTTGCATACAAGATTAGACTTAATTGAAATTCTACACGGGTATCTTGTGAGAATTTGTACTATTGTTAGAATTTTAATCATTGGAATATTAATTATTAAACGTTCGTTCTTGATGGAGAGAAAATTTGGAATTTAACTTAACTGAAAATGCACATGGGAATTCGAACTAATGGGCTGCTACACCCTTAGCGGCTTTCCTTTCTGTACTAATTTCTCTCGTTCTCTCTGAACCTATCCCTCGCCCTCCCCTCCCTCCCCTGCTCTTCAGCCGCTCATCTCATTCATTGCGGTACTCGCTTACACCGCTACATAGAGCTCCGGCTCCGGAATACGTATAATTAACACTTATTATCTTGTTCTATTTAAGATCCGTAAATCAGATGAATGCCGATTGTGCAAGTGCTGATATCCAGTAATTAAGGCATTTTTAAATTAACTCCCATCCAACCAGTTAACTGTTCAGAAATTAAAGCATTTTTCCCTACTCTTTGCTCTCTTTGCGTTACAAAAAAAACGCTTATTGATAATTGCTGTAAAACGCTACGGATATTTTAATTTTGGCGGGAAATTAAAAATTGATTTTAGAACTTTACCGAAAATATTTTTTTTTCATTGCATTCCGGAATTCCTTATTAAAATTGGTCTGTTCTGAGCTAAAAAAAAGTTGAAAATAAATTTATCGCGTTGTTAAAACATACTTGTTAGTTTTAATTCAGAATGTTTCATATGTACAATTTTGTATGGTGAATGTACATTAGAGAATTTATGTTTTTTATGGAAACTTAAGTAGCACTACTGTAGATCTAGTATTATTTTATGAATATTTTACTAGCCTCAATACGTTGTAATACGCACATTAGTCAGGATTTAATGTCATGTACTAGAGTAGCCGTAGAGTAGATACTTGCTCAGTTAAGTAGGCGGCATTGTTGTTGACGGAGACAACAAATGCTTGGGGTAAAATATTTACCAACTGTTTAGTTATTCAAGAGTTCCGTCCTAGTTGGCCGTACAGGACCGTCTTTCGTCTCCATTATATTTATTTCCGGTCACTAGATGGCCTCACTCACTAAAACCACTGTCCATTTTTGTATATATTATGCACGGATACTAAATATCATATTTAGTAAAAATCGATTTCGTAAAACTTTACCCGTTTTTCTAGTAAAGTGCCGTGCGTTTAAATTGATCTGTCAGTCTGGTGGAAGTTGTGTGGAATATGGACGGGTGTACGGATGGTAGCCAGAGGGCACTAGTAAATGTTTAGCGGTCGAACTGAAGCCCCATGGGTCGTTTGTTTGACATACCAACTTTGGCATCCGTTAAAGTCTGTAAGTCAACACAACTTCTAGTGCTGCCGTTGCTCCAGTTTGTAGATTTAATATGGTTTGGAGTAGCATGTAATTATGGTAAGTACGTACGGCTTCCTAGTGTCCATTCACTCTCGCTACTCGCCCTACTGTTACTAACTCTCGGCCAGTTGATTGCATTCTGATATACGTGTAATTACTTTTAGCAGTCATGTCGTTCAGCGATCACCACACCACACCACACATGCAACATTCTATCAACAAACCTTACTGCGCGTGCGTACACCGGTCAGTACTCGGATGTGTTTGTGTGTTGTTGATATTGTCATGTTACAAGTTTAGATTGTGTCTAATAGTATTTTCTAATAGAGCGCTCAAGCGGTTATAGAATATGTAATAAGGAAATATAGAATGCTGTATATTTGAAGCGTGTCGATATATTTGGTAGTTGGATATTCACTATAATTAAGCTCCGTGTGTCTCTCTTAACAGCTCAAAAGACTCGAGTGTTCCCGAAGAGATATTGTGATGAAATCTGTGTGTGTACGCTCGCGTCTGTACATGCGTGCTACAGTTAATCCCTCCGCATTCTGTTGTAGAACGCCCAATGCGCCACCATTCTTCACTTGTATTGTGTAAACTAGGTCCCAAACTAATTTCACCAACAAATCTAATCCCGCATAATATCCCACAAAAGTTTCCGTACATAAACAACAGCTTTTGACATACACTTCTCACTCAATTTGTAACGTGAAAATTTGAAAATAAAATGTGACAGTGTGCCATTAGTTTGTCACCTAACTTGAGTAATCTAACGTGTGGGACGCATGCGCAAACAACATGATTTCAGTAACGTGTGTATGTACGTGAACACGATTCAGTAATAAATTGTATTCACATGTACCTATGTTTTGCGGCTGCTAATCGATTCGACATAAATCATTCGCGCGGATCAGATGTTTGAAAATTTAAAATGGTTTTTATTGGTTCCGGGGAAAAAACTTGAATCAATGTTTTACGGTGAATTTTATTCATGATTTTCTTTCACTTACGGTGTAATCTATAGATATATTTTTCCTTTTAAATTATTATTAAACTATTGTTTGTAATAAATATACTTATGTTATCCTCAGCAATTTTTGTCTTCTTCCTCTAGGGTCATGTATGATACTAGCTATGGTAGACAAACTTTTTAAAGATACATTTTTGAATTGGTGTAATTATTTCGCCAGCCTATGTGTCAGATCATTATTTTTTATCGTCGTACGTACAGTGTTAGAAAATTGGGAAGGCGCAAATGATTAAACTTGAAAAACTTGGAAGAACTTTTCGCTGATGTTTTGCAAACTTTATGTACTGTGAATATAGTTACCGAACGAAAGTATCCCGAACGACACAAATTCTAGTCTCTTTGTGTTTCATGTGATTCTCCTTACTTACCATTTTGCATTTTATATAAAATTGTATACAAAAACAAACCAAAATATTACCACTAATGTATTTTTAGCCTGAGGTTACATGTTATGACTAAGATATCATTATAATCTATTTTTAATCATATTATTCCTGTCCATACCTGGTACTGGTATCTTCACTTTGAATATACATATTTTATATAATGGCGTACTAATTACAAGATATGGTGACATTAATTTGCTGTCCATTACAGCCATTAAGTAATTTTATAAATGATTAATCCTACACGGGTGGTAATTATGGGGTTATTAAAGGAGATATACGTGTACTGAATATTACAAGACTTTTTCTAATATTATAACAATTCTCTACAAGTTAAAACGAGTCTTTTCTATACTGTTCCATGAAGTGAATTATTCTACTACAGAATATTTGTTCTGTTTATTTTCATAAACTTGTATCGTGACATTTATTAACTCGCATGTTGTAAAATATACAATAAATCCGGGTTATAATTAAGCTACGATAATTAGCAATTATGCCCGTAACTAGAGTACGTTATCGATTTTTTTTTCTGCGAAACTACTCACATGCACACGTACAGCACCTGTAACAATTTAATTAAAAGGGTAACACACATAAAAAGGTAAAATATATATTGGTTTACATACGAGTATATAGTCCCCAGCTCATTGATACACAAGTATATATACATACATGTATATACATATGTACAGGTTGAATGTGTGATACGGTACACCGGGTATAAAAGCGTTTCGTTAAATCCCCAGTTTATTTCGCTAATATTTCGCCAATACAATGAGTCCAAATTGCCGTTGATCGAATGAACGATTCAATGTAATTGAAAAACGATTAAATCAATATACACAAGCGTTAAACTAAAATTGAATTTATTTATTGTGGGTTCTCTAGTACCGTTCCTTGAAACATCCTTCTACAAAGCAATTAACGGTTAATTGATTATCGATAATTGACAATACACACACACACACACATCTATATGTACTAGACATAGTTACACACACGCACATACAGAGACACATTTCTATATATTATTGTACAAGGAGACAAAGAATATATAGTAACAAATACAACAATAGCAGAAATACTTGTTCGCTCACTTGATAAATACCCATTTCGTCTTATTTGCTTTTTTTTTCCTGCAAAAGTTGCTTCGTACAATAGCGAAAACATTACGGCAACTAGACAAAAACCAGAAACTGGAAATATTTCCCAGACAATCAAACTATACAATGAATAATTGTGAAAGTTTTCATCAATTGAATAGTGTGTCTTTTGTGTTTATAATTCAGTGCAATGTATTCAACATTCTTAGTTAATTTTTGGATCGAATATAATTTCTGTATCGGTATAATATATCTTTGTTCATTTTATATGGAAATACTTAGATAGGTCAAAAATATATTTGATCAAGTTTTCTTTAGAATGTCAACTTTTCATTACACATAAATAAGATTATTTACGTTAATTATATGCAAGCTTGCATGTATTTGCCTGTATAAGCCTGTGAACATGTGTTCATTTAAAATGAATACACAATATTAATGAAGTAGAACGCAAATTAGTTTGTTACACAGAATAAAAGGTTGTTTGACAGGTTTATTAAAATACACATTTTTCTTTTATACAAAAAAAAACAACCTCACAGCTGTATTCCCTCCGGAAAAACATAAAACGAAATCATGAAATAAATTGAAAAATGATTCATCGGTTATCATAGGACATATAATAAATACAACATGATACAAACATTATTAACGCTTCATTTGTTCCGTCAATGAATGGAATTCAAGAAACTAGTTCCGTTTGAAATGTACCCGCCCAAGTGTAAACTGAATGAAAACCAAAGAATTTATTCTGGTTTTTTTTTATCTCCGTCTAACTGTTATTTCAATAGTTTGAAAGAAGTGGAATAAATAAATGGTATAAAATAATCTAATTAAATTTTCATTTATATTATATTTATATTAATATTTTTTTGAGAAAACGCAATATAAATGAAATGTATGTATGTAGTTTTATCTTTCTGCGTTTGTGTGTGTGTGCATGTCTGGTATATACGATGTTAGTATGTTTTTTTTTGTTGTTGGCCAGTTGTAAATATCCGATGTATTGGTTAAAGTGCACAGTTATGACTTTTTTCGATAACTTCAATTTCGTTCTGTACGACTGTCCTGTGTGTGTGTATGTCCCACGTGTATCAACGGGAACTCGCATCCGATACACAAATGCCAAACGATTATTATTTGGCGAGTTACAGGAACAAATGTAAATATACCAAGCCGCCTGCGATATTATTTGTTTACAACAAGTATCATTCCAGTGTGGATAATAAAAACTGTAACGACTCTCTGTCCATAGAGAACAGCAAGCTAGCAAATACAGGTTTCATTCTGTACTTGTCAAAACTCGACAAACATATTACCAATATGATCTCATAACAGAATATTAATATTATAATTTGTAATAATCTGTAAACTATAAATACCATTCGATGTAGAGTTTATTTATAATATACCATATTTAAAAAATGTTTAACAAACTCTGATCTAAATATACTATGGACAACCATTGTCAATAAAAACAAATTTTTACTACCAATAACCATCAAATATAAAGCAACGGGGAGGGCAGAAAACCATTTGCTATTTTGCGCATGCGTTTCCATTTATAAGTGATCATCTTTAAAAACGTTTTTTTGTTGTTGCTCTATCAATATTGCCCGTGACATTTTAGTTTGGACACATTCATAGGCGGACAAATACATATGTGTGTACACACATATGTGAATGTAGCGTAGCGAAAGGGTGGCCGTTGATCGTCGAACCTAATGATGATGATGTGATGTCCTAGTTTGATAAGTGCACCTATTCACCGTACAAACCAACCAACGAACCAACAGCACAGCCACTATTACACACTATCACTAAAACGTTAGTTCGATATTTGAAATTCGTCCTCGGTTTTTCTAAAACACTCGATGATCCTGGATGATTTTCCTCCAACCGGCTCGAATTTCCCGGTACGATATTTCCGCATTTGGAATTTGCTGGTAATCCACAAAAGAGATGGGCGACGACCATACAGTAATCTTACACACACACCCCCATACATACATACAGAGAGAGAAAGAGATAGAGCACAGACAGAGATAAACTCGTCGTCCACTGATACCCGAGGTAAATGGAATGATAAAATGAAATGAAAGGATTTTTACAGAGCGCGCCTCGTAATGAGATGAAAAGCTCCTGCGCTGTTGAAAAATTAATTCCTGAATCCCTCAAGCTCTTTCAGCACGTGTGAACCTTTTCAAAATGTACGTAAATACATACACATATATACATACGTATGTGTAGTTGTATATATACAGCTATAGGTATATTCACAGACAGGTGCATACATACATATAATAGACAGACACGAATAATAATAGTCGGCATACATAAATGTATAACTACGTTTATACAGTACACCAGCAGACTAATCTTTACAAAAAGTCACACATACTTTTTTACTTTTTCTTACTCATTATTTCAAGTGCAAATGTCAAAGAAAAATATTGAAGCAGAACTTTTTTTGAACAAATACAACTAGTGTGCTAATTAATATAATTAATCATAAGTATGTTGTCATGCTCTAGTTATGTATTATAATCATGTACAAATATCATACACATATAGTCTTCTATCCAATTAAAAATAATTAGATTACAAATTTTAAACTTCTTCGAATATATAATAGGAATTATTTGCATCATGAACGGGGACAATATAATAAATGTAGAATTTATTTTAGTAAATAACAGTAGATGCGTAATGGATATATTTTCTCTGTATATATGTTCAGTTTATTGTAATGTTTCAATATTTCTAACTGGAGCGAAAAGGTTCTGCGATGGATTTTTATCGTTTTTACTGAAATTTAATACTTCTTCAGCTATCAGAACAAAATCTCTACAAAACTTTGTATCTAAAACTACAAACTGTGCGTGCAATCGTGCGCAGCGTTAAACTAAACGTCACCGCTTGTTTCTCGGGGTACATGTACATACAAATACAGTATATGGTATATATCTTTTTACTAGTGCTTCATCGATCACAGAAACTTATATGCCAAATAAAAACATGAAAGAACATTCGAGAATAAACAATACATACATACACACACACAAACAGCAATATACTATAAAATGTAAAAGACCCAATGTAGCGG
>JAGJTL010000104.1:4134074-4154696 GCA_022063505.1 Calosoma granatense | reverse complement strand
AGTGTCTGTAATTTTGTATGTATTATGAGCAAGTTAAGTTATGTATGTATGAATGCATGTGTAAGAAAGTTATATATCTGTAAATTTGTTGTTTGAATTGTCGTTGTGTGCAAGTTGCTTATATGTATGAGGAAGCTAGAAATAGGCATATATCGTTGAGGAATCTGCAAGTATATTAGTTTATTATTAATGTATGTATGTATACGTGTGTGTGTGTGTTAGATGAAACAAAATTTATTGTACAATACATGGACAAGTTTCGCTAAGTGAATTACAGCGACATGTATTTATTGTACCCGTTATTATATGAATCGCTGTACATGGATACAATGTTCACTTTGAATTTAATAGAACTTCGTATCTTTAGTATAGAGAAAGATAATTACCTAAGTGATTTGGAATTCTAAATGTTCCTACTAGTTAGTTATTTAAAATGCTCTAATGGTAATTTCAGATTAAGCAGGCCTAGAAAGGATTATACGTGTTAACTTTGGTTTATCATACGCCATTAAACTACTGAAATAAATACGCATATTATTAAATAAATTATCACAAACTTACCATGAAGGATCTTAGTACTTGTACAAGGTAATGCGTACAGTTATTTAAAATCTGCATATTTATTCTTGCACATATTTTTAATTCTCATTTATTTGTTTCATGTAAACCCATGTCTGATTTAAGCACTAATTTAAGATTGTATTTTTTTAAAATCAAAATTATAAAACATACTATCCGGATGACTGCTTTATTTAGCTGTAGTTTTGTCTGTTTCCCTGAGATTTTAAAGTAGAAAATTGTAAGGTGTGTGCAAATTATTCAATTGAATTCGTATCGTGAGATTGAAGAGAATGTCGATGAGAAATCAGTTTCTGCTTGACGGTTGCTCGTTGCGCTGTGCAGCAGTAGCTGCAGCATTTTATTCAATTCACAGTGATTTGCTAAGTAAACAGGCGTACCCAAGAAGTAGCTACATTAATGGATGAGCGTGGGTGTAGCTTTAGTCAGGCACAAATCACACACACACACACACTAGACCATGTGAAATACGTCTCTGTCGTGTACAGCACAGCATCAGAGTGAGAAGTCTACAAAATGACAAGACAGACATACACTGACAGTGATTCCGTCGTTTCTCTAGTACCATATACGCACACGTATGCTGTATATATGTACGTAGAGTGTGTAGTGAGATGAAATTCCGTCCGACGTTTTCATCTGATGATAACAGTGATTAGCTTCAGTATACTGTTCCCTACATGGGAACCACACAGATGTGTTCGATATACAGCAAACAGATGGCAGCACCGAGTCACGAACTTAGCACGGTTCCCTACCGACACTATTGTACTGTGTAGCAGCACTACGTGCTCCACAGTACAACTGACGCTCCCTGTGTCTCATCAGTACCTTTGGAATTTCATCCTTAGACGAAGCACGCACTCTTCAGATACATCTAGTCTTGTATTCTCTTGCTTGTATCATTAGTAAATTCATCAGCTGTTGTGAATAACTGTCGGTAACATTTTACTGTGATTCTCCTATTTGCATTTATGTCATGTATGATATTAACGACGTGGAGATGATTACCCGATCATGGATTTCCTTCAAATTCCCAACTTTCTTAAAGTAAAATCCACCAATCCAAAAATATAATTCTGCATTGTACCATATGCGAGCATCTACGAGATGGAATTTATAGCATTATCATTTTATAAACTTTACAGTGCTTACATGAAAACTTATGACGAAGATTTCAATTCAACGTTGTTCATTTTGACCGCAGTTGAAACGTAAATGTCACCGTTACAGTTGGGAATAATATAGGTTTAAGGTGTTTCCACGACCACAAATATCAATTATAACCAATCATAAAAATGCAAAATTCCGCTGTAAAAAAGTAATGTAACCTAATATAAGCCGTTGCAGTGTCGGTGGTCATATTTCAATAAGGCGTACTCGTAAATTGCATGCAACATTTTAGTGTCTATAAAATGTGCTTATTCCTCCAGAGGTACATTAAATATTAACCCATCTTCTATCATACTAATACACCTACGTACATAGAGGCAGACAAACAGACATACTTACATTTCGCAGAGAAAAGTTCCATCGAATTATCTTAAATTGAAATGGCTCCGTCGTTGGAATATGATTGATCATCACCCGAAGGCAATGTAGAAATGCTTTTTCATTTGGTTGATCTATCGTTCGCATCCGATATGACTGAAGATAGGTTCGAACCAGCACAAGCAGCAGCAGCAGCAGCACTTCTTAAATTAGTCTCCACCAGCCAGAAAAAATGTTGGGCAGGTGTGCGATGTAGCAGTACATTGTCGCGAACGTATCAGATATGATTGATATGTTGCCTAAGACCCTGTATGGAGTACATTTCATAATTTGCCATATATGACGATACTACTCAATGAAACATTATTGTAAATATTATGATACACGGGTATAAGGGAGGAATTAGAAGCACTCTAATGTTATGAAAAATGTGTGTAATTTTATATTGCGGAGCTCGTTTTTAGTAAAAGATAGTTCTGGTAGTCAAGAAAAGTTTTAAATGTAGCCGTCCTAGTGACAAATTATGTGCAGTCTGCGAATTTGGAAAACAATTCTTCTTTAGAAGATAAGCTTCAAACTAATAGTCCCGGATTTCAAGCGTTGTCATTTGCTACTAGTTTCTTTAGCAGTTCAATTTGTTGCAGAAGTAGATATATGTGGAAGTTCTAATCATTAAGCAAGTTGTTTTACCAAATCAGAAAACGACGAACCTAGTGAAATATTTCTTTCTCTGATTTAAAAATAATAAAATGTCACAGATTTAAAGAACAAGTTTTGAAATGCATTTAATAATACTTTGCGATATACAATATTCTTTGTAATATTTTGGTATTCTCATTATTTCTAGAATTATATAGTATACGAAGATAAATTTGAATATTCTCTGGTCATTAATTTCTGTCTTATAAACCATTAAAAAATCTCAAGTTTCGATGGAAATTACTGGCAAAATCACTTTGAAATCGATGGTCGAAAGTTTGAATGGAGGGTTAATACTGATAGTTACCGTTTCTCGTTTATCAAGCTGGACTAAATGTCCAACCCTCGGAAGTGTACACCTGGTGCTAGTACACGTACCTTCACCTATATCACTACATATAGTTTGAGAACTACTGTTGCGGATCATTCATTTTCATTACTAGCACAAGTTACTGAGCTCATAAGTAATATGGGTTATAAATAAGAGCATAGTTATTATTGCCAGTGTATACTTATATAAACCCGTATGTATTTATAAATATTTTGTTCCGTCTGCAAAGTTTGTGTAATGTATTATTGTTAAATAGTGCTAGTGCAGCATAGCCTTTACGATGGGGGTAATAAGACGATATGCCATTTGCTTAACGCAGAAATTCCAAGCATTTTAATGTGGGCACATAAGTCTTTGCAAGATATAAACTCTGCTTTACGAATTACGAGTGTAGCGCCTCTATCTGCTCTTGTAGGAATTAGCTATAAAAGTGGCAATTTCACAGTTACTCTGTATGGGAGTATGGAAGGAATTAAACATTAGTTTATATTACCCAGTGCCTATAGAGTAGACTATTTCTACAAATACATACACATACACACAGGCGTACACAGACATATGGAAAGTAATATAAATTCTCCCGGGCGCTACTGGTCTTTCTGGCTGTGATTTTTACATTAATTACCAGCGAAATGCTTTCGACAATTAACAGAGAATTATGAGGCTTAGTTTATAGGCTCGGTTCTTTTAATATACTCGTGTTTATTACAGTGTTAAATAGAATGTATCTTACACGAGTAAATTAATTATTTCTGCTTAAATTATTTAATAATAATGTTGAGTAGTTATAAAATTATAATATGCCGTATTCTGTTATCTTCAAATTAGGAAATGTAACGAAATGTTGTGGATAATAGCTTATCTAATCACATAATTAAATTATATAACTAACTTTTCCACAATTAATTCCAATTCTGTAGTGTCAAAATCACTTGAACTTTGTTGAAATATATGTAACAAATCATTATTTGAATGTCATTCTAGTGTAAAAATCACTAGTTCTGTATAATTCTGCATGGATCTGCTGCTGCTGCTGCTGGTGCTGCAGCTGATGTGAATACTGTTCATTACTAGAGTTTTGTTCATATCAGGTCATATTAATGTTTGTTATCATCTATCGGGAAAACTATAGAAGCAGTTTAATCTAGTGTACCAACCAGTTCAGTACGCGCCCGTACTCGTTCGTTGATGCTCACTCGTACTCGATCACAATCGTTTGCTCACGCTCGCTTCCTCTACTCCAATTCATTTTCATTCGTACCGGTCCATTTACTTCTGAATTTCTTTATCATTTTTACGCTAATCATTGCATTTATATTCCACTCATTACCACATCGCTGGTCACGATCTTTGAAATAATATTTTTTGTCGGATGACACTAACTTTTTATGTTTTAAAATATATGAAACGTGCTATATTACATTATGTTAATGTGCACTGGTTTTTTCAAGTTTTCTGCCAACATTTTATATTTGTACAATGTTTAGGAATAGAAGTATGAGTGTATTATAACATTTACATGAAGATACTAAACTAAATAATACATTCAGCAGTATAAGTTATGTTTGGGAAATAAATGTTTGTTGGAATGTATTAAATGTATAATTTATTCATTAATTTTATTGATTTATGCCAGTTTGTATATGTGCAAATAAAAAGACATTGATGTGCATTTTGCAATGCATCCAAATCAACCTACATGTTCCATTGTATTAATTATTCACGCTGATATTCGCCATTTTTGATTGGTTATCAAGCTAGACCTATTTGTGTTGAATTGTATAACAGTTTCATAAGTAGACATTGATATATACATAATTTATATTTACCTATATTGAGATAAAAATTGAGTTCATCTAATAATAATTGTTCAACATGTTCTTATATAAACCTGTCATATAAACTATATGCTATTGTAGTATATTTTTTTACTTATGCACATTTTGCCTGTACTACGTAGAAAGATACCGTTTTGTATGTGATCTCGTAGTATATTCCAGATACTTTACTTTCCCTACTCGTGCATAAACCAATAGTAGAAGAACCTGCATACAAATGCGACCACTACCAACACATAGCGCTCTTACAGTTATATGTATGTACTCCTACATGGTCCTGCCTGTGTGTTTATTTGTATGTATGTAGAGAAAAGTTCACGAAACAGGCAATAAGAAAAGTGCGAATTAAACGAACCATCACGTGACGAATTTCATTCTTCGCTCCAACGCCCGTACTCCGATTGATGAGCTCGCCTAGCTGTCAGACAACTTTCTCATGGCCGCTGAAGCAAATTTAAAATTACTTTTGAACAAGCCCCATTTAGAGAGGTTTCGCCGGCAATATGTGTGCGTATTTCTCGGTCTTCGTTCGTCGGTGTCGACAGGTCCCCAGAAGATATGTTATTCCAGAGGCGCAGTGGCTTGCTGGAAAGAATTGTGAGCATTCTGTTAAGAAAAATGTTGGCTTGTTGGATAAGTATGTAGTTTAGAAACACTCAGAAGCATCTAGTCATGCTGAATATATTTATGGGGTGATCCATAGTTATATATACACAGGTTTTAACCAAATTGCTTCACATTACACTAAAACTATACGACCCTGCGATGAATAATTCTTTTTTCCAGTTAGCAGATCTCTTCTTGTACAAAGACTAGAGAATTACATGCATATACAAATATATCTGTAAATATTACATTAAAAAAACATGGTATTAATGATATTACCAAAGGGACTTTATTATTGTAACGAGACTCTGGTTGCAGTACATCGTATATTCACCTTCATTCACATGTCAGCCATGCACGGAGGGACGTAATGAAATGAAAATTGTATGTAATTAAGTTTTCCGTTTTGCTCTGGCCATTTACGGTAGACTATGAAACAAACATACCATACGTGGAGGGGTGCTTCTGGTTTTGTGTAACACGCGTGACAATTTTCTTGTTTGCTTTGATGTAACTTTTGGTTCCTTTGTACGCTAGGCACTTGGATTCCTGACCCACTACATTCTTGGAATATCTCTCATTCTATCCTTCATTCACCCTCATTCTCATTCCTTGGTCGACTCATCCATCCTCCCCTCCACCTCTTTCCGTTCTTCTTGGTTATCATTCTAGTATCTTTCACAGAATAACTGGTCTGTCTCTTTTTGCTTTTGTACTTTGTTCTCTTTAATATCCTTCGCAAAAAACCTGCACTTTTGCCCATTCTTTCCGCTCCCTTCTATTCTACTCCATACACATATGTCTCCTCCTCCCTCGTCCCCAACATACGCAAGCAGTACACAACTGGGTTTGTATTAAAAATATTTTGACCCTTGGTAATGCTACTTTCATGCGTGCGTTGCGTGCTGACTCCCGTGGGCTGCGTGTACCATGCCCATTGACAGTAACATAGCGGCCTGTTTTTTTCTCGGTACTTCATAAAAAAAGCGCTCCTTTCTTCTGACATACATATAGTTTTATCGTTTAAGGTGCAAATTGTTTTCTTGTGATTCATTTAAAACAAGCTGGCGATATAGAATAGCAAGACGAGATTTAAAGGGAATTGTTGTTGTTACCTTTTTACCTTCTTCATTTTCTTTTTTGACATACACGCGATACACAATCAACGTTACGTTTTTTTCACAAAGAATTACGAGAATTTAAACTTCTGTGTGCCTGATTCTTATCCTTGATATTTTAGCAAGCAAAATATTTTAAAGCTAAATTTTTTACATTTATATCATTCAAATAAATGGCAATCTAGATTAATATAGGATTTATGTCACGTTTTTTCACTGATACTTGTATTTAAATAATGATAAAAAAAATGGACAATATAGGTTAGATATTTTGACAGTTGTATTTTATTTATATTTGTAGTAGATATTCTGATATCATATTATTTTTGTTCAATTCTATACAGCCAAAATTTACTACGTTTTCCCCTGAAATCATAAAAATATTTGAATACAAGATGTTTATTAAGCTTATATCTATTTTACATTCACCATAAATTTATTATCGAATTTCGGAAATCATAGTTTTAATTAATTTATGACTATGGTAAAATATGTATCTAGGAATAATAGAAATCAGTAAAATATTTAAACAAGTGTTTGTAAAATGTACAAAGTATTATTATCACTATTACTAATGGTAGTTTACAAAATCTCTATCACCATTGCATAATCTAAATTTCAGTAATAAATTCCAATGTAGTAAATTCAATGTTGGAATAAATTTAAATTTTAATCAACCAACTTGGAAACTATTCCGTGTAATTGAATTCAGAACCGAAAGTTACACTAAAAATTGATTAAAACTATTATATATCCTACGGATTATACAGATAATTTAGCGAACACGTACGAGGACAATAGCAGAATGAATTGCCGGGAATGCAGTCAAATTAAAATTATTACAAGTATATGTATATTAATCTCATCATGTTATAACTTAGGGTGTTCTGTATCCAATATAGTTTACATAACACAATCATCTAAAGTCGACACATGTACGTAATGTTAAAATCGATCCTAAATCCTTTAGTTAACATATTCTATTTTTGTTTATCTAGTATACGAAATTTATTCTTTGTTATGCTTAAGGCATCAAGTACGAGTGGTAAATAATCTGTTTATCTAGAAATACAAATGGCAGCACACGGGAGAAATTTAATCTTGCTAAACGACATCGTAAATGCATAACGTGAGATGATAAGTCTAATAAGTTGAGCCCTAAATTGTGTTATCGATACGTCATCAATTGTGGATTTCGAAATTGGCTCTGAAGTTTATTGGTATTAAAGAGGAACATTATTCGGAAGCAGATCATGCAGAATGCATATTGAAATTCATAGCAATACGGAAATACGTTGAAATGATAGTGTATCAAATGTTCAAGAATAAGTACTGGTACTATAGTACTTAATGGAATAGCAAGTTAAATGCAAAGTGTACGTGTATATGGTTTTATTCAATCCTACTGCAAATTGTTGGCGTAATTTGACGTAAGACATTAGTGCAGTAGTCCCTTAGCGCGTAGCGTAGAAGTTAAAAACTCGCTTGGGTACCATAACTCGACCGGGTCATGCTTCATAATTCAGGCTATTTGTCTCCTTATCATTGTGCCCCGAGTACATAAAACGCACAGACCACTCCTCACGCCGGCCCTGGCTTCCGGGCGTCCATTCCGGTCTGACAGAGTACGAAGCAGGCAGTGAGAGAGACGGACGGAGAAGGCAAAAAGAGGTAGTATAACACTCGATAAAGGATAATGCCGAGATACGAATGGAAAAGGGTATCCACGCAGTGATCGTGTTTCGCCAACAAATCAAGTGATAAGTTAAATGCACCCCCTTTTTAGAATCGTAGAAACATGGTAGTGTGGAGGGGGCAGGGGGCGGGACCAAGGGGGGAACACTCATTCTCTCATTGTTTCCTTCGTGGCAGTAGTAGAAGAAAATACGCAGACAGTTTGATTTATAAACTATACTGACTTCCAGCGTACGTGGCACTGTTACCAAAGTATAGTAATAAATTTCATGGTTTAAAATTTTTATCTTGACTAACTCTGATACTGAAATTATTGATGTGGAAAAAACAGACGAAAATAGGTGTTGCTTCACGTCCGGTCGCGATACAATATTTCATACATTGTGGCGCTAACTTCCGGCCTTTTCCTCTATACCATAACTGTGTCATATTCTATGCGAGAGAGTGAGAGACAGTTATATTTCGATAATAAATATCGTATCTTCTATGATGCTCTAGAAGCTATTGCAATTCCGCATGAATCTGTTATCGACAAAATCAAAACTAGATTTGACAAAATAATCACAATAGTATACACATATATTTGCACTGTACATACTGTTATATAATACAGCACTTTGATGAAAATGAAATACACAATCTATAAATGAATTCAAAAACTAAATAAATTTGTAATTACGCTCATAGCGTTACGGGCACAATTCCTGGTAAATGTAAAATTACACGCTAAAATACTTTTATATTTGTTCATTTATGCATATGAATATATATGTAGGTATACAAACATATGTATGTATAATACCTACATGTATACATACAGACCAGGATCAGAGGTAATTTGATTTGCTCAGTTAAATGTCAAAAATAGCAACAATTTTCAGTGCAGTTCATTTTTCGCCATTAGTTCCATTAACGAAGGGAATCAAATAAATGATAACGTATTGTATTTACTACAATAGTAGTGGAGTATGTATTACACTGTGTAAATGAAATATCATACAAACTGCAATATAGTTGAACTAAATATACCTTTGTTTCTATGTAAATCCAGTTGGAATTATGAAAAATAATAATAGCACGTTGGTATATTTGAAAATTGCCGAGATGTAAGTATAGTAACAATATTAAATTAAGCTTTTTCTGTGATAAAAACAAAGTATAAGTTTCCTTTAAATACTAAAATAATTGTTTTTAAAAGATGCACGATCGTTAACTTTGGCTGTTAACAAATCCTTTGCATGTCAGGGCTCTTGTCGATTCTTGCGAGGAGAAAACTAAAGCCGCGCACTCTTGAAAAATGTTCTACATACCCTTCTGGCATTAAATAACACGGGTTCCTGTAAAGTTTCAGAGAGATCTTGCCGTTCACGGATGTTTGATACTGATATACGAGATCTATATTCTCTACGTATATACCAGTGTGTATGTGTGTGCATCTACTCGTATAACTATATGCAGTACCTACGTTGTTATTCTTCTTCCTCTACAGCTATATAACTTCAGTATTCTTGAACAAGCTGGCGGGAGTGTATAAAATCGCAGGCTAATATTCTAATTGCCTCGGGTTTGAATTGATACCCTGGCATTATAGTTCAGACTTCAACATTCACCGTTCATCCGGGATTTAAATATAGCTTCTACATGCATGCATTACGTAATATGTGGGTGTGTAGTATTGACTAGGTCCCTCCTCACCCACCGGTGGCGGCGGGGGTGGTAGGTTGCCTAATAACTGCGGTACACCACTATCACACCATCCCCCTACCTCTCCACGCTCAAACCACCACCACGCTCCTACATGTTAAACCAAACACGTCACGACATGTTACGACAAGTAAGGCAAAAAGCACAATCATCCAGCATTGATGTTTGTTTGTTTGTGTCTCTGTAATCAACGTGTAATTTATTCCATAACCTACTACTTGTACCACCCACACTACATCAGAATGGGAAGCACCACTTTGAAACCATTTTAACCAAGAGCAGAACAAAAAAAGTAAATTTTCTATCATTAGGAAAGGTTTTATTTCCGCAAATATACGACTACTACTCAACCAAATGTCTGTGTGTAATCTTCCGTTGTAAAATAGTGGTGTATTTATGATGACATGTGCTTATATACTTCTACAGGGGCGAGAGAGGCAGCGAGTGTCGTGACGTGGCGTGCATGTCGATAGTAATTTTATATCTCGTATTGATTCCGTGTTTCCTGATATTTTTTATTGTCCATAATCATAGTTAATTTCCTGTTTGGCTGGTTATTTAATAGTTATCAAAATATAGAAATGGAGGCGAGGGTTAATGTTGGTAAATAATTTTATGTATCACCCACACAGCTAGTAATGTATTCAATAATAAATGGGAATAGCTAATGGGAGATATACATATATACTTATGTATGTATGTGTACGACACATTGGTATTTGGATCAGTTATGGTGAACATAACCTATATCATTGCACTTAAACACCCACTATTACCAAGAGTGAGAAACGAAATATTTGTCAAATACTTTGTGATTTTTGTCCATTATCGGTCTTTCACATTGTCAATATGAAACAACGATATATATAATTTATGTTTTATTATTTGTACAACATACATAGTATCGAATAGTACATGATTGCTCGATTGTTTTATGTTGTTCAACAGTAATAATAATATAATATACGTACAGAAGCACTATACTAGCTAATAGTAGCAAATAAAATAAAACACTACTACAGTATGGATATCATGATGTTAAATTAGAATTTCATATTACAAAACTGTCCATTATGTGACAGTCTGGAAGGTAATATAGCTGGTTATTTATGCATGAGGTACTCTACTTTACCGTTCAAAGTGAGTATTAAATGCTTACTTTTTATAGTCTGTACACAAAGCAATATTACATTTCATTTCGTTTTGACATTGTGTTTGTATTGTTCTTATTAGCGCATGCGCAACACATCCCCCTCTCCCCTCCACTCTTCTCTTGTCTAGTGACATTTGAAGAAACTGGAATATAAGTTCATTTAGTAATTACCTTTGTACTTGTAATATGGCAATGATAATTACAATTTTCGACAAATAACCTTCATTACATCTGAGTTACTTATCGTTAATTCAATTAGCCTACTGTTAGTATAGGTATAATTCGTTTAATTTCACATTAGGACGAAGTTAAGACAAAACAAGAATATACGTTTTACATAGAAAATTGCTAACTTGAATATATACAAGAAATTATGTAATACTTTTCATTACAGGTAAAAATATATATTTTCATTAACAATCTCTGAAATATTTATAAACATGGTCTGTAATTTTTCACGTAAGACTGCTTTAGTATTTGCTATTTTATGTTTTCATTTCCATTAGGATTAGAGTTTGTCTCGCTGTTGGTAATTTGTGAATCTCTCTAATCTTATTAACATGAAAATATGTCGTTGTCAGCGGCTGTAGTTCATCCTGTGTCATTATTACTGCTGCTGCTGCTGTTGCTACGGCTGCAGTCTGTTTAGAAATTAACTAGAATTAGTCTGGCAAGAAATGTTGTACGCGTCTGTGCATTTTTCAATCTTCCAACAGGTCGGATAGGATTTTCTGTACCTACCTGAGATCCTATGAGAGAAAATTCTGTCTGTCTGCTAGAACAAAATAACCAAACATGACACGGTATGAACCTTGTCACATACAATGTACTGAGATGATTCTAGCAAACGTTACTTGTATCTCTATCTCTTCATTCCCTGTTTATTGCTTCTTTCATTCTCTCTTCCGTATCTCTTGTACTAGCCATTCGTTCTTATCTTTTCTACTGGTATATGAAAGTGTGTTCTTAGTTTTATTTTCTCGTGCTGTCTTAAGTATTTTCGTTCTTGCACTCTCTGTTGTATACTCTTTCTTAGTTTCTGGTGTACTTATTCGTTCTCCTGTGCATTCTGTTTATTTCATCTTATGTTGTACTTAACCTGTGTACTCTCTCGTTCTCTCTCTCCCTTGTGTTCTTCAATTCTCGTGTGTACTCGCTGGCTTGTTCACTTACATTCTCTCGCGTTAATGTCAAAAGCATTTAAGCATTGCCTGATGTGAACGCGACACCAACATACTCTCATTCATCTGTGCATATGCTCCTCTGTACTCTGTCTCTGTCTGTCATCTCTACATGTATATATGTCTGTCTCTCTCTTACATGGAATATGGTTATAAAATAATTACTTTATTACTACACCCTGTCTGGAAATCTGGAGACAAAACGTCCTGGTTGGATTAATCCTAATTGCAGTAATTAGTTAATTATATACGGTTCGTTTCACACATTAATATTTGTGGAAATAATTTGCTTAATTGAACACGTAAGTATGCGCGAATAATTTATATCTGCTAATTAGCAAATAGGTATGACGCTTCTATATTAAATACGTTCCATATTTCCATAGCTGTGACGTGTATATCATGATTACTGTGGAATATGTAATCATATGAAATATTCCAAATATCTACTCGTATCAATGATATTTACATTTCACAACTCGGCAAATGCAGATTGAATATCGGCAAATATTAATTTGTTCGATAGATAATATTGTTAGCAGTGCTTATACGAAAGTTTACACGAAATAGAAATATTGTGATCTGAAATTCTGTGTGTCATCTTTTTACAGGTTGAAATCCTAGCTGCTTGTTTTTGGAAATACTATAGAAGTAATATTGTTTCACACTACATAAAGATACAGTTCTCTATATATTTAATTTTAAAAGTCTGGATGTTTATATTATAAGAACTGCGATATACATAAAGCAGAGGTGTCTTTTTGATAGAATATCCTGTTAACATAATATCCAGATAGCGCTACTGCTTGTAAACTGTAATTAGCCGAGACGAGAGATATTTAATGTAAAGTCAGAATCAATAGCGATAATTAACTTCGTTATGTTTGTACATACATGTATATGCATAGAATATAGTACTTGTGCTGAAATGCTTTTGAATGCATGTATGTACGTGTGATTGGCATGCTGTATGTTTGTAATTCATGTTACATAATTATCTATTTTGTCGTACAGTTTCCTAATAGAATAACATTGAGTAGTTCTTAATCATAAAGCTGTGGTATAATATCCTATTTCTTTTGATTACAACTTAATCTGGTGCTCATCGTGATATGATTAATAAAAACAAACCGGAAGAAAAAAAGGATTACTGAAAGAGATTCGTAAAACAGAATTTGATACAGAACAAAATTAATAAAAAAACTCATGTATTCGTCATGTGTTATATTTTATTAATTTTTAATCAATAATAAAAAAAAATGTTCTTTAAGTCTGAGACAGTTTGAGTAGTTGATATAAATACTACAAGAATAATTAGAATAAAATAGCCCATACATTACTTTCTATATGGCATAATAATTATGAGTTTTATATTTTAAAAATCATGTACATGCGATCTTAGAATTAAAGTAAACTAAACTAGTTTTTTTAATTATTCATATTTAGGAGGTTTTCGACATCTATGGTTACTAATGCGCGGATACGTTACATTATTTACATGATTATGATTTGTAATTTGAAGTACTCAACTTGTTTAAACAAGAAACCAATGAACTTGTGCCTGACGGATCACGTTCATGCGGTCCCTTTAATGTAATTGTAAATCTGCAACACCAGTATCAGGCTATCATATTTCCCGTAAACTAAACTACTACATACATCTTTTAAACGAAATTTGTACGAAACCTGAATATAATCGATCGTCTCTGATCTATACTACAGTATCGTCTTAAAGTAGTAGTCTGGGGACGCTCGATACGGCATCTCTCGTAAGATCACAGGCCGGGGTAGGGTAAGGAGAACACCACCAGCACAGCCATTGTGGGTCTTATTATAAAGTTATTGGATAAACGGGAATCAATAATCTACAGCGCGCTGGGAAATTTATGCAAAGCCGCCACTAGACTAACAAATAGTGATTGTGATCCTGATGTTCTATGTAAAGGCAACGTGAAAGGATAGAGGATAGATGACAGGGCGTAGTCGAAATAAAAACACAAGAATTAACGAGTAGAATAACCGAATATCCGTCTGTATATTTAATGATAAGACACAGTACAAAGCTGTGCTATAATTCAACAAAAATCCATGGCTTATTACACGTAAATGTATTACAAATAAACATAATTGTTCATAATTATAAATTTAAAGACATATACTTATTATTAGTCATGAATTCTGTACAATATAATACACTCATAGCCTTATGTAACCATTAATAATTAGATTCAAGATGTACCCAGATGAAAAATCAAGATTTTTTATTTATAGTAACATATATTATAGTATTTATCTACTTATTTATACCATTGATAGTTGCAACTGGAAAATATAAAGCATTACATCATCTTTAATACCGGATTGTAAATATCATGCGATCAGAACATTATTGAGATATAAAAGATTGATATAGTGTACCGTTTGAGAATTCGTAGTTTAGTATGGTCTTAAAAACGGTAATAACATACTCATCCATAAACATATTCCACCAATAGAAAGACCATGGAGAAATGCAAATCCAACGGAACTGAACAGAAAACTGTAGAATATAACCTATTGTTTCCTCAATCGCCAAGATAGCTGATCCTTGCCGCCCACCGTTACGCTAAATTATGATAATGACTGCGCCTAGGGACAAGTATGACTCCCCCCTACTAGTATACTATTGACCTATATATACACACACACACACGTACTGTTCGACATAATAATTACTGGGAAATTTTCCCCCGCTAGCCAGCCAAGTAATTCCACATAGAGTATCAATTATAACTTCGCTGCGGTACAACAGAACGACGCTAGCGAGTAGCGACCGCGTCGGTAATGATAATAACAACAACATTCTGTCATCGTTCATGCATAGTTCCATCAGTGATTTGTTTTAATCCATAGCCATCGGTGCACAACTCTGCCGGCCCGCTGATCATCGAAAAATCAATATGCAACCATCTACCACCGAGTTTACGGCTCGCGTAATCTCTCTAATAATGTAATAGTTAACATTTTGCGGGCCGGCTTATTCGCGTATCACATTCTGTTGTACAAAAGTTACGGGTCGCCCGGTCGTACACACTAACAGCATTTAAACTCTCGCGATGAACTCGCGCGCGCGATTCATCCAGATTAAAATGGTACGCTTACACTTCTGTGTTTCGTACTACAAGTTGGGAACAGTCAACCAACAGTAGCAGTAGCAGCAGTAGTAGCAGTGACTGTAGTCAACGGTGCGTCATACGATAAATCACTGTTCCCGAGATAATGTAAAGCAAGCGCATTGTGATGCTTCGAGGCTTTCCGCCCAACAATCTAACAATCAGCGCATACTGCAAAAAAACTAACTCCACCACGGATATGTATGTGTGTCTAAAGTTTTAATCCGATACAATCAACAGTACCCGAGTAATTGCACGAACGAATAGTTGGCCTAGTTTCATTTCAGTATTCAAGATTATTGACTTTAGCTAATTTGTAACTATGAGCAAAAAAATAATCAGATCACATAACAATCTCTGTTCCGTAACGTCTTTTATTATAACGCTGATAATACTCCTTATGGAAGGATAAGTGTACATTTACACTTGAGAAGAATCAAAATGTAGCACAACGTATCTATCTATGTGTGTGTGTGTGTGTGTGCGGATGTTATTGGCTGCTAAACTCGTACTAACCATCGTTTCGTTTCTCTGTTACAGATTCGTACCCTATTCGCTTGTGGTGGTGCCGGTGGCAAGGTTGTTGTTGCTGTTAGTGAGCGATGCATCACGTGCGTTTGATGGCCGTGTTGGCCGCTGTGTGCGCGGCCGCATGTTACACGGAGGCCCGTAACCGCAAAGAGAAAGAAAGAAAACGAGAAAAGGACAAGTTCACGCTGGATACTAACCTGTGTAACATCGAGGACAATACGGCACCGATGCACTGTTTCTGCGACACAACCGCACTGGCGAACACGTCCAACGCCAAATGCTGGATCTTCACCGGTCTCACGCGAGATCACAACATCTGGACCGTGTTTTCCTCGCAGCCGTATATATTAGAAATGACACTGACAGTTCGTCCGGGCGGTGAACTGTCCTTCGTGCCCACGAAAGGTTTAAAACATCTGCGAATGTTGCAGACGTTGGAGATCAAGTATGCCAGCATCACCGACATTCATTCCTATGCATTCGCTAATCTGACAACACTGAAAGAGATATCGGTTTCTCGTAACCAGATTGTAAATCTAAAGCATTACGCCTTCGCTCATCTGCCTAATCTGACAGAGATCACGATGGACGAAAACAGAATTTCAGAACTGAATCGTGACGTGTTTGTCGACTTGCCGTCCCTGCAGAAACTCTTCATTGATCAGAACAATCTGAGCGTCATTCATGATGGAGCTTTTCGACACTTGGCATCACTGTTGGAACTGGAGTTGGACAGTAACTATATAAGTGTTATAACAAGGGACACTTTTACCGGTTTGAGTGGTCTGAAACGGCTCGATCTTACTTCGAATCGGATCAGCATGTTGGGCGATTTAACTTTCGCCGAGTTGTGGAGTCTTGAGGTGAGTTAGTTTGTGTTTCTCTGTTTCGTCCCTCGGTTCTCCGCCGTCCTACCACTCCCACGCTGCCTGCCTCTGTGTGTGTACCTACTTCTCTCTCTCGCTGTTTCGTGTTTTATAACGTACAAGGGCTTAACAATGTCAGGATGATTTAGCACGGGATGAAAACTTAGTTTGGTTCAGCTTCGTGACTCGTGTTATTACACGGGCTACGGTAATTCTTTCTTTGCTGTGTGAAAATTTTATTTATATACACTCAACGGAACGTTGTTAAATAATTCTTATTAAACTTTTTCCCTTCCTTTCTCTTATCATCAGCATGAGGCGTGAAAAAGAATTACTTATCGTCGAGTTACACTTTTCCAGATAACTTTTTTCATAAAATACCGTCACATTTGGTTAGGGTTACGTGAACGTTGAATGCATAAATGGTTAGTAAATGTCAGATTCAGTGGATATGACATTTTGCAACGCTTTAGTGATAAAAATCAGAGCGAAATTACTTCATGGAAATGTTTTGATGTAAGCACATGCAATTTACTACATATTACTTCAATGGTAAATTACAAAAAAAACTTACTCATTGCTTTAGTATACTAGAATTGATAAATCACAAAAGTTTCTTAATGAAATACGTATAGGTATAAGAGAATCAAATATAAGTTCGTTTACGAACAGTAAATTAATTGAAGCGTGCATGTCAGATAGAGTAGATGGAGAGTTGTAAGTACTCTCTTGGAATTTTTATTTCAAGTACTTATTTCGACCCCATTTAGGTTCATTTGCTTTATGATTTCCAGCGGACGAAATCTTCCATTTTTACTGGAGCGCAATAAATTCTGTAATTTTTTTATCAACATACAATCACAGTTTATGGTGGCCCTTAATAATTCTTCTGTTTTTTTTATTACGATGTAATAAAAATAATATTTCCGCCGAAGTTTCTGAAAATATAGGGAGTTTATTATTTCATCAAGGATTGCCGTCTTGTTTTGTAATGCAAAAGCTTTTCTTTGTTAATTTTAAAATATTGTTACATTTAGTAGTAAGAAGCAAGGAAAATATTGTAGATATAATTGGCTCTTGTAACGATAACGATGCCATGTCTAGTAAAATACATATCTATAATTACGAATCGACATAATGCAACAAAATTAAAAGTACAAAAAGTTTTTAATTTTCAACACGTATATATTGTGTTTTATTCAAATATTGGATAGAATTTCTATAATGTTAATCTTTTCCATTCTGCAGAAGTGTACAGTTTTTTTTTCTTTACATTCATAACATCGTTCCGGTTCTTATTACTAAATGGGTTTTTTGCTTCAAATAATTATGCAAATTATATGAAATTTATATCATATTTCTTGTTGTTGTTACTGCTGTTTTCAAACATACAGAAAGTTTCTTTTTTAAAAGTTTTCCGTTCGGATAACTTGATTATGTTGAATAATGTATTACGGATACGCAAGCATTGTAGCTTACGTTACATTAATGCTACGCTACAGTCGTACAGTATTGTTCTACGCTTATTCATAAATTTTATAGACGTAACGTAACTGTAACGATGTATTCACACGCTTTTCATTTCCGGAAAATTGTGATCATAACAACAAGCTGTTAGCGGCAATTTAACTGTTTGCATTATGTGCAGGAAAATATTATATTTTTTTATTTCACATTGTATACAGTAGATTTTTCTTGGTTTTCCTGTTTGTTTTCTTCCAATTGCAGTCGGGCTATTACTGGAAGTAGTAAACTATACAATTATTATGTAAGCATGTTGTGTATTCTTTTAAATATGTAAACAAATGATTGTTCATATATTTTAGAATATTTCTCCTGGAGTTTTAAAATATGAAAATATTTTCCACGTACTCATAATACACCCTCGGTACTCACATTTATTACATTTGTTTCATCATAATTAATTTTTTTAATCCTGTACTCATTTCGTTTCATGCGCACACATAACATAACAGAAATGACAAATAAATCATTATGTATGACAAATTTCATAAAAAAAATTTAATTTGGAAATTGTATTTAAAATTCAAAACATTGTTCATGCATACATACATATTATTATAATGCGTACACACAAATGTGTAATGTATAATTTCAATGGACCCGTTCAGTCGTTAGGGCTGTTTGTTATTTTGAATTATCCATTGCCATGGATGATGATGACATAACAGTTTGTTTATTCATATGATTTGCTGACAAATGCAGTCAAAGGCAACAGCAGCTGTTTATTGGCTGAACGAAATTATAAATGAGAAAATACACAGGCCCGCTGTGCGCTGGTTTTTTTTTCAAACTGAAATATATTTAATTCATTCGTTCCTCGGTCCCATATTTACTCGTGCAGACTGTCGTTGTCGTTGACTGAAATACAGAATTGTTTCTTTAAACGAAAGACTTTGGAAAAAGGATTTCTAATTGAAAAAGCCATTGATGTATTGGTTCTGATGGAAGAAACGTTAATTACTTTATGGGAAATTCACTGCGTTTCGGTTCTTTTATAAATTGCTTCAAATCGATTAACTCTCTCATATTTAAACACTGTGGGAGGGCCTTTAAGAAAAAAATAAACCGAGAAAAAATAGCTGGCTTATTCCTTATAGGATTTACTATAAAACTGTATTTTTAATGGATTTACTTTGATAAATATTGTGACTTGGCTTCAAATTCATTATATATTTATATTTTAGCAACTTGAAAAATACAGATTCCACATTCTTTCCAATTATGAACGGTATAAGAGGATTAGTATAATAATAATAATATTAATAACAATAAATATATAATTAATATGTTCAGCGAGAGTAGGTATTGTACAATATTATATTGTATTATGTCATGTCATTATTTGTTGGTACATTTTCCGTTGTACCAATTTTATATTATATTCGTGTTGTTATTGACAACGAAAGGATGAATGCACAAGCCTTACTGGAAAGCGCGTAATTAGGCTTTCTACTTGAGTGAATTACGAGACAAAATGCGAATCTGTCTCGAGCACCCTTTCACGTACACATACATACATACAGGAGAGAAGGAGAGAGAGAGAGAACAAGGAGAGAGCTTTGAAGAGAATATATGTGTACCTGGTTATATCGGTACACAGGTTGCTTATTATAGAGTAAATTACTTCGTAAAGGAAATGTTATTATCACTTGCTTTTAAATACCAAACTGGTTAAAATGTCAGTTGAGTGTCATTACCGGTACGAACATCGACTCCCATGTGGTCGATTCATTCTATACTCTGGCTACGACGGGTAGTTTTTAAATAACCTTTTCAAAGATTTATGCATCTTCGTCGTTCGACGACTGGTCGTCCGTTACACTGAGAAGCAAAACAAAATAAAACCGTCGACAGTTGACAGGTTCAATTTTAAATTTTTCCCCAGCTGTATCGCGTACACCAACACACCAACGTTACCCACCACGTGCAATGTAACTTATATAAAACGTTCCCTTATTTAACCTTTAACTGTGAATTATTTACGAGTTTAATACTTTGAAAGATGTATAAACGAAAAGTCATCCGTAATTCATTCCGCTGATGCAACCTCTCGGGTATAAATGATATTTCAATTTAACACGGTACATTGCTCAGTACGTTTATAGGAATATTATCAATGTACACAGTATTATATTAATCCAGAAATGCATAATG
>JAGJTL010000104.1:4082350-4134050 GCA_022063505.1 Calosoma granatense | reverse complement strand
ATATATAAAGAATTAAATCTAATATTAATATGACTCGATATGTTTTATCCTGATGGTAATAGCTTTCAAATGTTAGACACTTTGAGATATTGTTCCGGTTATTCTATATTTAGTACAGATTCTGATTGAATGCTTTTACTGATTGTATCAATATGTTTAATGGAAGCCAATATAATCCCGAGCATATCTGTCATCGCACGCTGTGAAATTTACACCTCAGACTGTCGAGTAAATTTGATTTATGGTTCACTGTTATATTGCAAAAAATAGCTTGCAAATGTTTTATACTATTTTGCATATATACAAATATGTACCTATCATATTTCCATTCCTAACGGGATAATTTTAGTTTAGTAACAAAAAGAAGACAATTAGAACTGTGTTAAGCTTTTTCCCTTCCTGTATTATTCTCTGCCTTACTGCTTCTTCATTTTGGCCAAAAACTCCGTAAGAAAAACTAAATGATATAGTTAATGATGTGTTTTAGGAAGGATATTTGACCGTACGTATGTTTTTCTATCTGTTTCAAGGCACTGTTGCTCGACTCGAATCAGATCGAGATGATCTCGGAACGTGCATTTGCTGGACTAACTCAACTGAAACGTTTGTCCTTGAACGAGAATCGGCTGACAATGCTGAATGGCGGCTTACTGGATGGCGTACCAGCCATAACCTTCTTGGATCTTCGTTCGAACGAACTGCAAACGTTGACATTTGACAATGTACGCCCGATTCTACACAATCTGTACAATGAAACCAGCTACTTCCTGCTTGAGAGTAAGTACTTGGCATGTTTATTCCTTTCTCCTACTAAATATATGCCGTATTTATTCATCTCTAACTAACGCACGCGCTCTCTCTATCGGGGAAAGGGTGCGTTTCCTTCGAGATTGTGATCAACGTGATGCATTTTATTTTTAATAACTTTGTTTACAATATTCTGCATCTGACAGTAAATGAATTGCAACATATTAATCGTTTTACACTGTTAATTTTACAGCACTAGTTTTAAAACTACGTCAACTTTAAAATTGATGAATTTTTCAGGTGTACTTTTATTTTTTATAACTTTAATATTCTACACTACTACCACATAGTATTATTTGTTTATTCCATTATTCATGCGTATTGAAATAATTTCGACAGGATTGTCAGTAGAAATTAGTTTGGTTAGAGACATACATCTAATAAATTACAAATAAGATTTGTCACTAATGTAAGTAATATGTATATATTCATAGATATAAGGGGAGAAGATAAGATTGTGAAGCTGGTGGGGTTCAGTAGTATGGATTGTGGTTTATGTCAACAAGTACGTATTTAATAGACGCGTGTGAAATTAGATTTTGATTTAGGCTAATTTGAATGTAATTGATCGTTATTTAGACGCCTCGGTACCGTTGGGGGTGTTTGTCTTGAGAATTGGGAATTTCTAGCGTATTACAAACTAATTTAGTGTTGCTGACCGCTCTTGTATTTCAATTAGTAATTAGTCGTTACGTATCTCTGATTGGCTGTGGAAAGTTTCATATTACACTAGTTTGACCTATTTCAGGATAACGAACGTCCCTGTCACATCTAGATGATTTAATTCATTTAAAAATATATTAGTATACCAATACCTAGTATATACTAGGATAATCTACTGTCTATCTAAATTTATGAAATATGACATTATTCATATATTTATTCTCTCTTTTCGGCACATGTTTCATCTTCTGTGTGAGCAAATAAATGAACAGTTTATTGAGGAAACAACACAAGGAATATTTGCTTGCACAGAATGACAGTAAATAATTTTATTTGTTCCTTAAACAACATATATAATCTTGATAACATTCTCAAAGTTCTACTAGTCAAATAATTTTTATTAATGACCAAATGCATTTTTTATTTACCATTAAATTCATAATGCATGTTATTGAGTTTCTGTCATTTTTCCGTTTTTCCCCATAAATTACTAGTTCAAATGAAAAGTGTATCAGTTCACGAATCCAATACATATCCATCTTTACACATGACGTATAAATTGGTGGTCAATATTTCACAACTGTTCCAATAATTGCAGGAAATTCTAACCGATTCCCGTTATTGTTTCCCCGTTGCGATCGTAACGCAAACGTAAATGTAACAACAACAACGGATAAAACGGGCGTAAGCAATGAAATTGTAGTACAAATGTTTCGGTTATATGTATTTGTCAGCCAGCAGCAACAGAGTTCAGTAGTTATATACACATATAATGGAGGTATACGCATGTGTGTGTGTGTGTGTGTGTGTTCATGTATCCCATTCGGTCAGAATGGTGTGTATATGTGTATCAGTCAGCAGAGTTGAGAGAATGTAAAAACGTGAAACTGAATCTCGCACGTCCGTCCGACATTATTTAGACATAAAACGCTCGTATTTCTCCCCGTATTTGCATTATTCTCGCCTGGACACGTACATCCTGGCGCCATCCATCACACGATTGTTATTTTACACTAGAGCAGATCGCAGACAAACACACGGCGGCATTATATGTATGGGATGTGCGCGCGGCGGGGGTGGCTGGGGGTTAGGGATGAAAGAGTGAGATAGAGAGAGAGAGAGGTGGGAACAAGTTCAGTACCACTACTACTACTGCTACTACTATGGTGTCAGAGGCAACAGAACCAGCTAGCCAGCCAACCAACCAGGAGGCAGTCAAGCCAGCATCAACAGCTAAGAGCTGTATAGTTGTAAGCAGGCTTGAACAAGCAAACACACACACACATACGTATATACGATGTATTCGTGCGTAAATCACGTCCCACAGCAAGCTGGTGCTGTTGCTGGAAAACATGCATTATCCCGTGCCGATCACCAGGGGTTTTAAATCATGATTAATGTAGAAAAATGTCAGCACACGCCGCCGTCTAAACACAAAAAGCCTCTATTTACAAAACTGTTGCGAATAGTAGTATACCTTATACGTATAGTTCACTTTTAGGACGAAAGTCCATCAGACTTGACGAAAATATGTTTACATCCTGGAACTGAATGGCCAGTGTTAAACTTATTGTCTACCTTCAGGTATAAGAGGTTCTTTTTTAGAAATATTCAGTACCATAAACAATATTCCAATTTATAATACCACATACACCTGGAGAGAGAGAGTTGAATGGTTGTAATGACCTATAACCAGGTTTACATTTCAACGAGCAGTAATAAAACTCTTCGTCAACTGTTCATGACCATTTGAAACATTTTTACCTTGCCATCAAACCGAATCGATCCACAGATGTTGTCCGTTGAAATAAATGCTGTTCGTTTAGCAGTGAATATTTAACTATGTGTGTGTTTGCTAAACGATGTGTCGTTGCCGTTGCAAATGAAATCGTCAAGTGTTGCATTTGCGACCGAGCGACCGAGTGTGATGATAACTTGAACGCATGATGGTTTCTTGATGACCGACTGAACGTCAACTGTGACGTTCACGATGGTGTGAGAAGTGTGAGAGGGAAGGAGTTGACGTTCCGTATTTGGTGCTGCAAGAGCGTGAATATAAACAGCATTGCATAAATTAGATCAATCATTTATGCACAGTTGTTAAAAAGCAGTGCACGACGGGGCGATACGTTGCTAACGTAAAAAGGCGTAATGACTTGCACACACTACGTGAGTGTTTGGCTAGTACGTTAACCCACATGGTTGACAATGAGAGTGACTTGACATCTTGATTGCTGCAGACTTTTAGATATGTCATTTTTACTAACAGAGGTAACTTGTCACCAGTGTAAATGAAAGTGTATTAAAAGCATGCGTGTATGGTAACACAGTTCAGAAACATATGTTAAAGCATCTTTACTTTGTTATTTATTTAAATCATATCTTTTGCATAGACACATGAATTATTTTATAATATGTACACTATCCTTCACTGAAGAAATATAAAAATTGATATCTAACTGCTAATGTATAATAAGAGGGATATTGCGTCATTTGGCTCCCCACATGTGACGCCACTGATATCAGTAACATTGAACAATAGCGGTTGTGTAGAGTAAAGTAATACCAGAAAATACATTGAAAGCGACACACGCTGTGCTGTTTTTATCAAAATTTTAATCAATTCCAATTTCTCTCGTAACTGCTTGTACTTATGCCGTGGCGTGTAGCGTATATTAAATTATGAATGTATGAAATGCGTCTTAAAACTTCGACCCGAACGAGAAGCAATAATAACAAGAAGAAGAAAACATCAAGTTTACGTTACGTCCATGTATTAGGTTATATTACATATTACGTTATATTTTATATTTGAAAATTTCCCTTTTCCAGCTGCTGATGATGTCAATTTGAGCAAAGTGTTTGTATGAACGCGCATTTTAATTATGTTTTTTTCTTTTCTTCGTCTCATTTATACTGAAAGAAAATTCAATTTACTGTCAAACATTATACTTGCAAATTGGAATATCAATGAGGTATTATATTCAGTTATATAAAAATATATGTGATATATGAAAGAGAAATTTTCATTATATTCTTTGTAATGCTACTTGTGCGTAATTATTTTTTATTTCTGCTTTTTAAATAGGAATTGAGAAAAGTTACAAGAAAGGGAGACAGAGAAAAAATGTAACGAACAAATGATTAAGTTGAGATCTAATGTTTTAGTTACACCCATTCGTACTTGTGAGATTGTTGCGTGTTGATATGATACACGCAATAAAAAAAACCTGCAAAAATTTGCATAAATAACTTACGTAGATTTTTGCATTCTTAAACGTTGATAAAAACTAATTAATATTTTTAACTTGGTTCAAAAATATTTTCTTGTCGGAAAATCAAGTAAATTATTTAGAAAACGTTGTGACAAATGTACGTATATAGAAAATGTACAATGATTTTAGAGTAAATTCCAATTTAAATTTGCCACTGTAATGTGTAATACTCAGATATTAACAATTGAAGATACAGATTTCCGGAGCAGATTGCATATGTAAATATGTTGTTCAAATATTAATTAGTAATCAGTAATTGTGCTGGTATATGAATTACTGATGAGTTATAATCCTACTGATGTTAAAATAGTCGGAGAGAAATATCCAGTTATAATTTCCGTGCAATCTATGTTCATGTGTGTGTGTGTGTGTAGCTAGTAAAGTTAATCATACGTTTAAACATAGAGATAAATACAGTTTGCCAAACAATTGTAATTGGCTGGCTGGTAATTTGTTAATTGTAGTATACCTGTCTCGTGCTGATGGAAGAATACACACCTGTATACGGCGTAGTTTAATCTAGAACTACACGTAGAGTAGAGTAGTTTTGTCTAAATAAACAGCAAGCAATTAACCAATTACTCAGCACAATAACTCGGTGATCAACTGTATATACACTTACATTGTATACGTATCACACTATACATTCACCAGCCATAACGTCAGAATATCTCTTGTCAAATTCAATCAATAAATCTAAAACAGAAACATTTGTTTATTTTTGTTTTCCAAGAAATGATGATAATTTACTATTTCAGTCTGTAATTAGGTTTATTTATTATGCATATATATTCTGTAGTACACAGTGGTTGCTTCACCTCCCACTCGCCTCCCCTACCCCCCGCAAGTGTGTAAACACAGTATTTTCGTATGGCGCTTAAGTAAATATGCATATTAAAGTAAATAATTTTCCGTGACCTCTATTAAATTACAAGTCAGTGCAACGCGACATTTTCCCGTCCATTAATCATGCGGGTAATTGCTAGTAAATTGCCGTTATTGTTCCGTTATGAAAATGGAACATATGATAAAAATCGTATATGTATATATAACAGTGTTTACCTAAACGCTTCAAGACATATATATATACATACATACATATGTACGTATATATGTACACATATAACAGAACCGGAATAAGCAGCAAATTCTAAATAGAACTTGTAAATAGAGAAATGTTTCAGATTATGTTTTAATTTATGAACATTTGAAAGGTTTTCCTATTATGAATAGAAATATTAATCATCAATTTTAGAAGATAAACCTGTGTTCGTGAAACTCTACTTAAATCCTGATCTGTTTATAAAGTATAAGTAGCTACTTTTATATTATTCCGTGTCAGTGCAAAAAGTAGGATAAATATATTATGAATGAAAGAAACAAACAATAGTTATTTAATGATTAAACTATCCCACAATTTACAATCAACAGTCTGGTAGAAACAAAGTGTAGAAATAAACAAGTTTACACCAGAACTGCATCGATTAACGTGGCACGTATTTGTTTAATAAAGTTGTTTGCACATCGGAGCGTAATGACACAGTTTGAATCGCGATAATAATGTTTATCCAGCACACTTGTTTCACGTTCACTAAATTAACAATCATTTTTATACTGCAAAACATGAAAGTGAATCATATACATTGTAAATTTAATAATTGTTAATTTACGTAGGTCTATATCAGCATGAAATAAATGTAAGGAAAAAATAATAAGAAAAGAATTATTGATGCATATATTATATTTTCCAGTGTACAACGTGATATATACAATGGAAATTATGGAAATTTTAAGCAGTCAGTAACATTGAATGCATCTACTGTAAGATACCAGAATTGCACGCTATAACTTGTCAAATAATCTCTATACTAGATGAGTATAAACAAAAGTTGCATTTGTTTGTGGAGTCAGCTTTCATCTGTGGATTGTTTGTTTAAAAGCGCACATCGTTGCATCATTGTCGTCGTAGTCGCGCTATGAAATTCAAAGTTATTTTGTTCCATCGCCTGGTTGGCTGTTTGGATAGTGGTGGAAGTTTAGAATAACCGGCCGTCGTTCTGCTAAAGTGAAATTCGCTGTTTTGCCACTGAATATCGTTTTCTTGAGGTAAACTTTACTATACAAACCCATACCACAACTTCATGTGTTGCTGCTCCCTTGGCTGCTAGCTGTTACTGTTTTTATTGGTTAGACTAGAAATTGATACGATATTTTCTCCCACAACCACCACCAACAAGTCAACGAGCAAAGAAAACAACAACACCGATCAAAGGCAGTCTGTGTGGATGTATATGTTTGGCCAAACAACAAAATGGAAAGAGTTTAAAATTTTTGTTGAACTTCTTTGCAACTGTATCTAAGTAGCCACCATTGCAGCCGCGGGACCAGCAGGACATCAAATAGAACAAAGAAAGAAAAAAACCTGCCAGTCTTTCTTACACATACACACACGTACAGACATGTACAGTTAAAGTTTATGGAGGTTTGATTTAACTTTGTGTTCCTGAACGTTGGGATTACATTTATCCTCTGCACCATTTTATTTACACTTTAGTAACTTACTGCTTGTTGCACTTTAACACAACAGAGTTATATGATCCAGATAAGAATGAAATTGATTCCTTAACTCATATTGTCCATTAACAATGTTGCAACACAACGGTATCGTAGCAACTTAGGAAAGCAACAACAAAGAATTCTCGATAACCAGTAGTAAAAATTTACAGAATTGGAACGAATATCTATATATACTTTTTGTGTCCATTAAAAATCGTATTTCTCCGTAAGGATGTCATGATTTTGACAACTTTTTTCCGTATGTGACTATCTTCAATTGGAACATTTTTTGGTCCGGTATTTTTTGAATCGCGGCAATGAGAAAAATGACGTTGAATCTATCTTTTAATGGAGGACGATGGTAACGGGCAGCGAGACCGCTCACTCGATTCTATTCGCTTGTCGGAAAGTTCGGCCATTGAATGGCGAGCAGTGGTTTGGCGATGATCGATAAAGCAATCATAAAACATTATTTACTGGACCCGACGTAACTGTGGCATTTACCATCCGCACAGAGAGAGAACTTATTTTCATCGGCCAGTCAACCGGACGCAACCATTTCAATAGTGGCAGAAACATCAAGTATCATCAGGACACACTGTGGTCTACTAGTGGTGCTGTTGTGCGCTATTGTTAACTTATATATAGTTTCTATCGCAGTATAGAGATGAATGGACGATGGATAAATAATTGAGCGATTAGATATGAAGCAGATAATTGGTCTACTTATATTGTACATCACAGCCAGCAATTTTCTCAAACACAACATAATAACTTATGCTTTCTAATAGTTCAAATGCATACTTGGAAAGTGCATTAAGACAACACCAACATGGACAAGTTCGTCAAGGTAATTCGTTATTAGTGTTGTCTGCCGAAACTCGTGTACGTGAGGTATAACTATACGAGCACAGTATTAGTGTACACCGACGCTAGGACATAGATGAATCCTACCGGACTCCTTGCTTCTGCTACTTTACGTCAGCTAGACTGAAACAGTGAGTTCACTTCACCTAGCACGCTGTGCTATTGTCTCACTCACTCTCTCTCTTTGACCGTTGTATACGGACGTTATAATAACATTCTCAATGCTGTCGGCAGACAAGCGTTTCAAATATGCATACCACAATGCCCTCTAGAGATGGTTGTGAATGTCCGCACTCGTCCTGAGACAAATCATCGTTCATTGCACGTTTGCCGGCATTCTAGCCGTTCTGCATTCTCCCTTCGCTCTCCGTCTCTCTCTCTCTTAGATACAACCTGGCTTTGTCATACCACTCTGTTTGCAATGACCGCATCCTGTTGTATATACACCTTAATGTAGCCTGTGGCCATCCAAATCATTTAGTTGACGAACCTGTCGCATTTTTTTCATAAGAAGTTGTAATTATCTCTTTTAGTCCATTGTCTGTAAGTGAAGAATAAAACGTAATTTCTGTAAATACCTGAAAGAATATTCAGGCGAGTGAACAATTGCAAACAGTTTGTGTCAGATTAAAAAATGTACTCGTACTCAAGGTAAAATCAACATTACATTTTAGTATATTTTATTTTTATAAATTTTCAAGTTTACAATAAAATTGTCGCTAACTTCTATAAGCCTGTGTGTTCTATTCTGTTCAGTTTCCCTTCTTATAATTGGTTGGCTGCACATGAAAAAGTCACTACAATACTTGTCAATCCGTTTGTAAAAAGCCTCCATTTTGTACAAAAGCACTAACCGCCTTCCGCCCTTTAAAAAGGATGTCATTATATGTCAAGTTTAAAATAAGAAATACAATTTCTTCTTCAGTTCCTTCCTATACTTGTTGTCATTGCTTTGTCAACATCTTCCGTTCAATTGTAAACATTTATTCTTTCATTATAAACTGATTTATTTTGTAGATTTACAAAGATTGCACTTGTTAGTATATTACTGACAGCACTCTCGATGTATCGAAGTCTTGTACTCTAACCATACAATTATTAAAAACGCAGTACTGTTCATTATAAATCTATAACTGTTACAAAATGTTGTTGTTCTACTGTAGAAACTGAGTGATTAATTCGTAATAATGTTTTGCTATTTGCTATATGCAGCCTCCTATGTAAATAGAAGGTACATTTATATGATTGCGTCATTGTAATGCCTCTTTCCAGAAAAAAATTTCTTGTTACCGTCTTCTTTTTGGTTAATTAAACAAAACTTAATTAAAAAGATGTTTCATCGAATAATACAATAGATTTATCGGTTCTTCATTCTTTAGTCTTTTTTACGAATAGTCGAAATTGAGTTAATAACAATAGATATAAATCGTTATAGATGGAGTCTGTTCTTTGTTAATGGATTAAATAAAAGTGTTAAAGGTGTTAAAGGACTTTACTAATATATTGTAAATGTGTATAGATCGACGTGGTTAATTTGAAACTGGTTTTAACACGATGTTCCGTTGTGAAAATCAGCGCGTTAATTAGCTAATAAAATTTGCTACGCTTGTAACAGTAGGAAGTTTAATTATTTTTAAGCTCAACATGTTGCGTGTGCGGAACATAATGTAACATGATTCGAATAATTACGAATTAGATATATATATAACACAATGGGAACTCTTTTACACACAGCCTTGCGCATTAAATGTTTTAATTACTGAAACACGGCGTGTGTAATTCTATAAAGCCCCTTGAATTTTGACGTCGCACACGCAAGAGTTTTTTCTATTTCGAAAATTTAATTACGAATTTCTCAATAATACGAAACAGTCTCAGTGTATACGCGACGTTCCTCGCTGCTGGTACGTTACTGTCGAATTTTATATTCTCATTTACTCTATATAATGAAATATTTTTACGTAATGAAACGAAGTGGTGATATTAGCTTTAGCTTGAATTCAAATTTAATTTTTTTTATATACCTACGTTGGCATATACCTTTGAGTTTAGTAAATAATAAAGAAATTCAACGGAAAGAGTCGAGAGGTTATTTTTTCTGGGTACGTTGTCGTTCATGGGTCTTTTTACAATCATGCCAAATAAAATCGAAAGTAAAAAAGGGCACAAGAGGAAAGCTACTGACAGACAGGAAGACAGAGAGAAGGGAGACGAAATAGAAGAGAGTGAATGTTTTTTCTCTGTTCTTTCTGAACTAGGCCGGTCGTGAACTGGCACTCCTACAACATTTATCTAATGAATCTGTATCCCTCCTCACATGGAACGTTCCATGGTGTGGTACTAGTGGGGGGGGCGGTACTATGCTTTCTTCTTCCTTTATAACTTTTGATAGGACTAAGGACTTGGAGCTGGCTCATCGATGCGTACCTCTCTTTCGTTCACATTATATTAGACTGTATGTGTGTGTGAATGTGTGACGGTTAGGTAAATGTATATAGTGCGCATGTGTAATAATTTATCATTGGACGTGTATGTCTCACTGCGTGATTGATGATATATGTACTCGTATGTGTGTGTGTATGTTTGTGGGATTGTTTTGGTTTCTTCATACCCTATAAGGATGTGTGAATGATTTTATAGTTTAAGAATCGATATGTAACTACTTATTTATGGATTTGTGTATACATGTTTTTACGTGCAGGGACATACATATGAATTTTATACGGGGGCAATTAGAATTTGAATATTAGTTTAAATCAAATATAAAATAATTAAACAATTTATTAGTTGAAATATATATATATTAACATACGAAATAATCATAAATTCATTAGAAAAAGCCTACGTCTCTGCTCTTGTTATATTTTAAGGGTCATCCAGGCTTGTCTATGTATGTGTATATGGAATTGTGTGCGTATCGGCCGATGTGGGATTTTATGTACCCTGCTACTACAATGTGTGTGAGTCAATGTTATATTAACTTTTTCTCATTTTCTCTTCCGACTACGTCTTCCTTCATTGTTTCCACGTGACTGCAGCATCACTGACTGCATGCCTTGTGCACTTTTTATAGACTCGTCCGGCTTAAAGTGAGTTTTCCACTACCGGTTCATCTAATTGCGTAGATTTTTCATTATTAAATTAGTTTATTGATGAATGGATCGGAAATTTACGATAGATTCTACTAGACTTTGTTTTTCTTATGTCTATATCGCTGTACATTTAATTAAACAAGGCATTTTAGTACAGGAAGTCTTAAATCTTATTATACTTGCAGACTATAATAGCATTACGCTTCGGAACTATAATTAAATATAATCTTAACTTGACATTTAATTAAAAAGAAGAACGTAAATATAAATGAACATGTCGAGAGAGCAATGAGATGATATTGAATACGACATTGATATTTCTAAAATTATTTATTCGTGTAGATCCTATATACTTGTATGTCTTTCTTTATAGTTATTTCTTTGAGTCTGTTGCTACTGGTGGTCCTGCTATTATCCATGATGATGTGTAGTGTATGTACGTGTTCGGTGCATTCTCTTCATTCGGTCAACTATCAATCTTCATTTACACCTCGGCCACACACGTACAGCACGTCTGCGTGAAGCGTACGTCCCCGTATAATAAAATGTTTCCGGTTGCCCGTCCGACTGGTTTATCGTATATAAAACCTAGAAAAGCAACCGGTGTGCATCTATGCTACCGACATACCGTGTTTCACCACTTTTCTACAAGAATTATTATGCACAATATTGCAACAGCACCGTCATGTGTTGAACATCGGACCACCTACGGTGCATCGCATTGCTTCCGGTGAAATATCTCACTAGGTCGAAAGTCCAAAGATAAAATCTCAATCTGTTACAAGCGAGTTTATTTTCTAGTAATTTTAGATTGTTCAAATAGAAATAAGAATAGAAATTTTTCAATATAAGAGTGTAAATAAAATTGTGTACATTTAAATGTAATGTGTTGGATGAGAGTTTTTGAGAATTCGATCTAGTGGGATAGTTGTGTGCACCACCTCGCCCGTTGAGTTCCGGTGAAATGTTCATCTTGTGCGCATATTCACACTAGTGTGTTATGTTGTAGCCAGCATGTATGGCAGGGCACTCCTGCTGTTATTCGTACATCGGCTCCTCTGGTGTTATCAGTGAAACGTCTGTCTTCCGCTCTGCATGTAATTACCATTGATAATAGTTATGATAACCAAAGTCCCGCGTTGCGTTTTAATCTTTACCTATTTGTGAAACCATACTATCGTGCCAATGAAATCTACCATCGTCGTAACCCAGGAACGTAACCCAGGAACGTAACTGTTGAAATTCACATTTCATTCTTGTCGCGCGTTCGCAGTGGCAGGAAATCATTGCACTTTGTGCGATAACTGTGTTAAAATTTTCTACTGTACTGCAATTCTCTCTCTCTCTCCCTCTCCCTCTCTGGCGTCTTTTGAAATGGAAATTGACTATGGATTCGTAGTTAAGATATGTTTATTATTTTCATTCAACACTTTAATTACATCCACGGTTGTTATTAATTCATTAAAACGGATGTAATATCTGGTGTAAGAATACAGAAAGGTCTGTTGACAAGATGTAGATAAGACGAAAAGAAAAATATGCAAAATTATAGATACAATTGATGCTTGTTGTACTTTCAATGAAAAATGAACTTTAAGATAGGTTATAGGAACTACATATGTTGTTCTGAAACTTGATGTGTAATATTACAAATTATTTCAGTGAATATTAGATGCAGTACTGTATTTTCATTTGTACTTTCATCTTTCTTGTTCTTCCTACCATATCCCTCTCTCTCTTATAAATACAAGACCTCCTCTCCCTTCACTACATTTATATTCACATTCGTGACATCTTGTCAAACAAGCTCTTTAATTCTTCACACTGTACTTTTCTCTTGTAACTTAACGTAACGTAATACAATTGTAGTCTGTGATTAAGCAAACGTCTTTTAATTAAAGCAAATCATCAGACATTTTGCACGAACACACGTACGTACGTACGTACGTATCTAGAGAGGATATTGCAGTGCACGTGAACAAGAAAGTGTTTGATTCCAAGTTGTCCGAAAATAAAAAGTTCCCGTCGGAAACTAGTTAAAGTTTAAGAGCGAAACTGTAACAAAAACTAATGCATTTGCCGCCCAACGAAGTTTTGATACGAACGTGAATCTGAATAGCTTGACGAGCGCACGAACAGACTGTGAAGGGAACACGAACAACTAGAAATTGCCGAACAAAAGGTAGAGAAACAAGAAACAACGAATTATTAAATACCTTCCTACTTTTCTCTTGCATGATGATGCATATTTAAAACAGCTACGGAGTCTAACATTGAAGCATTAATGAGAATGGTAGTGTTTTACTCACTGAAAGCTAAATTACCCACTATATTGATACCGTATAACTAACTGTACGCCCGTCAGTTACTAATGTACATTACGTAATTATGATTCTGAAATTATAAATGATTCACATTCGTTAAAACCAAAACGTCATTTTCTCAGAAATATGTAGTTTTTTTTTATTTACAGGGAAATAATAGAACTAATGCCATTAGTAATGAACATTTATTTTATTTTCAAATGCCATGATAATATTTGTATTTCTGTTGACATTTTACTTCAATCGTTTAGCTTTTAGGAAAATATAATTGATGTGTATATATGTTTTTTTCACACAGTTATTCTCTTGTTGATGTTCATTCATCAACGTAACATATATATTCAAATATGTAATAATTACAAATATAATTAGCGTACATGTAAATGAATGCCTTTATACTGATTAATACAAATTAATGTCATTCGAATGCAATTATATGGGAGTATTGCACAATTAGTTCGTTATGCAAATCTTTATTCAAAATATCTAGTTATACAGTCTGAAATTTACAATTATTATTATTATTCTGTATGTATACAACGCCGGCATATATTGTACATTTAATAATTCTGTATTTAGCAAATGAACCTGTTCAGGTTTCCATACATAATGCAGTGTGATTTGTTATTTAACAGTTACACATATCATAATTCTATTTTAAAATCATTTCAATGCCACAAACATACATGTACAATAGTTGTAAATCTAGCTTAAAACTGTTGAATTGATAAACAAGATTAGTTTTGTTAAAATGAACAATATCAAAATGTACATTACTATGCAAGATTAGACCTGTGCATAAAATAGTACTTTTAAAGATTTCGTTTGGTTATTAATTAACATAACTGCAAAATATCATTGTACTGTTCAGATGAATTTACTAGATACTGTGAATAATGTAACAACATTGGAACAACATTCTGTCTCTCTCTCTGTCTGTTATTTTGTATTAACTGATTAGTTTCACAAACTGATTATTCTACATTTTATCATGTAGTTTGGAACAGCACTGAAATGTTGCGGGACGTGGAATAAATGAGTGTCTAAAATGAACTTTGTCCATTTCGGTATCGTTTACATTTGCATACATATGTATGCAAGGGTGCGAATATGGCGCGCCGGAAGAAAATCTCGGACAGCAGCGGAAAAGCAAATAGTCCAAACAGTAGTTCTGCTAACCGCCACCACCATCAGTGGCAGCCGGTTGAGGAGTTGGTTTATCAAATGCTTGTAATCTTATAGGTCTGCATGTACCTTCAAGAGGTACTTGTATTTACATCACCAATACACACGGTTGCAATATCAGCACAACTGTATTCAAGAAATGATCAACAGCGACCAATAACCTTTCTCTCTCTACCATTATTCCTTCTACCTTATTCCTATTCTAATTCCTCCAAGGTCTTATCACTATTTCGCCACAAACCTACCTGTTTATTCCCGTATTCCGTTTGAATATTACCATACCGTCTCACTATTCCCCTACAACTCTTTCTATTGTTGGTTGGCACGCCGCAAACTATTGCGTACAGACTATTGAAAGCTTATAACGCGTATCGAGCATTACCATTACCATATCGAACATATGAAAACACAGACACACCGTCTGCAGCACCGGCGATACGAATATTTTATGAAGTGAAAATAGTAACGTTTAATAACACGTATTTACTTGCACATTACAACCGCGCGTTTAAACCCGAGACCAACCAGGTATGATATAACATTTTCATAAGGCACAACTAGATTTGAAAATTAAATATTTATAGGTTTGATTAGGGTGGCAGGAAATTGCAAATATTTAATTCGTGTATGTACACAAGTACGTTCTCGTTAACACATTTGTGTATACGATTAACTGTATTACAGTGGAAGATATTCGTATCACAAAAACACTTAACTCATAGCTAATATGATTTATGGACAAGTATTAGTTAGAGTTTTTCAATAATTTGATTGGCACGCTGATTTAAATAACAATTAAACTTTTCTAATATATACACACACTTCTATTGGATCTTTAATTGGAACAGATTGATTTTTTTAAGAATTAAAAGTATTCTTGACGAAGATAAAAGCGACAATGGTAGCAAAATTAAATTTAACTTTCAAATGAGAAACTTCTTCAGAGTATATTTTAAGAGTATTTCATTAGCTTTGCTGTTGTGTATTCAATATATTGAAGATTAGCCTGAAAGTGTACCGCGAGAAATTTGTGTGATTTGTGCTGAATTATTTGCTCCAGTTACAGCATTCTAAAACATTGACGAATTTCGTTAAGAAATTTATGAAAACTAAACCCATGAAATGATCAGAATAGAGTGAGTTGAATTCATTTTAAAACATATACATTTCCATTAAAGGAAGCCTTAAAACATACTTTACATGTTATGCAGCCTTAAGGCTAACTCTGTTTTAGTAATTGTGTTTGTAACATATAAGTTATTAAGTTATGTTAAGGTACGTGTTCATTCTATTCATTGTAGCAAACCAAATGTTTGGTGTTTTGTGTACGACCACAATGTGAACTTACATTTCTAAACATAAATTTCAGGCTGTGTAAGTTTGTATTTGGTAATGTGTGCATGTATAAATGTGGTTTAGTACGTTTGTTTATCCTTTGGTTTCAACATTGACCAATTACAGTTTAGCTTTTGTATTTTATCTACTCCTTTGTATGTATAAGTTTACATTTACATTGCTATTACAGTAAATGCATTTATTCTAGTTTATAAACTAAATAATATTTGGTGTTTTTCTCCTTCTAATCGTAGTTGATTCAGTGAAAATTTAATTTGTAAAGACATATTTTATTTATCGGTTAGTTTTGAAATAAATATGTAAAATGCATATACATAATGAGTTTGCTAAATAATTCATCGTTCTAAAGAGTGTTCTAGTTGTTGAGAGTAAAACTTCTCTATTTAAATTTTCATCTCGGAGAACTAAAGTTTCTTGGCGAATATTCTGGTCGATTAATATTGTTCGAATATCGGCTGCCACTTCTACTACCGTACCACGGATCTAACTGTATCGAAGACAGACAAGTTTCGGTGCGTTATTTGATCTTTCCATTGCAATATACACGTAGTTCTATCTGTGAAATTCGGATTTACTGAAACCGCGGCAACCGCTCTGCCTTCGATAGGGATTCCCTATCGATTATGTAAGTAAGACTCGGAAGACGAACATGAATATAACGGGAAATGAACGAAGAAAATCCGGATTCTTTCACAAGATTTCAAGTGGCCAGCACGGATTCAATATCTACCCAATTGTATCCCATAGAACTGGTACAGTATCTAGACTTGGCAATGCATTCATTGCCATAAGGCATTTCTTGTTGCTCGTTTCAACTTGTTTGAAAGCATTTTTCTGTATAAAAGTTAATAGGATTTTAATGTTATATAAATATAATTGGTCGGAAGATATGATTCATTATAAATATTGACTGGTGTAATAAATATCATTTAATAAAATCATAATTAACAGTCATGTTAGTAAAAATTAACAGATTAATTAATGATAGTAATGAACCTTGATTTTTTGTTAAATTACAAAACTAATTCACTCCACAAGATCATAACAATTTTAAAACGTATTTTAGAAGAATCTGGCGCGAGTACTTACAGTTCTGGGATAGCAGATTTTATAGAGAATAAGAATACATATACGTTTACATGATAGTTTAGAAGCTAAACTTTAGATCGAGATCTCAAACCACAACGCAGACATATATACTCGTATGTTTCCATCAACGTTCTGTAAACGTAGTAAAATCAAACAGGCAAGCAGCCAGTGATATATAAAAGACAGATAATAAAGAATCAGAAGCATAAAGGATTCAAGATACGTTGCGTTATCTGACATTTAAATCGAAGTTACGAACCATGAAAGGAGCCATCTATCATTTGGATTTTAATGTTGTGTGCTGCTTTTGATGTAATGACGGTGGAGTTACGATTGTGTTTCACATATCAAACAATATCTCCAATGTATAGCTCCTACATGTACATGTAGTATGTACATGAAATGCTTTATACATCCAGATATTCTGCCGCGTAAGTGTATGGAACATGTGTATTAGAAGTCTGAAGTCATCATACAACAGACATGTAGCTACCTGTCTCACTCGGTATGTGTATGCCTCAGCATACCCTCACAGTCAACTTATAAGAGGTTTATTTTCTTTTTCGTTAGATTTCTCTCATCGACTGACAGATACCTCACAGATGTTTTTACAAAGTTCACCTTCATTTCTTTCCCGGATGTTGTAGCCTTGAGAGAAACAGAGAGAGAGAGAGAGAGAGAGAGAGAGAGAATATAAAAGAAACTTTGATATGCTGGTCGGCCACGTGATTGGCTGCTGGCCGGATTGGTAACTGGCTGTGGTGCTGTGGTGATGGAAAGGGTACAACGACGCATGCACCACAGTAATGGAATATAAATCGTACTTTCAATTAAGTGTTTATTTTGAATTTCATTTTGCATATTTGTATTGAATTTTTGTTTTTATATTATTAGCATCAAATAGCATTTCACTGCAAAAACATACGGAAGCATACAAATGTATAATACTCTTTCGAATAAAATCGAATTGAAATATAATATTTTTTAAAAGATTTACCATCTTTGCGAGAATTAAAAGGTAACCCTATTCAATTTAAATTTCCATTTTCACAAATCTACAATATTTTGAAACAATTCAAAATTAAACAAGAAAAATTTAATTCATATTACCTGTATGTCAGTATCTCGTAGCAAACAAAATGCGAATGGTTTTATTTATAAATTTTGGTAGATATAATAAAAATGTATATACATATACTGGATGGGGCGTATATTTGGATACAATTATTTAACGTAGCTATACGTACCATGCATGTACATACACGTTATATATACATACAGAGATCCGGATATAAATGCCGGTGGTTTATATTCGTGGGCCGAAGTTGAACAAGTTGAAATGTGTACGTTTGTATGCAAAACGTGCGCATATCTGACATTGTTCTGTCAGCAATCCTTGTTTTACGACTTGAGTGATCTGGGCTATAGATGTTACGACTTGGAGCAATGTGACCTGCCGCCCCCCGCCCCCTCATACGTTTCGATTGCCTTGCGTAACGGAAGCAAACTTCATGTCACGATTTATTTTGTTACATTCAGAGGCTATATTCCGTTTAGTAAGTCAATCTCTTTTCACATATCATTCCATCGAGAGAAAGACGAAACGGTTTCTCTCAATAGCAATGCTATATCCGATACTAAACTGTTCCATATTACCATGTATTATCTTCCACTATTCCATTCTTTTCATATTTCTTTATACAATACCTATAAAACTTTTCATATATTCAACGTGTACGAGTATATATTTCATTAAGTACATATGAACAATAGATCAAGTATGCTATTTATTACAAATGCCTACATATATTTGACATTCCTACGAGACATTATTTTATAATTTATTTCTTCTTACGTTGAAATCTCGCTATTTGTATTCAACACTAAAAACAAACCAAAGTTCTTTTCTTTCACTGTAAAGAACAGATTGAAATTTAATTTCCTCTTCTGTGTTTGTCTCCGTTCCAAAAACATTTCGTTTTCAATTTCGACTTAATTCTGTGATACAAATCTTTTGCGCACATACACTTAGGATTCTAGTAGGATTTCCATATATTTTTGTCACAGAAAAATGATTACATTTAAAATTATATTCTACTTTCCCGCGGGCTATGGTAACAGCCCATAAATATACATACATGCATACGTATAGAAAAGGATAAAGATTTTAAATACTATATAAACATGCCAGTTCTTTCATGTTGTTTGTTGATCTTTGTGTAAATACAAAGTCAAACGTTGACAATCTGTCACATGCAGTACATCATCTCGGAACAGTCAACTGAGAGAAAAAAAAACATATTCAAATATATATGTGAATATGTGTATATAATATCAAACGGGAGAAAGTATTTATTTTTATATATAAATGTTTTTTTGCGAATAAACCTGTCAACACTCGTATATTCCTTATAGTATTGCTACAAATTTTACCATTCAAAGTGGAAGTAGTATTTTAAGTAAAATAAAAGGATATATAAGTATTTTTCTATGTAGCCACATGAAAACATCAAATTCCATTTATGTATCGTTGCACAATACACGTACATATCGTACGTATGTATGTACAAATGGTAACAGGGCCGTACTAATGGTAAAGTATTATCAGAAGACACGTAATTTCACGGTCCGGTCGCAGTTCTTTTCCATTGAATTGAAATTGTCGTTAACTTTGGACAAACCAATGTCGAATGCACACATACACGGACTGATGTTCAATGTTTGTTGCCTATATCACATAGTGTATGTCACACAAAATAAACGTCCACAATCTACCTTTATCTTCAAACGATTTGTAGCCTTTGATTTTCTGTTAGCGGTCGTGACAAGCGTCTCTAAGATGGCGGTTCGCGTACGTAATACGTTATTTATGTCACACACACACACATGCTCAGTGATAAAAGAACACACTTTTGTCACATGCAGCATGATCAACTCTGGCTGGCTTGTGTGACAATAGAAATAAGATTATACCGGATCAGACGTACAATTGACAGAAGTTGCAGTTGATTACGTGTTGCACGGTTTCAGGTGGAAGTTAATCATTTTCCTGCATGTGCTTGTACGCAAATTTATTGCATCTGTATTCTCATTGACAAACGAAGCAAGAAAGGTCATTTAAAATTGTTCCTTTGTATAGATAGATACTATAATATAATTCTAAATATTGTAATACATCAAGTGTATCTAACTGTATTTAAAGTATATGAAAACATTAATGACTCCGTTTATTTTTAAGTTAAATGCTAGTAAAGTTGCATTAAACATTGTTTATTTTGCAAATGTCTACGTGCATAGAATACTTTCAAATACTTATTATATTTTTAATGAATTCTTCTATATTCTCCCAGACTCTCTCTCTCTGCATCCTTCTTTTCTTTTTCTTTTTTACCGTCACTAACTTTGTTAACAACAATCTCCCAACTCTTGTTTCTTAATAGTTCTTCTGCCCGTATTAATTAAAACTTGAATAAAAAGGAAAAAGTAGTAGTGAACGATTAAACATTTTATAGATTATTCAAGCTCCATAGAATATCTAAAAACCCTAATGAACTTTGCCCGTTGAAAATACGGAAGATTGGAAAGTTGAACAAAATCCGCCACCACTACCACCACCAACGCTAACAGACCAAACATCTGCAGCAGAGTTTCGTTATTCTCAGTAAAAACTTATATCGGAATAGATATTTAATGGCTTAAAACTTCTGGAGTTCCTTTATCGGTACATAAAGACTTAAGTGTCTGTTTAAGCCGAAACAGCCATTCGTGGTGGCGAACAGACATTGACAAGGGCTTATTTCCGCTAACAGCACGTGCCCGATTTACTTGTCTATGGCTCCTCCCTATCGTACACTCTTCACTGTAAAGGCATCGTGTGTATGTGTGCGTGTACTTGTCTTGATTAATTTGTAGATGTTTGTATTTTAAAGCCGAGAGCCCGAGCTAATAGATTCGCCCACATATTTGTTGATTATTTTCGTGCAACACTGAATTCTAACCTTGCGCATTTCAATGTCTGCCGCGTGTTTATTTACATTCTGAAGCGTACACGATGATATTACTTCTGTAAGGCAGAGGAGGGCGTGTATGTGTGTGCATTGAGCACTAGATAAGTTAACAGCAGTGCGCCACCAAGGATAACGTTGCGTTTAATACGATGCTCTACTGTTGCTGCTGTGTAACGTAAACAGAATCACGGATTTCGAAGTGTCCCTTGCGTTCACGTTTTTCATTTGCAATAAAATGATTACGTGGCGAAAGAGACAAGCCGAAGGACGTAATGTAACGAGTGCGAGTAGAACGCGTATAGCCTCAAAGTCTGCACGTGCATTAGCATACAAAGTGAAGGTCATTTCCATATCGTCTTTGTTTCACGGACTTCATCAAAGACTTGGGGAATTGTCATCATCATGGTGCCCAGCGGTAGTAGAACCAACACTAGAAGGAGGTGGCATAGAAACACACACACACATATATATATACACCAATATCAACAACACAAGCATCCCGTCTTCTTCCTTTCTTTCTACAAAGCTAACTTTTCTTCCCTTCATTGTTGCCCATGACCGGCTCTCAAGGATTGAAAGTTCGATTTAATCTTTTAAATTGTCGTGCTCGCGGGTTACAAAGAAATATATCATTTGTCATAAAATCCGGTCGGCCGTTTTTTATCGTCGCCAAGGAAATTGTTATAAGGCTACTTATGTACGTACGTTACATTTGATTAATAGCATTGAATATTGCCGTTTAGACAGCGCGCGTTAGATATGTCACCTGCAGCAGCTGCTAACCGTTTGCCCCTGTACTTCGGCTAGGTTCGTATATAATCGGCTCATGTGATATGATTACAGAAATAAACCTGCAACCGATATATTTTGTACAACGCTAACCTACCTTACGTTACCCTGCTGTCGATATAATGCAACGCTTTATTTAAAACAATCACGTGCTGCTCGTAAACTATTCTATTCCTTATATCTTATATCGTCCCAGCTGAATTTTAGCTTTTAATCAAATATTTTAGTCCACAGAGTATTATAATTTTAAACAGCACAGTTTATTACTGGAACGAGCTGTTCATGTTCATGAGATATTGTGACACACACACGTTCAACACTTGCGTTAGCTTGTGCTGAGTACATGGTGATTGAAATTGAAATCAAGTGTATTCAAACTCAGGCTCGGGTTTGTACAAGCACGGTGTAGCTACAGTGTGTAGTGATTGTTCCCGTCAACTCAATGTGCGTTAACAAAACCAAAAACAACACTGTACAATCGTTGTTCGATATTTGAATCACATTGTACAAACGAAGACTGGTTCACGAGCATCCCAGTAGTTAGAAATTCCAGTAGACCGTAATACATTTCGGAATTTGCACTACAAAGAAATTATTATACAAATGTTGAAGAGGAGGACGTAAGTAGATGAAACGTGGATCGACGAAACATCTGCATAAAAGATAAAGAGGTAGTTTATTTAATGAAACAGCTGAAACAAGTGTTGCTAATAGGTTATTATAAAGAAAGAATTGACGAAAGGGGTAAAACAAAGTTATGTATTTGAACCATTAAAAACTTTAACTAGTAACTGGTACTCTTAACGTAACGTAATGTAGCCCCAGTACTTTTATGTTGGTAATTTCAAACTTCAAACTCTACAACACAAAGTTACATATTTATTATTCGTTGTTATAATATTCAAACTTCATCTTGATGCAACATGCACTGGTCCACAGTGCAATTAGCCAGACGCCAACGAACTGTGTATACATTAACATAAAATTATGACACAACCAACCACCAAGTGGCACAGAGGGAAAAAATAACCCTACCTAACCTCACAATGTTCCGTTATTGGAGCGATATTTCAATTTCAATACAGGTTTTTAGACGTATGCCCAGTGCATTGAATATAAGTGTATATGTCTTTTATAATAAAGTAACAAATATATTTTATATAACAGTATATCAGTTAGTGAAAATATAAAAAAACGTACTAAATATTATTACCCTCACGAAGAGACCATTAAAAACAATAACGAAAAAATTAGGACGTGCGTAGGTCTGTTTAAAACGACAAATTGTCGCGAAACAACAATAAAACTTCAGTTTTACACCAGTATATCGTGCGACATATAAATGTTTCATTTAAAGCCGCAACGATACAATCTTAAGTGGTGTTATAATCAGAACGCATTAAATCACAATAATGTCCCGTGATATGAATCTTATACATTTTGGTTAAAGTTGAGATTTCTTGCCGATGCAAGCTGTAATCACAACTGTACAAGTTGTAGGGGAATACATTATTTATTACCTCCATTGATTGCATCGAGGTATAATTTTTTATTTATAAATTCAAATTCACCAGTACCTTGACACGTATATAATAGATTATGCTACATTCTTTACATTATGCATTCGACGTCAATCGAGCGTGTTTCTTTTTTTCGTGGAAATTAAACTATTTTTTTAAACTGTATTTTCATTTTCCTAACATTCATTTCACTCTGGAACATAAAATTACTTGTTTTGTGAAATATTTATTAGCACAAATTTTGACAGAAAAAAATGTGTTTTTTTATCCGGTAGGCTTTATTAAATGGAGGTTTTACACGAAATTATAAACGGGGAACCCTTTAAAAATATGCAAGAGGTAGAATTTTAATTTTCACTTAGACATGAAGTGTGCTGTGTTTTAAATATTAACTAATTTTTAATTACTATTATTTAATATTATGTTTCACACAAAGTATGATATATATAACGACAGTAATTTAGCCTGGTAAAACTAATTGCACATGAATATTTTAGGCCATTGAAATTTCCAGTTTCTTAATACTATTTTAGATACTGCAGTGCCAATTAAAAGAAATTTTACCAGAGTGTTTATACAGTTAATATGTCATGAAAACACTGCTTTCTAGAATGTAAAACATGAGGCATTTGTTTTAATTTTTACAGAACATAACTCTTAATATTCATAGCCTACTTGTCGTGATGAATTTTATAAAATTTACAGGCCACGTCTCATAGTTTAATGAGCGCGATTAATCCCAGAGCAAGTGGACGAGCAAACGAAAGGGCGCATTGTATGGGACGTACAGACACCGTACATACGGTGGGGGTGGATTTCAGTTATGATTCCGTCATCATTTTATCTTTGCATAAGGCACGCGTCAGGGGACTGTTTTAAAACCGTTGCATCCTGAATTTTACACCAATTGTATTCTGCCAGGTTATTAATGATATCAACGGAACAGACATGAAAGGGTGACGAGCGGAAACTCGTCGAACTGATCAGACGAATAATAGACAAGAGTGAAGTGACAATCAGACTGCACACTTAAATAGATTCATTAGCATTATGTAGAGTAGAGAGATTGTACGACAAAAGTATCACTTAAGCATATTGTGAAATCTAATCATCTGTTATGATTGACTACAATTGTCTGTAAGTACACCATAACTTACATTGTTTTTCTCCAGTATTCTGAACTATATATTACTTTTTATAAATATGTAGAAGATTAATTGAAGTATGAGTTCGTAAGTTTTTGTATCTATTGAAGCACAAATATACCGAGGAGTGTGAGAATATACTGGCCATCATATTACCGACTACCACTGTGTCATTCTTCTTATTCTTATTTCTCCTGTTATATTCCATTGCAAATCTCCACGTCCATCCATCACACGAAACAGATGAATGCAATGCTTCGAAACGTGGGAGACGCATTTCTCTATGATTTTATTATTCAGTGATTTATTCGCAGCATCGTTCGTAAAAAATACGTCTAGCGTTCCATGCATAAATGTTCGTTCTCCGGTGTTCGCTGCTGTTCGTTCTCAAGATATCCAAATCGAATGTAGTAAATTTATTGGAACACGAGAATTTCCGATGAAGTCCGTATAATTTATCGATTGATAATTTATTAGGAATTAATGTATATAATTTATGGCCGGGTTTACTTTTTTGTTTGTAAGCGCGTACCAGCAGTACCTTTTTAATTCCATCGCGAATAATAAATTTTATTTCTAGATCAATTATACATTTACATAATATCCATCTTACTTCTTTAGACGGGGGGAATGATGGCATAAGGTATAAAGTTTTTATTTTTAAATAAATCTTCTCAATTGATGTTTCTTCTCAAATCTTACAAGATGAAACAAGTTTAAAAATCCAATGCTACTTCAGTCAGATACTAATATATATTCACGAAATTGTAGAAAACTTCCTTTTTCCATATCAAAACTTCACATGTATCACGCATTTTCCCTGTAGACTCCATTTTAAAACTTTGACAGTTGTTATTGTGTTTTACTCCATGGACTTTCACCAAATTCACATGAAAAAAATATAATATTCGTACAAAAAAATCGAAACAATCTTCTACAGAGGATTTGCACAATGCACAAAGTTACTCATTGAATTTTTTCCCGACATTTTCTTGTCCATTTAAATAGCATGCTAGATTTGGTTCCATTCTCAGAATCGGTCTGTAAATGACATTTATGAGGATTTGTGCTGTCAGTTCCAGAGCAACCAGAAGGGCAAATAATAAAGAACTTTCTTCAACACTGAATACCATTTGATAACTGTTTCGGGGGAAAATTATATTAGTACAGTACAGAAATTTGTCATACAATGTATGTGTAGATTTTGTGTAAATGTTAGGTTGTACGTTCATTATGTATATATATACGTTGACATATGTGGTTGGATTAGAATCAACTATGTATTCGACATAGCGGAACCTACACATATCCGTAACTTTGGTTACCATTGGTAACTTTGTACGTACATACGTATTCTGTTATATTTGACAAGTATGTGGAATCCGACCAGTTCACTTTGTATTCATAATCCGGAATTCATATCAAATTGTAGTGAATTCTCTCCGTGTTCAATCTCTCTCTCTTTCTCTCTGTCAGTTCTCTCCTCTCTTCACACGCACACATACACATACTGTACTGTTCCACATATCTGGTAGAGTTACATTGTCTGTTATAATTTCATTTGATCTTCGTCTGCATTCACGAATCAAGTGTGATTGACATCTGGCAGAACATATTGTGGGGAATTGTGCAAGAGATGTGCTGAACTGATTCATATCGATCAATCTCTGCTCATACTGCAGTGTGTGCTAATTCACAGCATACCATCAAAAAATGTTGACAATTATTTCAGAGTTATTTATATTTCATAAATGCAAATACACACCTATACACGCCGGCACGCACACTAGAGTTTCCTCTAATAAAATCTATTCTGGTTCATATTTAATTACCATGACATGAATTCCGAACGTTTCATGATACATTTCCTTTGCCACATGATCATGTAATATAAAAGAAGAGAGCGGATAGATCTTCAAATTGTTCCGGTAAGCCGTCAAATTGTGAATCCGATTTATCTGGTATTGGACCTCGGGTTGTTGAGTGGATTGATGCTGCTGCAGCAGTCAAAACGTATGGCATCGAATACATAAATTCGTAATGTACATCAACACTCTAGCCCCCTTCACTGCCAGTCCCATCCGCCGTCCCTTGAATCTGTCCGTCCACTGACTCTGGGAGTGTATGCTCCATTTCACGCACGAAGGCGCATCGACGAACACGGCCGATAAGCAATAACGAATAAATTTAGCTTGCAAATTTAAAATTAATTGCAAATCGCTTTGGTATAAGGCGCGTGGATAGTGGAAGAAAAGTTCTTTTTTATTGTCGTCTTGCTGAGAAATAAAATCTCACAATGATTAGAGCGAGCGTGCGCGCGCGCGCGTGCTATCTGTGGAGCAAATGTAGAACATCTAACGTTCTTAATCTACTAATGCGTTTGTTGTAAAGTTCATTCATTCATTCATCCAACAACCTTCCAACGTATCGAATTGTTGGGGGAAACCGTATGGCAAGGAGTTGGAAATGTCATCGATCTTGATGAGATTCTGAAAACAGAAGGAAATATCCAGACCCCTCAAGGGGACCAGTGTTTGTTTTCTTTAGTTTTCTACTGGGAAAAAGTAAGAAGTCTTTGACTTTGATCGCCCGGTCGTTTATTTCTAAGAAATGAGATCCTTTCACATTTTAACTCTCTGTTTGAAAATGAAACCCCGTCACACGCAAACACACATATATTGAACCAAATGGACCAATTGAATACACTAGCATTGGAACCAAATATGTAGTTGATTTTCATGTTTAATCACATATTTGTTTGCGTAAATTTTTTATACTTATATTGTGATATTTACCTCCATCGAAAATATCTGTGATAATTTATTCAAACTATCTAGGAATATGACGCAATATAAAACTGCTACGTTACTTGTCAATATTGGATAAATGTATTGTTGTCTAGGATTACACATAAATGCTCAATGGGAATTAACTGAGAATTGAACAGCAATGGACTTTGGGAAACAACACTCCAGTTGCAACACAACAAACTTTGGAAACTGGCGGCCAAAAGGCTTTGGTTTTATAGTTAATAAAGTTTAAAATATGCTAACGGACGAACGAACACACAAAAACAGTAGCGTTGGCTATAAAAGGAAATTAATTATAAATGCTAAACATGATGAGCTTTTAATATTTTAATGGTTTTAAGTTTCTCCGCACAAAAACGGTCAGATTAATACTTGAGAACGATACGATACTCCCAGTGGCGGCCATCCAGTCTGGAGTGCAGTTAATTCTGGCCGTTTCACCCCTCACACTCAATCATAGTATATCAATATCATTTCTATATTGTACGCTGCTCGGGTTTGAAATAATGCAACGAGAATTTCATCAATTCCGAACAAGCCTTCGCTCATTTATTGTTTGTTTTGAAAACAACGGCGTTGTAAATTAGTAATTTAAATAAATTTCAAAATACACAATTTAGGAAGCATTCTAAATTAATTCGTTCTCATATTCTAAATGATGGTTTCATAAATACAGGCTGCAAAAATGTGTAGTCTGTGACGAGAATAATGAATGGATATTAACGTGGAATAAATTATACCCAATACATACATGTACAGCTGCTATACGCACACACACACACACACACATAGGCACATGAAACGCAGGGTTGGAATTAGGACAATACTGTTTTCCTAGTATTCCCCAACCTTGCCACTGGTGGGTCGAGGTTAGATGAAGTGTTCTGGTTGTGCGTTTGAAATTGTCTGGGGATTTTTGGCAATGCCGGTGGGCATGTTGGCAACAGTGATATAGGGGCGAGAATATCTTGTAAGAATAAATGTACCATGAAATGACACGTAAAATAGCGTTGACAGATCGCGATATTACGATGCAAATATGACACTGTATAAAATAACACTTCCCTTATATATTTACAGATGATTTAACATTCAAATTGATATTAATCTAGCTACTAGATTCAATTTAGTGTAGAAATCAGATTTATAAAAATTCACTGCCGGAGTTAAACCTAATAATTGTATGCTTCTATTGTTGTATTATACAACTATCTTGAAAGGCATAAAAATGCAACGATATCACAGCTTGATTTAAAACAGCACTTTGCATTGTTTTCACATAATTCACTCTAGCTTAACGAGAAAGGGATTTGTAAGTAGCGTTGAATTATAAAAAAATAAAATCCTACTTGGTATGTTTATGCTCGCTGATAAAACAATTGCTAATTGCTGTTGAATTTTATCGTGCATTGTGAATTTAAATGTTTGTTTTCTACTTGAGGCACATGAGATATACATACGTACATATTCTACCATTTAAGTTCAATGTACGTTTTCATGTGCGTAACAGTATAGGTAATTTTAAGTTATTCTAGAAAAAATGCACACCTTTTTTATTTGAGTTTTAATTCGTCCCTGTTGAAAATCAGTGAATACGTATCGCTTGGGATTTAAATTGCGTGTTCAAGTTTAATTCAAGTTTTGCACGAAGACGAGTTGTAGAACAGAAACGAAGTAGGAATTCCTTAAACAACAATAATTACTTGACAAGCCATTAGAACAAGTAAATAAATTACTGGATAACTTGGCGAACGTCACAGGTACTTAGTGGCCTCGAGAACACATACACAAAGTTTCAAATTTCGGGATCGGTCCGTCGGGTTGGCAACCAAATTAGCTTGGAACGAGTAAACACGAAGCGCAGTGTACTGTATGCCCGTTTGTAAAGTGGCACGTGTACACCACACGAACCAGTATAGACATGTAGCTTAATAATCAGTTAGTGTATCAGTGTTAAACTTTATTATGCAGAAATCATTTCTCGACAGAAACGAGGGGAGGAATGAGGTGGTTAAACGGAAGGCTTAAGGAGACAGAGTAATGAGGAGTGTATATGCATGTAAGATATGGAAACAAGCATATAATGACAGGCACAATAAGATGCAGAATTACAGACAAAGATGTATATAAAGGTTAAAGTGAACGAAAAACAAAACGTAGTATAAATTAGTTGCTATGTACACACATACATGTATATTATCTCGTACGAATGTTGTGTAACAAATACTTGCTCTGTGCGACATATAAACTCGTACAGTATGCCTGAAGGCTTCATTATTTGATCAAGTTTCCAGCCAACCAACTAAGAAGGAAGACACACTGAGTTGACAAAGAAAAAACATTAGAATTTTGTTACTAATCATTCCCGTTGATATTTCCAACTTCGTGACCGTAATTATTTTTGTTTTCACTACAAACAACAAACGAAATCATACAATTTAATACACGTTGTGAATTGTGTGTTCATATGTACATAAATTAACTCTTCATCCCTGAGTTACACTTGTACGTTACAGAAACAGCAGCGCCATTGCGTATGTCACTATTGCACGGCCAGTTACCTAATTACAAATTGAACCATGTACACTTGAACACATTAGCTGTACGCTGTGCTTTATTATTTCAGCTTAACTAAACAATTTTAATTCAAAACTGACCACATGTAAATACGTACATGTTCACAAATAAATAGAATAAATAGAAAGTGTCTTGGGACCACACTGTTAGTTTTGTACTCATATTTCCCAGTGTTTCATGTAATACAGAGACAATTATAGTCTGTTTTGCCCTGATTTATGGAGCAGATATTTTGAGCACATGTTTGTACCGGATTAGATTAACGGTATATTGATCTGATTTACTCTCATACTCGTGTTAAATCCTTATAATATGGTTACTTGACAGATTGTATACTCGATGTTATTTTGACAAATTTCTACTTCTGTGAGATGGAAGATAACACTGCCTGTGTTTACACTGAACCATCCACGTCCTCTTTAACGACGGTTTAATGTAAATGAATCTTACCCAGAGTTAGTAAGGAAGTGGGGAGGGGGGGGGCGAGAGCAAGTACATTACCACGAAGTATGTGTCTAACTAATTAAAACAAAATAAATTGAGCATTTCAGTTTGAATATGAGTAATGTTATTTGCATTTATTCTATCCATAAATTGGAACTCGGAATGAATCTACATACATCAGCATCAACCGACGATGGTGGTGAAATAAGATGAACTTTACCAGAAGCAGGCAGAATAACAGTGAGAAAGCAAAGGATAGACGAAAAGCGAAATGGTATAATTGTATGATATTCTAACAAAACGTTATTTAGCCTACGAAATATGCTACCGAGTGAATTAATAAGTTAGATTTAATTAGATTCTTAAAGGTTCTCGTACTATATCCCTTCAGAGAACGGTAAACATAAAGATTTATGTATCAATGTACGTCTAAATTGCACTTATCTCAACTTATATATTTCTTTCTATGTAGATAATAAATAAAATAACGTGCGAGGTTGAATATATTTCGCTTTGTGTAACACTCTCTTACTGAATATTCTAGTGTGTGTAAATTTGACTACCTATCACTTATTTTACATACCTAGTCGGTTCAGCATATCTGTAATTATTTAAATAAGGTCCTATGTTAACACGGACCTGGCTCTACGGTACTATTTCTCGTATTTTTGTTATTCTTTTATCGTCTATGTAGTCCTAACAACGTAATGTTGTTCAACAAACACTGCCATTTGTATTCATACGAATATTTTATAGATACATTTGTGTTTAAATAATTCTAGAAGAAATTTCAATAAAACAGTTGACGATATTTTTTACTGGTACATGTTTTTATTTGTATGCTCGATAAATGTTCGTATTGGCAGTTATTATTTTTGGTAAAATTTGTGTTAGGGAAAAATTGTGTATGTGGACAAACAATATCGATTAAATTCACATGGTAATTTCAACATTGTTTATAGCCTGGAATCAGTTTCAGTTAAAATTTAATGTTTTCAAAAGTCCACAGTCAGCTAATGAGTATCCATGATACAAACTGCGTAGCATCATTAATTATTTATCTGTATAAATTATTACGTTCTGTGTATATTCATGATATCAACTAACTGTGTTTGGTTTTTTACTAAAATTGCTCACAAAAAAAATAAAAATAAAAAATTGAAAACTTCGTTACTAGATCTATGATACTGCTAGTACGGGTTGATATTCAACTGTTTTTATGAGACGCTTTATTTAATATGCAAAAGGCGTAACGAACTTGTGACATGCAACAAGCATATAGCAGTATGTGACAAATGCATTTACTACGAATCAGAATGTAAATATCATGTTGTAATGAATGCAAATAAAATCTTAACTGTCTCTACTGATTGCTGTAACTAGCCGCATCCAAATTAGAAAATTTCATTCCGAAATTTAAATACCATAGGAATTTCATAATATTGTAATTGATATAAGTTTGTAATTATGGAAAAGTTAATGTCTGAAGTATCGTTCTGATTTTATAATTACACTCCAAAGTCCAAACAATTGGCCGCCCTTGGTTGAAATGAAGCGCTCCGACGTGGCACAGTGTTTGATTTATTTTCATTCATTACACCCCTAACATTCGCTTAATTCGACTCCCAGCTGTCTCTCGGTTCTAAACAATCTACTAAACTTGCAAAGTACAAGTCAAGCCTGCCCCAGAGTGAGATAAAGATACAATTAAACATGTACATATCTACCAATAGTCCATGTACTCGTGTATTCATAAGCAGGAACAGACTTGCAATGCCAGTGTGCTAGGGCACGAATCTATTTTTATCTAATTGATTATTCACTCTGTACAAAACATATAAGGCACACACACACACACAGAGAGGTAGATAATAATTCCCGCATCTGTACAACTTCATAGAATTAAACAGTACAAAACTCTTTCTAGAGAACAGTAGACGATTGGCAAGAGAATTGCGCTGGTTGAGGGGTGAGAGAGAATGACGTAGTTTGGCGTTGCAAAGTTCAGAGTAAGGCTTTACAGGAAACGATGTCAACGGGTCCCATCTGGCTAGGTTCCTGATTTATACACTTTGTAATAAATCGACATCACCCATTCCACTGCTATTTCACAAACACCCCCCAGGCCTCATCCTTACTGCCACCACCCAATGTTCGATTCGTTCGGTTGAAACTATTGCTTGAGCGATTGGTTTTCTTGGCAAGGAGACATCGACGGCACCCGTACACAGAACCGCGGTGATAAATAATTTATAATTTCACATCTGTTTTGAAGTTTCCTTGAGCCGTTTAACTAGTCCCCGCCCCACACACACACACACACACACACAAGTTATAAATTCTGTGTAAACTTCGTATTTCAAATAATAGCTCTGTAACACAAATATACATACATCGTGTAAAATTAATCAATTTAATTTGTGTTTCTACAGTTTAAGTCAATGAAATTTATCAACAGAGGAAACTGTTAAATTAAAATGAATATATTTTTATCTTAGATTATTAATTGTTATCCTTATTTTAGTAATATAATTTTAGTAAAAATGCTTTACAAAAAATAGCAATTGGGAAATATAGGTTCAATTATTTACGTACAATGTGTAGCAGTAATAATATACATTATAGTTTTTTTCTATTTATTTCTCGTTATTACTGTAGAGAAATAGGTATATCGGATATGCAGTGTATGTGTGAGTTTGGCGCTGTTGGTTATACGTAAAAACCCATACATAATGATGCTCATAATTCCTGTAAACTTCTTTTCCGTGACCCCGTTGACTCGATTTGGACTTCCGCCAGTTGGTTTTATGTAGTTGAAATGCCCACTATCTCCCCCTCTCTCTCTTACATACATATACGTACATAATACTCATTCATACATTTATAAATAAGATAAATGGATAGTGCCTAATAAGTTAAAGAATCGTCCAGATTCGTTGTTTTATGCACTCACGATGCTGCTGCTGCTGCTGGTCATGGTACGCTGGTGCTGTTATGAATTATGAGAACAGTCTAAAATACAAAAGTAAGTTCTCAACAACTGGAACTTTTCTCCTTGGAAAAGTTGATGAATGCAGTGCAAGTTTTCAATTCAATTAACGGCACCCATTATCTCTTGTGAGATTTATTGTAAAATTACTACTCTAGAACTTGTATCTTAAAAATGTTGTTAATTCGTTTACTTAATTCATTAACATGGGATGGGATAATTTGTTAATTGAACAAGAGCTAATTTAGTAAGAGATAGTAAAGAACTACATATCAGTAATGTTTCTATTTACAGTTTTATTTATATATAAAATAGGCTTGTTATTGAATCGATTAGAAATTATAGTTTACTAGTGATATTTATATATTTCATTCTTTCCTTTTATTTCACATTTAATATACCAATATATAGTAAGAACATAAAGTTATGTGATATTTAGGTGTTCAGAGCGACTGGCGCCGACATTTTTGCTTAATAAAATTGCACCAACCAATATAATACTGTTATTTCCGTATTCGCAACTATATTTTTGAGTTTTATTGGCAGATATCTAGTCTGAATGTAAATGAGAATGAAATAACGTGTATGGCTTGCAGCTAGATCGCTCGAATATTTATATCTATATGTATATTCATATCTCTAGACACATATATACATAGATGTAGAGAAGAATACTTGATATGAATTTATAATATTGAGAAAAGTGTTTCACGGAGTCCAATACATCTTTATAATATTATTTAACCAGAATCGAATTGCTGCCGAATTGTAGAAATTCTGTTCTTTTTTAACAAGTGTATGAAATGTGTATTAGCTATTTTGTGAATCACCATTTGGAATTTTGATTATACAAGTACATAACATGTTCCACACCACCTGTATCTTTGATCATCTATCACAATTTATGTTATCGCTTGTCAACTGTTAAACAGCATACCACAATGCAAACTAATAATAAACAAAGCACAAACGTTATATTAATCTTGTCGGTGCACGCATTGGTTGTTGAGAACGATTTGACGTCTGCCTTGTGTTGTATACAGTTATTATGACCAGGAATAGTAGTAGTGTTAGTGATAATAGTAGACAAGTATATGCATGCGTACATACGTGCATGTAGGACGTGTACAGGACGGTTATATGCAAGTGATGATGACACGTTGGCGTTTATTGCAAACGTTGCAACTGCCAACACATTACACGGAGTATCACAGCGAATATTACATGTTATAAACTCGGGAAAACTGTACAGAAAGCAATTTGTTATTGTACAATTTATGTCTTGTAGACATTACGATACTTGTATACACACGCACACACATATATTGAATGCAAATATACAAATCATACACATTAATACTTGCATATACAAACACCTTGTTACATATACTAACATACACAACGGCATATTGTTACACACATACAGAGACATAGTACGTAAATGATATATGTATTCAGAATACTGAGATGTAATTATGCGTACCACCGCTAGAGTACGATGTAGCGTGGTTGCACGGGCAAGGAATGGTACTACTTGATAACGAAGAGCGCTCTCGGTGTACCGTGTAAGAATTTTAATTAGATTAATTGCATCGCTTTGCTTCATTAATTTTCCAAAGTTCACAAAGTGATTGATGGAAGTCAATTTTGAAGCAAGTTTGTATTAGATAGAGGGAAATAAATATTTGCCTCACTTAATAGGCATCTGACAATATATAATTCATCCGTATAAAATTATGCGTAGATGCAGACAAAATTTCTATCGCTAATACTATCATAAACACAAACAAAACCACAAACTCTAAAGTTGATACAAATACTATTCCCGTTTGATATGTTGAACCATTTTCACATGCCACTGAAATATAAACGTGAATCATGAGGAAAAATCAATCAAGTTTAAAATTTTGTGACAAGCAAGTTTTATATATGACCTGATACGTTTATGTATGTACGTATAGATCAGAATTTCATTTTCACTCACTGCTATATATATGGGTGGTGATGTTGGTGGTGGTGTGATTCGTACACCTGCGGGCATACACGTTCCAATATTGGAATCGTGAAATGTAAACAGACACACCACCCATTGTACAAACACGTACACACATCCATAACCATGAGACCAGACCTGTACTAGGCGACTGTTGCTCAAAACAGCATTCACAGAATATCTTTCTACATAGAGAGACGAGTGGGAGGGAGAGAGGGTGTGGCGCGTGCATACACTGAAATTTATATATAAACTAATAACAAACTTTATATACTGACAGCTATTCATTCGGTAAACCTATTTGCAGAAAATGAAATAAAGTATATCAAATTTGTATTCAGCGTGTTGTAAATATACTATATATAACATACACTGACTGACTACAGCGCCATACCATGTCAGTGGTTTAGACAGGAACTACAAGGTACTGCATGCATGGTGTACGATGCGTGGATGAAATATTCTGGAAGAAAAGTTAGGAAATAGTTTTAGTTTTGCTCCGTAGTTTCTCGACTGAAATTATCGCATTTTAGTTCAAGCACAGTGGTGCGTGCAGTAATGGCGCTGTCATCGTACATATTATAATCATGCAATTATTTAATTATAAATTAGTTAGTATTTTATGTGCACAACAAGGAATGTAGCGTATGTACATGTATAATTTGATCCGGGAGTTCTACTTATGAAGAATACTTAGATATTTTAACAACAATTGGAAAGAATATATCAGTTGTGTAACAGAGCTTTAGGATATATAACGGTTATGAATTTGACCTTGAGTACAACACGAGTACGCTTGCGCAGAAATAAGAAAGTTAAATCCAGTCTGCGTGTACAGTGATATAAATTGTCTGAATTAGTACCGGTGAAGATTGTATTTAGTTTATGCATTTAAATGTCGTTCACTTCAAAGGAACATTCAATGCTGTAAAGCTCTATACAGTGCTGAATACATAAGCATGCTTCTTTCTTCGTACACTATAGCTCTGGCTGAACATTCGGTCGCCCTCGCCGTGGTTAAATTAAAAGGCACACTGTGCATAAGTATGTACATCAAAGATCTGCTCCGCGCTCGTTCATTCATTGCAATTTTAATATTATATTTTATGCTTTAATATTTTTAATAAGCCGAACGCAACTGAAACTGTAGATAAGGGATGGAAGTAGATGGAATTTTATATACGTATTTACTAAGGAAGATCTTGTTGAATGGATATTATATGGAAATATATATACTTATATAGAGGCGACATGGACTTGAAGAAATAATTTACAGAAAGATGAACCTTCATAACTGAATTATTTATGTCTAGATATCGAGTTAACTATATAATAAATATATAAATCACTGAACACGCTCCTGTGTTATACTGCTAATAATTCACTATTCAGAATATGTATAACCTTGACAACAGACTGTAATATATCTGTCCAGTAACAACAGAGTGCAAAGTTGGGTCAGTGTTCTGTGTTTTGCTCTTTTCACAATTTCCGTTCAGACGCAGCGTCTATTTTTAGCGATATTTCACGTTCGGCCCCGTTTCGCTAGCATCCAAATGAATGGTACGCCGCAATAGTAGCGCATTCTGCCGCACCGTGCAGTAACTATCAATTGTTGAACACGAAACTGTCGTGTTCACTAATAAACATCCATATTAATCCTTGACGCAAACAAATCGTAAATGGTCATGTTTGTATTTAATAGATTACCGTGCCGGGGCCCTGCTATGCGCGGCGGACTCATTGCAACACTAAAACGTTTCATGTTCAACACTGAACTGTTACTACTACTACTTCTGCTGGTTATATTGCACTGGAAAACTGAATTGAACTGAAGCAATGTGCTGTCATCCCTACGAATAATGTGGAGGGTTTTCCAATCACTTCTGCCGACCCCCCCCACCCATGAAACCATTTACATCGGGCGCTAATCCCTATTTGTTTAATTTTGGGTCTGGGAACTTTGCAACGTGACGTGCGATCAAATTAAATGTCGTGCTTTATGCGACTCATCATTTTTAAATGAGAGTTGAAATTAAACTGCTGATTTATGCTGATCCGCTTGTGCGCGCGCGTCCACGCCCAGTCGTTTTATGTTGATTGTATTGTTATTACTTTCTTCTGCTTCTTATTACTCTTCACTCTCTCCCGTCGTCCATTTGTCCGAAATGTGTTCTGTTGTTGCTATTTTTCAAACGACTGGTTACAAATTATCTTCAGTAAGAAAAAAGAATCGTGAAATAAAATTTTCTCTCAAGCAATGTAAAATGTTGTGATATACATACCTATCCTATTTATAAAGACGGTGAATATAAATATTTATGTGGACGATTCTTTGCAAGTGCTAAGAAAAACACTTGTTCCGGGAAAGCTTTTTAAAAGTAAAGTGAAATACATACATATATTCATATTTTCTTACAACCTGCAAGAATATATATTAGAAATATCGTTCAAACATCATCATAGATTATGTTTGCATTATATTTTTTATTTTTTAGTATCACGAAGTAAGCAGTAACAATATAGTACATACATGTACACAGTACACGTGTTCATGATATGAACACATATGCATTGCGAGTTTCTGAATATTATACCATTATATCGTGTTTAGTGTTCAACAACGAGTGTATTACACAGCTCTGGACGATAATGAACCTTCAATTAATGTCATTAGCCGGCTGTTCACATTGGGAACTTTGTCCAAGTTTAATTGGCGACCTTCTCATTAACATACGACAGCGGATGTACAGAGATAACGCAACGTTCATTTCCGTTTCTTGCGCTAATTGACAATATCGACTGACCGTTGACATACCAAACTTTGTACAAGTTCTGTTTAACCAACCTTGACCTGTATCAATATTTAGATACCTTTAATGGAAACTCCCGAAACGAGGCTTTAAATTCACAATCACGGATCAAAGCAGATTGTTGATTTCGTATGTATAATATGTACATGAGTAGAGTAGCTAAATTACTCGTATCACTTTCAGATTACATGCCATATTCTGTAGAAGCGTAGTAACTACGAATTAATATTATAAACATTATGTACATTTTACTGGAATTAAATTCTTCTATGATGCCATGATATCTGTAGTTTTCTTCCTACAAATGGGATAATAACAGATAGCTAAATACATAGGAGAAAATCAGTTAATATATGTCCGAAGGTTGCTTACCATATTAATAGACCTAGCACATATACATACGCAACAAAGTTTTCTAACTAGCAGTGTTGCCAACTTTAAAACTTGTTACAACTTACAACTAAATTGAGAAGAAAACTTTTTGTCGTCCATGTTCTTATTTGCTTGCGAAACAAAAAAAATACACCCTACAGTAATGCCAACTTGGCTACGAAATAATTAATTCCACGTCTAGGAAATTTAGCATGTCATTAGTAGCGTAATACAAATAAAAATATAGAGATATTTCAAATGTCAGAGCAAGTAAGCAGGTCTTATTTTTAATACCCACTTCCTTCCGCTATATGTCAGCAGAAAATTTATTGGACTACATCATAAATATGACGTGCTGCGGCCTTATATGAATATTAAAATAACCTGTGAGTCGTTATGAGCTGTGACAGTTTTATAGTCGAGTTTTACAACATAGAATTAATAAATTTTCATAATATTATAAGCACATACATACGTGTATCTAGCATGCTGTGCAAATAAAAGCAAATGGTAGCCGTGGTGATGCAACATTCGCATCCGAATGTGCTTTTTATATAAATTATTGTAGAAGTTTTTATCGTTGGCAAAGTAAATATGAAAAAAGGTGATGTATAAAATAAAAGTGATAAATATAACGTGAAACATAAAACGTCCAGCTCTGCTAACGTACGTACATGAAAAAAAACATGTAAGGGGTTAGTAAATTTTTACCCCTTGACCGTGTCTGTGTGCTCCGCTTTGTTCTCCTTGAATATCGCCATAAACTAAATAATTCTCTTCTTCTTCTTCTCCTGCTCAGCGAGAGCAAATAGCAAACTACTCAACCGTCAGTTGAACCCTCGTTGCAAACATAAAAAAACTTCCATTTTTCATTCAATAAACCAGCAGTTCTCAAAAATAGCGACGAAGAATTAAATTCCACCCCGTTTATGGGCACATTAAAATTTCATTGTCGAATATAATATTTTTCACTCTGATATAAATACGGACGGTTATGAGAAAAGTTTCGACTTTTCGAATTTCTTTTCCCCATTTATTATTTATACATAACTCCCCTTCCTCTCGTCTTGTATGTTATTTTCCAAAGAGAAATATTAACATCTTGACAGATAATTGAGCGACATATTTTTAATTTATCTCAATAAATTATCACCATACAATAGTTTAATATTTATAATTATTTTTTATAACTAACCCTTAGGCAAAGTACAAAACTGCTTTTGTTTATATATTTTAATGCATTGAAATGTACCAGTAATTATAGTCTTTTATTTCATATATGTACATTTGTTTTGTGTACGTTGATTTGTTTATTTACGTTATTGCAGGTACATATTTTGACACAAAGGATCTGTACATAATAACATGTATCACTCCCTTGTCCCATAAACTGTCTGTCTGTATCATTCGCTATCTGTGTCCCCCTTCATATAAATGTTGTAAACTTTTATCTAAAATACAGATTCAACCCTGCCGAAACATCAAACAATTTCAACGGTTTAAATTAATTATTTCATAAAGACAAGCAAAATTACATGTAAACAATTAAATCGTTTGTAATTAAATATTTGGTTACTCTTTGGAAAAAACGTATCCTTTGATAACATTTTTAATAAAACGTTAAAAACACGAACCTAGTGTTTTCTTTTTATTTGATGTTTATTTCATATTGATGTATTTCGGTGAAAGAATACGTTATGTAAATATTGATTTGTCTCTATGCCATTAATTGATTAGGTTTATTCACAAAGAACCTTAATGTATCGCAATGAAATTAAAGAAATATTAGTATTACATAAATGGAATAATAAACATAATAACCTATTTTAACCGTTTACCTGTTACATTTCATTTTTATTACACAAAAATGTAATATATTTTATATTTCTCAAATTATTTACGCCGTTTAGAAAATTATGGCCTCTTAAAAGTGCATTTATCGTTCTGGTCGTGTATATAAAAATATCAATTACATTTTTCTTTCATCATATAAGCAATTTGGGAAAAATTCCGGTAATTAAACTGTACATAAAGTCATCATTCGTTGACTCCCCGTTCTCTGCCCCTTTTCACCTCTATCCATTTGCTTTATAAGCGGTAGTAGCGCCCCATAAAACGAATGCGGTATTTTTATGTACTATTTCTGATGGCATTTGTGCTAACAATATATTATCCTACCCCTTAAAATATGCACACGTGTGTGTGTATGAGTGTGATGAAACCACCATCTTGTTATAATACCTCTCCAACCCCTAGGCTCATTCTTTCATTGTATAACTGTATGTACACATACCAACCCTCAATAGTAATAAATATATTCCCCCTGTGTTATTGTATCTTTATTAAAATAGACCTGAGGAATATTTAATGCTACACTCACCCCCCACAGTGTAATATACATGTAAATCATACTTGACTTGTATGGATTTTTAATTACGCTGAACGTTTTAGAAATTATAATTAATAATTTAATGGCTGTAACCCCAGGGGGATGTATGTTCCAGTTATTGTTGAATGTATTCGTTACATTTGTTAGAATTGGCTAAATTCTGGGTTTATAATTTCTATTTTGCAAAGTTTCTTGGTTGTAAGATCTTTGATATCACTGCTCTCGCATATCATTCTGTTTAAGCCTCTTGCATACACCCTCTTTAACATCAGAGATCTCTAATCCTACATCAGTAACATTTCAGTCATCAGCCCATGTAACACGTCTTGACATTAAATCGTCAATGTTTCAATGAACCCGTATGAGAGACGACGTTGCTCCCCTACCAGAATAATGCCGTGTTTGCATACGGGATGAAAATGAAAGAATAATCCCAAGAAGAGGGGTGACACGACGTTAGAAACCTCAGATTGTTTAGTAAATACAGAGGCTGGGGAAATTGAAGGGAAACGAAGAGAATTACAGCGAAACATACTGATTTGTAACTTGCAATAGGCATTACCACGTGAAAGTATAGGGACCCTTCGCTTTGTATTCAGAAGATTAGAAACATGGAGTGTGCTTGCACACAAGGTTAATGATGGTGTGCCCGAAGCATATAACGAGTTGTTGTAACTCCCTCACAGAGTTCTGAGATGCTGGCAGAGAAACACCAGAGACAGAGAGAGAGAGAGAGCAACAAAACAAATGAGAAGATTCTCAGATACCTGGAGTTGTGAAAAGTAAATATTTTGAAGAACAACACAGACAAATAGACTATGTTATAAACTTAGTTCACATTTCATTTAAAATTAAAATACTTGCCAAAATCATTGTTGTCCACCATTGCTTTTATAAGACAAGTGAATAATTTTGTGTAATGATCAGTAAGAATAATCCACAGAGCGGACAATTTTTTATTTGGAAGATAAACCAAAAAGAATCAGTTTAGTTGCCGATAAGCGTTATTTCATTGAGTAAATTGATGGCCTTTTGATTACTTAGAACGAAGGAGATTATGCATTAATTATAGTACTGATAAATTATATTCCAATCATTCGGTCAATACTGTAATTACATTAATCGAATATATTATATTTCTTATACCATTGGACTGAAGGACATCAAGGGAATATAGAATAAGTAAAATACTGTCAATACATCATATGTACAAAGATATGTTTAATTATGTATGTGTTTGATGGATTCTTAATGATATACTCTTTTGTATATGTATTGTGTGGGTGTGTTTATTTTCATTGTGGCTAGTCCAAGCCTGTACATGTTTATGGTATTATTCCACAGCGGTGATTCTAAAGGTTAATCTCATAAATTTAACCCAAAAGTGGTTGGAATCGTTTTACAGTATAATGAAAATGCGGTTAAATTGTCAATAAAAAATTGACACGGTATACGCGCGGAACTCGTTAAAACAATTCAATTACAGAACAACTGTGGCATCAGAGAGAGAGAGAGAGAGAGAAAAAACCATGTACAAACACATTTTGTTAACCTTCTATAATATACTGGTTAAACCAACGCAAGCCGTAAGCTCAAAAAACATAAATAAAAATATATTGCTGAACTAGTCTGATAGTATGTGAATCAATGAGATTTCTAAAACAGATGTATGCAGCGGTAAGGTTCAAAAAATAATAAATAAAACATTTTCTAATCAATATTTCAGGTTCAATTTTCGTTACTCTCAATTTGGGACAATCCCCTTTTAAAATTATTACAATTACAAACATGAAACATGATCATTATATGAACTACAGGTCCCTGGTACCCTTGAGATCAGTAATCAAATACTCTTCTCCCACTTTAACACTCCTCCCCTCGCCTCCCTGCCACCCATATTCTCTTCCCAATGTCCGCGGAGAGTGGAACTGTACAAAAGATCATATTAATTTCGCTTACTTTAAAAAAAAACAAGATTGAATAATTCAACAGGGCACACGGTTGTGTAATTCCATTCATTTTCATTCCAGACGGATTCCCAAGTCACTTTAGTAAACTTGTGTTTGAATTATTACACCTATTTACTTTAAACATTGTTCCGTCTTCCTTTTAAATATCCAGCGGCGGTTATTTTAAAGTAGACGTGTACACTTGATTGTATTGCTTGTGTGTGTGTGTGTGTAAAGCTAATAAAAATAATATTTGTTATTAGCTCCTGCAACTGCTATGAGTTTATATATATGTTGCACATCTATACGAATATATAGCGAACAGAAAGTCAACACACATCAATATTAATTCCCTTAGCTAACGTAATTAAATCTTTGCATTCTCCTCGTATAATCCCGTAGGATTTGAAGAATAATGAGTTCCGCCTAAGACCACTTCATCTCGACAGCGCTGTCCGCCAATGTCTGTATGAGATGGAGAACAATCTCTCTCTCTATATGAGTGTTGTACTATAATATTCATATATACGTATCTCTCTCTTTCTCTCTCTGTATATATGTGTGTGTATGCTTACTAACCACTAACTTCTCAGTTATATAGTTGTGTAAATGGTAAGTAGAAGATTTATACTATAAACTTGGATGACCATCAGGACAGTTGCAAATAAGCTTCATATCGTAACTCAGCCACAACTCCTTTATCACAGTAAATATTCCTAATCACACTTGTCCAAACTATTATTCTGAGATATGATTAATAACAAAAGATAAACACTCATCCCGACAAATTACTATAATCTTACAGATGTGTATCCAATTATATCTTTTGTAAATTTTCAATGAAACTTGACGTATACTTAAATATACAAGAATATAATCTTATACAATATTATAAAAGCGATTGTATCTTGGAAAAATGAGAATAAACTGATTTATAAGAAAGCTTTTGATAAAAATATATTTTATATTTAAAATTCACCGATGAATAGAAGTATTATTACTTTATATTAAATACAATGAATTCTTCCGCAGGCTGAATAATATGAAAGCGATGTAAAAATGAATACACGCGCTTAATATCCAACGTCTTTGTGAAGAATTATGGTATCTTTTCAGGTGGATTATATTAAAACGCTTATATGTAGCATAACGCAAGTATACACATGTACCTACTCTGTATGTACGTATGTATGTATGTGTGTGTGTATAAGTGTGAAATTTGTCAGAGAATTAGATTGCTTTGCACGTAACGCGAAGGAGCGTTATTGTGCTTCGGGTACTTAACCTTGTTTATTAGAATGGCAATGTAAATGCAGCTGGCGTTGCTTGCTAGATCTCAAATCCCTGTTCATTAACTAGTTTTCATTAGACAATAACAATGCCATTATGCATTTTCCCCTTTGGCCAGTACATAGCATGCTATATGTATATATAATATATTGTACATAGTAGCACCCGGCTATATATATATTCGTATATACAGATATATACATGCATGCTGTACATACTTTATAGAACGGTAGGCCATCACTAATTATCATTGTTTCGAAATGTACATGGATCGCGGCATATATCCACATCATCCGCAGTCAATATCGACAGTTGAACAATAAACTCTCAACACCAAGCATACAATACCAACATGTCCCGTTTATATTACACAGTTTTGCTTTTAAAATTATTTAATATTTAAAATGAAATGTCAATGACTGTTTTTTCTTTGTCAATATTCTATTATACACGATGTGATTCCTTCTAATTCTCTTGAATAAATAAAAGAACTTAAGAATTATTATGCACTGAATTCACAATATAAATTATTTATTTATATATTAAAATATAAATACAAAAAGTAAAATTATGATTAAACTACATATTTTAAATTATACTACAGTGATGAAAAATTTAATTTTACATGCTAATGCATATAATTAACCCTGAGGTAAACTGGAAAATTTAATTTACCTCTGAAATATGCATTTTTGCGCTACACTGCCGAGTAATTTTTAAAAAATAATAATTAAAAAATGTCCCTTATACACTAACACATACACAAATATATACTGAGTAAATTAGTTGCTATATAAAATTGTCAATATATTCTGAAATTGTTGTATGAATTTTCATGTTATAAATATTCATTCATTCAAATTTAGATTTCACTGTAAACATGCTTTATACTCGAACAATAATTTTTAGCTTGAAAAGTTATTTTCCGAGTCTAATAACGTTGATGAATTATTCAAATCTCGTTTTATAGCTCACAGAAATAATTGAGACAAATACATGTATATATGTACAGGGTCGGTTTCAGGGGTTGAATTGCACAGATCAGTTATTAATTTTTTTAGAGAAATTCTAATTTCTATAAGATGATATAGATTTAATGTTAGTTGATATAAGTATATTTATTTTGTTAGTTAATTTTAGAATACTGTGTTTAGTTAAATATGAGGGCTAAAATAATTTATACTTGCGTAAGCCGTCTCTGTACACTTATCGCTGGTGGTGGAATTGTACCATAATACATCTACATAACAACAATAACATACATTTAATTTTCGTATATTTAACGTTTGTGTTATTCCAAACCTCTACGAATAATTGGCAGTTCTGGTTTAATTACAAACCACATTATAACGATACACTTTTACAACTGTTCTCTAAACGCAGAATTGGAATAAATTTTATAATATAACTAGAAAAGTATTCAATATGGTTAAATGATACATCTCATGTAAAATTTATTTAAAATAATCTTTGTTCTATTTGATCGGCTGAATACGCCTTGTAACAGCTAGAGATGTATATATTATTTATATATAAACTAATTTTGGTTTACGAATAACAACTTGGTTGATTTTTATGACAACCTTGCGATGATAAAGTGTGTTACTCAACAATACATGAAAATGTTTGCGGAAACAATGCCTCTAAATTCTGCTACACCGACCATTCATATTCAGCATTGTTGTTTTGTGTACGATGCCATTTATCAAAGTATACACAGTCAAATGAAGGACATTGTAATACTAATGAACACATAATACCCCTACCCAAACACCCGACACTGCTGGTGCAGAGGTCAAGGGTCAAAAGTTTAGAAAGTCATCGTAGTGTCATTGTAACACGTTTGTATAATCATTAATATAGATATTTTGTTACGTAAACTGAATATTTCTACAGTGTATTAATATTTATTTTTTCTATATCGTACCGCTTAATATTATTAAAGGTTAGTCTTGATCTAAAATCGCTATTAGTCTAAAAATAAGAAAAAGCTCACAACATCGGTATTGCAGTTACAGAAAACTTATTTATAACATAAAATAAATAAATATTCTTTATTTTAATATTTTAAATATCAAAGCGAATAAATTCAAGGACTTTTAAAATCTAGATAAACCGTGTGTTTTTTATTCATGAACAGGACATGGTGTCCGTAAGGGTGATAGTAATTTGACATGTATCGTTGTTAATGTACGGGAAATAGATTGACCCATCGCTATATCTGGTGTGTCACCGTTGACTACTGAACGGAAGGGTAGGTCAGAGTAAAACGGAGTTGTACGCATCCCCCTCGGGCATGACCTGCTGTCATTTATCCCCCCCCACGGGCGCACACACACACCTATATCCTTCTATTACACACACACATACACTCGGGTACATGCCTATACACAAATCACTCCCTATAGCTAGTACACCTCTCACACATACACACATGCATACATAATACTTTCACACAGGTACTGTTGCGCATTGACCTTCCTACATCATACTATATACGCACGTATACATGTACACGCGCATACATGCTACATATATGCACATGGACGTATACATGCCACATATATACACATGCACGTATACATGGTTTGTGCGTACTTACGCATACACACAAAGGATCCCTTTATGCGTGCACACACACGCACACATACACATGAATGGATACGCGTAGATCACAAAGTAATATCGCACTTCATACACCATCAAGTCACACATGGGGCGGAAAAAATGAGATTTTTATATTAGCGGTCGACAAACAGGAAACAAGTTCTATATCCGCACCGACAAACGACATTTCCTTCATCATGCCAACACGAATTTATCACCGTTTTACTGATTGTTTCAGTACACTTTCTACACAAGCATATATATAGGAGCAAGTACAAACAGGAATGCAATAACATCCTGTATACATCTGTATGTGTGTGTATACAATACACACATACATACATATATACATACAGATAGATTCAAAGTAGGACAAAGCAGTGTGTGCAGTAGCTATATATGATCAAGTAATATGCATCTATTTGATATTGATTGTGTGCCGCTTGAATCCTCTCATCATGTACGATTAAATTCACTAATTTCAGAATCTGAAATGCTCAATTGTCGGCACTAAATCAATAGGTATTGTCACTTGACAGTTACGCTTGCTTTGTAGTATATTTTACAGAGGTCATGAACGAATTGTCACTACTGCTAAATGCTTGTTATTATGAATATTTCAATTATCATTATGTCTTACCTTAGCACAATTGCAAACAGTGAATAAATAGTACACGGATAGAATAAACTCAGTTCTCATGTTTGAAGAATACTGCTCCATGCAGCGTAGGTGTCTGTTTATACTTCTGCGACATGTATATAATTAATTATTTCGTGCGTGTCAAAATTGTTTTTTCCCGTTTGAAACTCTGGCAGTTGTAATTGGAAACTCCGAGGCCTCTCTCTTCTAAACGCTTCAATGATAAATACGCGGCGTCATTTGAGTGGAGATTATAGATAATTTATTTGTTTACGCATTGAGACAATAGTCTGTACCGCGTAAGATTAATGAATAATAAAACAAGGCCCGTTATCTGCATACAACATTCATTTAGTTCTATGCGTGCGATGCTATCGGATAGCAATGTTTATCGAGCCATTAAATATATTCGTTTTGCTTACAACATGATTATCTATAACTGTATACACAAAATTAGTACAATTTGTAAAATATTATCTGGGATCAGTGCGTAGTATATGCTATAGTATTGTGCATTATACGACAAATCAAGCTGATGCTTGCATTTCACTGTGTATAGGTAGAACCACATTATACCTCAATCCGATAAGTAATCACCAAACAGTGACTGGAACCTTTAACACAATACACACATGTGAATAGGTCTATATGCAAAGCCTTGCATAAACTCGTATGATGATGATATTTAATCATAGATCTAGGTACATAACCCACTAGCTAGATTCCATAACCTGGAGAGAGAGCATAGAATATTGTGCTCACGCACACACATTCACCCACCACACCATCAGCAAGCCCTGGAGGCCGGCGGTCAAGGATCATTCACTATATGGTGCATATGCCGGGGATATGCGTGCTTTGTATACAGAACGACCGAGCGAGTTCATACTAGTCACTCGGCGAACCTGTTGCATTACATACAGATATTTCATTTAAAAGCATTTATCTTTGTGCAAACGGGTAAACACTCCGACCCGCTCAATGGATTATAAACATGCGTTTATACCAACATTAGAAATCGAAAAAAACTACTAGTTAATCCCCGTCATTGTGTATTATAGAGTACACGTGCAATCAGAGATACCAACTGAAATGAAAAAGGGTTAAAATGATTTATATACAACACGTGTTTATAGTAATAAACAGAGACAAAAACTATTTAATATAATTTAAATAAAAGGGTTAAAACTTTATTGACACATAAATTTAGATTATATTCTTTACAACAGACAAGAATTCACTTCGTTGACTTTCTATTTAATCTATTATTTAATAAATGAAATCTTTAACGTTATGTTTATAGAAAAGAACAGTGTAGCGAAATTCTGTTGGTTTTCATGGCTGACTCTATATATTATATAGGAGAAAAGTACCGAGTCATAAAATATATGACAATGCGATTACAGTAATACGTTTTATGTCCGGTATTCTTCTATCATGTATGAACGGGAACGTTGCCTGTGCGTATCTTGTGTCACTTGTCTGCGAGCATAAAACATACAATATGCAGAACTTTACGCCCTATTGCGCTCGGTTAGCTTGCCTCCAGCGCTCTGCACAACATATTTTTTCCACCGTAAAAATATTCAGATCCCAAAGAAAATCAAACTCGAGTTTTTTTTTTTTCGCGTATCACTTCATCTTATATATTCTCTCACAGAGTTGAACTACAAGTGGCGTTAAACTGAAAACACATATAACATTTGTGTTATTTTCCTACAAATAATTCCGGTTGAATTGTATCGTAACGTAAAGTTTTTATTTCAAAATTGCAAACTTATTAAATTTGTGCATTAATTAAATTATTTTGTAAAATTTAACTACATATTATTGCCTCATGGTTAGACACAAATTCGATTTAATTTATTAAGGGGAATTTATCAAGCGGAATTGAATGAAAATTTACCGTTAAATTAGAAATATGTACATTGTTTAACTAATTGATCGGATACATTTGCATATAGGGGTACGTAACGACCAGCACCAACAGTAGCAGCAGTAGTGGTAGTAGTGATGGTAATAGTAGAGTTTGGCTTTATCGACAATGCACAGTGAGTCACAGAGGATTCATTAGGCAGTACTTGACTTAATAATAGGCATGCAGTGTACTTATGGAATTGTACATATGCATCACATTCTGATCATGTACAAAATGTCAGATATCTGTACCATGTACACCTCACGAACACAGCGTTTATGAAGATTTTAATGCAAACTTTATAGGTTAAAATAGTAAAAATTCTAGTACAGTACTTAAAAAGTGTGTTTCACCATCTAGAATTAATGTGCTATAGAATAAAACATCTCAAATTATCTGTCACTTTTTCAAGAACCGAATATACTACATGTATAATATAAAACTACTATTGCGACATCTATATACTGTTAATGTTTTTGAACTGCTCACTACTGCCATCTCGTATACAAATACTGTAGTCGACAAGTTGTTTGACGACGGTTGGAGAATGAATAATAAAATGTAAGTCATTCACAGGGATAATTTTACTTTTAGAACGTACTTTTAATGTGGTAATGAATGTTTGTAGAATTGCATTTGTGTTGAGAACTATTACGTATAATAGTTTTATATACTGTGTTGGTAGTGTATGAAAATAAAACAGTAACATTGATAGCAGCACTACTAGTAGTACTTATAGCCATTGACGTCCATTAAACAACGTCGTTACCAACTGAAAATATATATATTAAATTACTTTTAGGTAATATCATTTACGAGTATTACTCATTATTACACAATAGTCAACTTTATAGAAATTGAAAATATACTGTTATAACTATCATAACAGAAAACAGTTAAAGATAGAATATATTTAGATCTGACAATGGTTTATTAAATTAGATATGCAAACACAGACACATTTGTGTAATGCAACTCACATATTATATTGCACATTCCCATAAATACAATATATAATTTTACATTCACACTTGACATGAATAAACATTGAAATGTAAGACGATTTTCATCTAAAACGAAACTATGCAAAAAAACATTGCATTTCTTCTGTTTATCCTTTCGTATGCATACTGAATTTATCTGTAAAGAAATATCTGCCGTATCTAGTTTGTTCATGCGCGACTAAGTCCCGCAGCGGTATCTTCTTTCAATAACTAGAACTATATATTTGTAATGTTTGATCCGCGGAAGGAACTGGCAGACAACGGAAGACTACAGCTTAATCGTAAGTCCCTGTGCCGGTGCGTGTGTCCGTATACGTTACTTACACCCTGTTGCACGTGTGTGCACGTTATCTAAACTCCACGGGGGGAGTACCCGATGCGAGCGCTTCTACTGCCATACACCACACGATCTATCCCCAAGGACATCTATCATAGATAGCTTCCCTTTATCGAAGCGTCGGTCAGATAAACCCGTATTAAGTCTTTGTACATGTGTATGTGTGTATGTATGTGTGTAATTTAACACATCAGGATTATATCTAAAAGAATATTTGTGTGTGTTTATGTATGAATAAGCTTAAATATATACGAAATGAATGTACGTTTAGATGTATTCCTGCTAAATGTACGAATGTTGTATATATGTTTGTATGGTATTGACTGTATAGATATGTATGTGTATCACGCGCCCCTCACAGTTTAACATTTCTTCATCCCGATCCGTAAATCAGTGTCCTAAACGATGTCTCCTGATTAGGTCCGTTCAGCCATGTCCATACACCAGCTTTGCTCTCACACACACAGACAATTCACCCTGCACACCCAAGCCGCACCCTCTCACGCATCCTGCCGCACACTGATCGATTCACACAGATCGCACAACATCACACCATACTATATATACTATACCGTACCACACTAGTGCCCACGTCGTACGTTAAGGATTAACATTGTGTTTGCAGTATTTTAACGTTGCTGACATATCGAAATCGACTCGGGATTACATGAACTAAGGGGCCGTAAACATAATATAGAAACAGACGTCGAACTGACCTTAACCCTCGTAGTCGTAATTTATATATATGTTCATTTAACATTTGATTTACGCTTGGTTTAAAGCTTAAATTAATTCTTGTATCAGCATCAGTTCAAAATTTATGTTCGAAATAAGAAAGCATACGAGTTAAAATATTATTGAAATGTTGTATACTTTTGTGGTTCTAGTTTTTT